>CM019154.1:32448657-32473980 GCA_009733165.1 Naja naja | reverse complement strand
TTCGTTCCTTGGATATAATTTAAGACTTGCTGGAGGAATGCTGATAGATATTTCAGCAGAGAGCTGGCAGATGGAAAAAGAATGAAACAATGCAAATTGCATCCTTATAGCAGCTTTTTGAATGAAAGAGACTAAATCCAAGATTTAAAGTCACCAAGCCAAGGAATAATGTGTGGTTTTAATCATTCAAAAATTGTCAGTGATGTTTATGAAATTTTGCTATGGAAAAGTGGCATTTGGGTTTGCTACTAAGAATGCATTGCTTGCTGTGCAAGAAAATTTAAATGTGGTCTTTCTAATAACATGAATTTATTAACATTTGAACATGTAGATTGATTTGTGTGATGTCACTGCAGAGATGTAGGAAATACAAAGTCCTTTGTAAGTGCCATTTTGTGAAAGTAGATGATGATCATGATGTCAGTGATATTCCACATTTCAAAAATATTTCAGTCTTCAAAAGGTCAGATAAACATTGACACAAATGGTGATGTTGGTGTCACAGGATTAAATATCCCAGAAAAAAACTTGCAAATGCAGTGAAAAAGGAATGGAGAAATATGGAGCAGAATAACTTGGAATAGGAATTGCTCACTGACTAAGTGCTGGCAATGAGACCATAACTGAATCAGTGATGATACTTGCATCCCAGGCAGATTATGAAAAGCACATACATAAAATCACTGAAGACATGACTGGAATAACAAAGAAAAATGCATGTGGTGCAAAGTCCTCCATTCAAATATCTAAGGAGATTCTCAGTCATCCAGGTCATGATTGTCCCAAAGGTGCTTTTTCAGAAGCCAACTGGACTTTCTTTGTTTTCCCTTGAAGACATATCGCTTCTCATCTAAGAAGTTTCTTGAATTCTGGAGAAGCTTCTTAGATGAGAAACAGGATGTCTTCCAGGAAAAACAAAGAATGTCCAATTGCCTTTTGAAAAAGCACCTTTGGGTCCTCCATTCAAAATTTCAGCTACCCCATTCCATATCCTACACTAATATTTCAAATGTCTTATCCAACGATCAGTCATTATTCTATACCAGGGGTCTCAAACTTGATTTCATTGAGGGCTGCATCAGGATTGTGTTTGACCTTGGGGGGCTGGGGTAGGTGTGGCCAAGGTGGGCATGGCCAGCTTGACATCACTTGTGTTGGGGGCACCTATGGTGAACTGAGCGCTCTGCCAGCGAAAATAGGTTCCTGATCTCTGTTTTTGGCTGCAACCGCCTTGTGCAACCCTCCACCAACAAAAACGGAGCTCTGTTTTTGCTGGCAAAGGCACCGCGGGCCAATCCTTCACTGTTTCCAAGGCAGACCCATGGGCCAGATCTAAGCACCCCAAGGGCTGGATCCAGACCTCAATGAAATCGCATTTGACACCCCTGTTCTACACCCTTGAACATGTTCACTAGTTGTAAGACTATTCGGACAGTCTTACTAGAGTGTGTGGAGAAAATGGATTTCTGTAGGCATATATTCTAAGCAAAAGAAAACAATAAGGTGTTTGGGGCTTTTTAATTTTATCAGCACACAAGCTTTCATGGATCAAGTCCATTATATCAATTTGGATGAGAGATTTTGACAAGTATACAAAAGTAGAGTAAGCTAGGCAAAAGAAAAAGTGGGAATGGTAAAAGTAGACAGTATTTTAAGTTCTGTCGGGAAAATGCTCAGCAAACATTCTTTTTCTTTTGACAGTAAAAAATGAATTCAAGATTTATGTAATCTGACTCCACCCTTCTGAAAGTATTTACTTGTCATTTAGAAAAATGGGTTCTATATTACTGTTGTATTGTTTGCCAGCGGAAGCTGATTTGCATATCCCATGAAAGTTGGGGTGGAACCCCATAGGAATCAAACTAAAGGCTCAACAATTTTTAGCATTCTGCTTCTACAGTTGTTATGAGAATCCTGCAAGCAAAACATAAACATACATCTTTACATCTGTGCTTCCCATTCACAAGGTGCTTACCATCATTAATACCAAAAATAATACAGAATGATCATTAATGACAACTGAACTATTAAAACCCTCTGTGCATTCTTCTAACATTCAAAACTATTGAAGCCTTTGTACCCATACACTGTGATTGACGTCTTCATGAACAACTTAAGCTTAAACTTATAGCCTTTGTGGTGTACATGCTACCATTTTTAGTTACGTTTAACTGTTTTAATATTTTATTGATTTTATGGCATCTTAAAACCCAGCTTCAGGCCTTGTTTTTGTCTATGTGTTGTCTTTATCAACACATATATATTTCAACCACAATTTCAGCTTGGAAACTATTGAAATTTTAAACTAAACCAAAAACTAAAAATGCTAGGGAATTCCTGTAAGCTTGGCATTCCAAGAAATCAGCCATCAATAGAACATAGATATAAACACCATCTATTCTATATATCATTTTAAGATATATAGTCCTGTTTAAGTCCTGTTAAGTACACAAGCAGAAAATCATACCAGAAAACCCATCAGGGAAGAAATAATTAACAAAAAAAATATTAGAAACCACACTCTGGTCACTATATAAATAACCAACAAGTTCTTCTCTCCCATGCACCAATGATGCTATCTAGTCTAGAAAGGAAACATCTGCAGAAGAACAACCAAATTAGAGACAATCAAGAACCCAACAGTTTGATCTTAGGATACAGTACATATAATATCTATTATTATGCCATCATTTTGTGGCATTAGTGTACAGGGCAGTCCCTGCCAAATTTAAAAAATTAAATTTGATGACCATTCATAAAAACTCGCTTACCCCAGTACCATTAACATATTTTTTTAAAAAAACTAAAATTTTATAAGTCTGCTCTGCTCTACGTACGAACAATTATTATCACAAATAGGATGATGGCAACATAAGAGAACTTCATACCTTGTGACACTTGTATAGAAACTAACTTAAACTAAAAGTGATTCTTCTCTAAGCATGATTCTCTAAGAATTCTCTTTAATATAATTTACTGAGATGAAAGGGATGGTACAAGAATTCTACCAACTGAAATATCTTCAATTGAAAACAAATATATCTTTATGCATATCAGTGTAGAAACTTTGTGATTTTCTTTCCAACAGCTTTCCTATGATGCAGCAAGGGAGTAAGTTGCAGGAATTGGGTATGTCTAGTTTAATGAAAAGAAGGGTTCCAATATTTAAGGGGCTGCCTGCCACAAAGATGAGGGAGTCAATCTATTCTCCAAAGCACCTGAGGGCAGGACAAGATGGGTGGAAACTAATCAAGGAGAGAAGCAACTTAGAACTAAGGAGAAATTTCCTCACAGTTAGAACAAATAATTGGTGGAACGACTTGTTTCCAGAAGTTGTGAATGCTCCAACACTGGAAGTTTTTAAGAAGAGATTGGATAACCATTTGTTTGAAGTGGTGTAGGGTTACCTGACTAAGCAGGGGATTGGGCTAGAACAGCGGTCATTGCTCGACCGCTGGGCCATGACCCACTGGTGGGCCATGGAAAAATTTTGGTCAGCCTCAAAAAAAATGGCCCCCAAAAGCAATTAATCTGGGCCGTGCAGTTCTCGTGCCTACTGGCTCTCCGAGGGACGCCAGAGTCAGGTCCCTGAGATGCATGCGCCAACCAGGTCCCACACACGGTGGCGGCAACAACAACAGTCCCCCCCAGCACCCGCTGTCAGCTCTTCCCCATTAGTTGTCTAGCTTTGAATTGCTCCCACCTCTTTTTCCTTCCCCCTCCCCCCGTGCCCACGTGCAGGCAGGCAAGGAAAGGGAGACAGAACTGTGTGCAGTTCTCAGCTCTTCCAGCCTTCGCTGCCTCTCCCAACATCAAATCTTCAGAGATGCAGGCAAAGCCACCACAGCGGTAGCACCCTGAGTTGCCTTAGCATGCTCGGTTGTTAATAATTGCCCTACCCAGAGAAGGAGGTGCTGGAGGAGGAGGAGGCAGTAGTAGAGAAGCAAACAACTCAGGGTGCTACCGCTGTGGCGGCTTTGTCTGCATCTCCAAGGCTTTGATGTTGGGAGAGGCAGCGAGGGCTGGAAGAACTGAGAGCTGCACATGGCTCCATCTCCCTTTCCTTGCCTGCCTGCACATGGGGGGGAGGGGGAAGGAAAGAGAGAGAGTCGAGAGCAATTCAGAGCTGGAGAACTAATGGAAGAACTTGATTTATTAAGGAGACTATGTTGCCTACCTCTGTGTGGGACTGGCTGCACTAAAACAAGAAGAACAATAAATAATTGAAAAAAAATTAAAGAACAAAGACCCTGAAATGTAATTACATTTTGTAGGTGATGAAACCTGATAAAAACCTCCCCCCCAAAGGGGAATTTCAGCCAGCTTGGTTAAATAACCAGGCTTCTGAACTCCTGTGGGAAAGGCCTTGGTCAAGCCAGGCTGAGTCAGGGGAAGCTAATTCCAGAGGTCGAGGGGGGCCTCTGATGAGGAAGAACTTGACAGTGAAGCTGGGGAGGAGACTTTTTGCCGCTACCACTGTGTGGGGAGCTGGTCAGTATGTCCATCTCAGAGATCTGACTTGACGGGGTCGGTCCCTTGGAGAGCAAGGAGGTGCAGAACTGCAAGTAGGAGCATTTGGTGATTTCAAGAACTCCTGAAGCGTGGTAGATTGGCATTTGTAGGTCTCGGTGAAGAGCGAGCTTTATTTGCCTCCTTTCCTCCCCAGGTATCTCTGTGAGAATGCTCTTTCTCTCTCTTCCCCACCTCCCTATTTAAATAATTCACTAACTGTGGCTGGGTTTGGCAGTGAGATGCTAAACGGCGAAGTGCCCTCAGGAGTCAACTTTCCTTGCCTGTCTCAGGTGAGCTCAGAAGGAAGCACCCCAGCTTTCTCGGCTGCATGCATCAGAAAGGCCCCCACTTTCTCTCCTCCCTCCCAATTCACCAGTGGTGGCAGTCCTTCTACAGGCAGATGCCTGCTTTATACACTGGAGTGGGGCTGGCCTTGCCCAAGGAGAGCACCCCAATCTGCCTCTGTTTCTCCAGCAGCTAGTTGCCCAGGCCCCTCAGCTTATATACATACATATATATATATATATATATATATAGGTAGGTGGGAGGCTTCCGTAAGATTGTACCTTAAGCATTTACATTGTCATCTTCAGGCTGGTGTCTTCAGCTTGTGTTTGGGAGAAGTGTGTGATAGTGGCTGTTTTTCCCTTTTATACTCCAGAGTTGGCTGTGTTGTTATTTCTTGATTGGATCTTTTCGGGTCTTTTCCTGTGTAAGATTGAGAGTATCTTGCCAATGTTTCGATGAGGTCCCACTCACCATATTCAGGCTGGTGCTTTCGGTTTCATGCTTGTGCAAGCAAAGTGTGATCGGAGCTGCCGTCTCTCTATAAATACTGGTGGGGAGGTGTGGTGTGCTGGCTCTGCTGTAAGCAGGTTGGTTGGCTGTGTTGTTACTTCTTGATTGGTTGATGGAGTTGATGTTTGCAGATTGGTTGGCTTTTTCGTAAGAACCTGTGTGGCTGAAGTACCAGCTGTGTGCCTATCCACCTTTTGTGTTGTAACAACCTGGGTAATGGGCTGTGTGATGACCTTCTGAGTTCTATTGTTGTGACATCCTGGGTCTTGTGCTGTAATCTCCTGGGTCATTGGCTGTGTTGTAACATCCTGAGGTTTTGTGGTGTAACTTCCTGAGTTCTGTGATGTGATATCCTGAGCGGATGGCTGTGATGTAACATTCCGGGCTTTGGTTTGGCTCCAAGTTTGAGGTCTAGCTATATATATAATTTATATTTATATTTAACATATTTTTTTATATTAAATATATTAGCTTTTAAAAAAAATTCGTATTAGTGGTCCTCAGGATTTAAAAGTATGAGTTTGGTGGTCCCTGAGGTCCAAAAGGTTGGCGATCCCTGGACTAGAATACCTCCAAGGTCCCTTCCAACTCTGCTATTTTGTTACGTCCTCTCACTGATATTAGAGAAGCTTGCAAATAGTTGTTTACTTAACTGTTTCCTAAAACTTTATCAGTCTTTTATATCATGTGTGAAAAGGTGAGGGAACAGTCTACATTCCAACATAGATTCCTTCAGAAATACATGACATATAAGGCAGAATTACTTGATAAGGGCTACTAATTTTTATTAGACCATTAAAATAAAACAAGAATGTCAGTAGAGTGTCAAGAATGTATCACTCATAGGGAAAGAAAGCCAAGTATGAATACATCTTTGCTGCTAATTGTCAAAGTTCAAGAGAAGTTAAGTTTTTAATCTTTCTTCAGAGAAAGAGAAACAGCAAGTTAATTGGTCAGCTTATCTGGGATGTTGGGATTTCAAAATTTAAGTCAAACAAAGATTGTCAATATAGCCACAGCACCACGACTGCAATACGAAATGTATTGACATTGGCATAATAAAGGCCAGTTCAGATTCAGGCTGAATTCAAATTCAGATTCAGAGGCTAATGCAATGCTTTTCTTCTGGAAATTCCATTCTAGATCCATCCAAAGACTGAGCAGCATTTTGTGCTAAAAATATAAAAATATACAAGCAGACAAGGCTTCTTGTTCTGTTGGCTGAGGTAGAAAAGCTCTTTTCATTTAAAAAAAATTGTCCAAAGCAGAATTATAGGCAAAAGGCAATGAGTAGGGAGGAGTTCAGAAATGAAAGATTAGATAGTTCAAAGTACACCTTCTATTTCACATGAAGCAAAGACCTCCTTGTGGATGCAACATTTCTGCAAAATCAGACTTTCAATTTATTATGTGTTGCTTCCTGCATAAAAAGAGCTGTTGAAAATATTTGAGACTCTGGCAGTATGTTTTAGACTGATAAGAGCAGTGCAAACAGAAGATTTGGTTCCCCCTCGTCTCCTCTTTTTTTTCTGTATTACTTCGAAAGAGAACACTTTCACCCAAAACATTTAAACCACCAACTGAATTTGAACTCACAGGAAAGCAGATACTTTATCGTTTGATGAGCCAATCAGGCTGGTTTAGGAGCAATGGGCACTTGAAAGAATAAAGAAATAAAACACTCTGACGATTATTTCTCCCATCATTCCCTATCTCTTTCAGAGTTGCTAAACAAACCATCACATTGAAGTTAAATAGTGACTATTCAAATTACTGTACTTTGGCGTTCATTCCTGCAATGCAATTGCTTCTGGTGAATACTGATAAAAATGTTTGATTAGCATAGGGTCTTTGTGGAAGTGAGAAATGGCACTTGGGGGTTTTTTTCCCATTCATATTGCATGTCTTAGTCCTGAAGATGTTCAGTGTCTAGCCAGCTAGGACTTCAAAGTGCCATGACTGAGAAAAAAAAATCTTTGCATGGTACAAGAAGGGAAGGTTTGTATGAAATAGTTATAGCAATAGTCAAATGTTTTGTGAATATAATCACAGAAAGCTCCTTTGGACAATGTCCCGCAGTCTAGTGCCTCCAAAATGTGTTGAATTTCCAAAATTCAATGCTGCCTGAAAATCCCAGAGCTGTGGAAAGCCCTGTGGAATAATAACACACTCTCTCTTTTTTTCTTGATGAATGTGGATCTGCAGAGCATTTAAGATATTGTCAGATATGAACAACCAGCCAGACCCACACATGTAAAGTTCAAACTAGCTACTTTATTGCTCTATGCCTATTTTACAAGAATCTCCCCAGACTGGCACCTTTTGCCTGAGAAAGATTAGATAAGCTCAAAAACATTCTGGGGGAGGAGGTGGTCAGACCTTGCCTGTTTAGGTAGAGTCCAGAATAGTTCCGCACTTGAGCCCTCCTCCTGACTGGAATGGTTGTTCTCCAACAGATACAGAGTGCTTTGTGAAGTGGTTGCAAGTTCACTCCTCTGGCCTTGCTCACATGGATAGTGCAATTCATTTGTCTGGCCACTAGACAGTATTAAATTTAATAATTACAGCTCTGCAGTACTTGGATTCCATCTCCAAAAATACTTTAGAGGACAAACACCTGTCTCCAACATCTTAGACAGATGCTTCTTTTCCCAAGATCATACAGCTGCCAAGGTTACTGTGCAATGTAACCAGATTGTGGAAGTGAACCGTGGAAGGAAACAGCAACAATTCTATTTGAGGTCAACTGTAAATGAGAAACAAATTTATTTAATGTAACTAATTAAATTACATTTTTTGATTTCACTATACTCCAAATAGCACTGGGAGACTCACAATATAACAAAAAATAAAAAATAAAATAAAATGCAATTCAAGAACAAATCAGCAAAATAAAATAAGAAATCAGACAAAGAACAAGATGACTGCTGAACTATCATGAGGGCAGCAAGATGGCTCTTTTCAGTTCATGTCCACATTTTCCTTTAAAGAGGTACCGGTCAAGAGGTTGAGAACTAAGTTTTGATTGGTGAGATGACCAGGATGAGCAAACTATTTAGAGATTCGAGGACAGCACAGCACACACTGGGTTTCCATCTGCAGTTGCCATCTGAACAACTCATCATATAGCTACACTATATTCCCATGCTCCAAGCTGACCTTGGATGATTTCAAAACATTAAGCAAGACCAGACATGGTTAGTACTTGATTGGGAAACCAACCATCAATAACAAAAGCTAGATTGTGTTCCAGCTTCATGAACCTCAGGTCAGTTTTTTTTCCCCATAATAAATCTACAAACTAGTCTTTTGGTCATAAATTCAACTTCAGCACACACAAATAAATTCACAGGAAGTATAATTCTAGGAGCAACAAATGAAATGCAGAAAATGAGCTAAATTGATTACAGGCTAAACATTTGATGAACTACCAGTCTAGAGGTACTATATCTGGGACTGCAAAAAAAAATCAATGAACCCTAGATGGCCACAAAGAATAAGAGCTTGTTGTATCTCTTTCCTGATATATATTGACTATCCAGATTTTTGCAACTCCTATGGGAATTGTGAAGGCCTCTATACTGTCTACTGGGTCCAGGGCAGTATGGTAACATGATTGCTGCCTCATCATTATAGGAAGTGCAAGGTTTGATGACTGCTTGTGGTCTTCTTCCATGCCTAAGGAAGCTCTTGAGAAAGGACCATGACATACAAGGAAGTCAACTGGAAAAAAAGCAATGGCAGACTAGTTGATCCCATTTCATGAACAGCAAGTTGTTCTTTCAGCTGAGGAAACAAAGCAAATCCAAACCTACAGGTATTTATCAATTTTAGCCTTTTATTTTTATTTTATTATTAGCTTAACTTCTTGTAATTTCTGAATTACAAGGTCAGACAGAGGTCTTTCAATTTAATATCTTTTATACTGTTTTTATCAATATTCCAACAAATCATAATATTAGAAACATTAAAGTATATGGATTACAAATGCAAGAAAATAATTAGCAAAATTAAACTGTTTAAAAGGAATAGTCCACCAGCTTCTGATCCAGTTACATAGTAGTGCCCCTAGATTCTTAGGAAACAGGCATATGTAAAATCCAATAGTGAAGATACCAAAGAACCCACAGTAGGATAGTGAGTGGCGGACCTTCCCTGTTCTCACCTCCATTCCCCAATTATGATTGCACTCCCAGTAATCCATGTGATATGAAAACACAAGAAGATGAAGGAAGAAATGACAGGTTTCTGAAAGCCCTAAATGTTAATTAAATCCAACATGAGTCACCTACAGAAATGGAGGAAGAGAATGAAGCATGAATATTCCTCGCTTTGTCTTTTCAAAAAAGAATAGTAAAAAAAAAGAGTACCAATATATTAACCATTGCAAGACTAGTAAAGTAATAATTCATACAATTATTTCTGTGCCTTCTTTTAGCCCTGCTGTATTGAATTGAATTGAATTGAATTCTTTGTTGTTATTGTGCGCATATACACAGTATACATACAACGAAATTCACACAACACCCAGAGACCAGACTCAACATGCACACACACACGACAACCCCCAAACACCTCCCCATCCGCCAAAATTCCCCGTCTCCTAAAAACAAACAAGCATCCATACAACAGACCAAGTAATACTGTCCAACAGCTCACTGATGGTGGTCCTTAAGTTCATTATTAAGTGCAATTATAGCTCTGGGATAAAAACTATCTGAAAATGTGTGGTCTGAGTTTTAATTGTTCTGTATCTTCTGCCAGAAGGCAACAGTTCATAAAGATTGTAAGCAGGATGGGAAGAGACTCTGAGAATGTTGTGCAACTTCCTCAAACAGCGAGATGCAAAGATGTCATCCAACGCTGGTAGCTGGAGCCCAATGATATTCTGGGCAGTTTTAATGATTCTCTGTAGAGCTTTTTTGTCCGCTACAGAGCTGCTCCCATACCATACAAGAATGCAGTATGTCAGGACACTCTCAATGGTGCTGCGGTAGTAGGACAGAAGTAGATACTGAGATAGATTTATCTTCCTGAGTATTCTCAGGAAGTACAGCCTCTTCTGTGCCTTCTTTACAAGCATGTTAGCATTCATAGTCCATGAGAGGTCCTCCGAGATATAAGTGCCCAGAAATTTAAAACTACCAACCTCCTCACCATTTATGTACAATGGTAAATGTACATCTCTCTTCCTTCTGAAGTCAATTATAAGTTCTTTAGGGTTTTTTTGGTGTTAAGTGTAAGATCACCGACAATATTGCTACCCTTCAAAAAGACCTCAACTATGTATCAGAATGGTCAAACAAATGGCAACTTCAAATCTCAACTAATAAATGCTCTGTCTTATATATTGGCAAAAAAAATCAGAAAATAAAATACAAGCTGAATAGTCAAGACCTTGTTGATGATCCAAACTCTGTCAAGGACCTTAGAGTACTCATCTCTAATGATCTAAGTGCTAGAGCCCACTGTAACTACATAGCCAAAAAGGCATTAAGAGTTGTTAACCTAATCCTACATAGCTTTTTCTCTGGTAATATCACACTACTAACTAGAGCATACAAAACATTTGCTAGACCAATACTTGAATACAGCTCATATCATTGCAGAATACCTTATGCCACCAGACTTGAAATTCTAGACCTAGAAAACTTACAACTATGTCACCTTCAGTCCAATCTAAGTATAGTATACAAAATTATATATTGCAATGTCCTACCTGTCAATGAATACTTCAGTTTCAACCATAACAACACAAGAACACACAATAGATACAAACTCAAGGTAAACCACATCAAACTTGAATGCAGAAAATACGACTTCAGCAACAGAGTGGTCAATGTCTGGAATACTCTACCTGACTCTGTGGTTTCTTCCCCAAACCCCAAAAACTTTAACCTTAGACTGTCTACTATTGACCTCACCCCTTTCCTAAGAGGTCTGTAGGGGGCGTGCATAAGCGCACCAACGTGCCTACCATCCCTGTCCTATTGTTTCCTTTTATTTTTCTTACATGTATCCATTTCATGTATTCATAACTATGTTATACTTATACCTGTTATCTTATAATCGCTTGACAAAATAAATAAATAAATAAAATTATTTTCTTTAGTCAGATTACAAAATTCAAAAAATAAAAGCCAAATTTTGGCCCTGCAACAGTTCAGAACTTCAAAAGCCTGCAATTTTGGCCCAATGGAATGTGGGGTTTACAAAAAGCATAGAAAAGTGTCATGTTCCTAGTCCTCGTATAAGAACCTTCAAAGTTTTGCTTCTGGGTTTTTTTTTTCTTCCTCTCCCACATGGTAGTATTCAGAGATGGTATTCAGCAGGTTCTGACCAATTCTGGAGAACTGGTAGTGGAAATTTTGAGTAGTTTGGAGAACCAGCGAATACCACCTCTGACTGGCCCCGCCCACATCTATTCTCTGCCTCCCGAGTCCCAGTTGATTGGCTGGGTCTTCTTTTGTTGCCCTGCACAGGAGAACAGAACTGGAAAGCAGGTTAGTGGGGTGGGGAGGGAATGGGATTTTGCAGTAACCTTTCCCCAGGCGTGGGGAGGGAATGGAAATTTTGCAGTATCCTTCCCCTGCCACGCCCACAAAGCCATGCCCACAGAACCCGTAGTAAAAAAAATTTGAATCCTACCACTGGGAAAGTGGCATGTTCCTAGTCCTCGTATAAGAACTTTGAGAATTGTGCTTCTGGATTTTTTTTCTTCCTCTCTCACATGGTAGTATTTCTTCTGGTTGTTTTTGCCCTTGAGATATACATTTCTAAACCCAAACATAAGATTCTCACTAGAAGATGAATAGGAAGAAAATTTGGTCAATTGACCTCGCTATGGATGACTGTGAATGGCAGCTAAAAAAAATCAAGGTTGGATTTGGGATGTTCTGTATAAAAAGAATATGTTCTGTCTCCTAAGCCATGGCCTTTTTTCTTAATTTCTGCAAGGCATCTCAAAGATCACCTCCAAACAACTTTTATAAGGTCAACACATTTCTGCTCTACAATGTGTCTTAGTTCCATCATGGGAGATCAATTGTAAAATTTTTGATAGAGAAAAATTGACTCCTAGTATATTAATGTTATAATAGCCTTTAGATCTTCTTTTCCCTGGCTTCACGTGCCTATTCCTTTCTCCTAAATGTAAGGAGAGTAGAAAACAATCTTAGAAAAGAAATACAAAACTGTCCCTTTTTAGGGAGCTTTTTGGATGAATAGGTATTTGTAGGCATCATGCTGGCCCCAATAATGGCCCATATGCAGTCTCCAGGGTGGGATTATTACCCTTGTATCGCTGCATCTATCTCAGCATTTCTGCATTATGTCTTATCTCCTGTTCAACACTACTCCTTAAAACCAAATTCCCAAGTATTGATTTTGGTGCTTCTTATCTCTGACAGTATTTTGAGTTGAGTGAGCAAAGAATTCTATTTGGATGACATCTAGAGGCAGGCTAGGTCTCCTTGAACAACATGATAAACTTTTCCACACAAGAAACTCTCATTTGAAACAAAATTCAGTGACAATATCCCAGGCTTTGTTTTGATACCATAAATGAAGAGTTTCATTCTTCAGCAGTTTGAGGTTACCAGATGGACATTTGGTCTTGTTGAGATAGATGATTCTCGAAACATAGTTTGACTAATAATTAATGTTTGTGTACGAAGCTGCTAACACTCTGAATCAACCATAGTGGATGGAGAGACAAATGATCACAGCTCACGTATATTAGCTGTCTATGTTCCTAATGACACTATGTGTAATTCCTGGTAGCAAAGAATATGAAGCAAAAAAATTTGTCCTGTACAAACCTGACTGATTTTGAGTCATTCTGCTGTATTTCTGTAGAATTCTTTCTTAGTACAATTCTAGGCAGGAAGCTAATCTAAGCTGCTAATTATCACAATATCTATGGTGCTGTGCTCATTTTGTTAGACACAAATGTGTCCATCATATGGGAATTTACCATTTAATAGAGATTGTTACATCTATTGGATTATGTAAACATAAAAGAAGGCTATTTATAGAATGGACCATATCACAAGAAAACAGATGCAGAGAAAAGATTTCCTGACAGGAAAGATAAATAACAGCTCCAGGTGTCTATGAAACAATAATAACAACTCTGATATGCCAGAAAGAACAGGTCAAGAAATGATGTTTATGTAGGAACAAATTGTGAAAGAGCTAAGAATATTATAATATATTATAATCTGTTATTACCTGGGGTGGATGTGATGGAAAAAGTAAAAGGGAGTATAAGATTTGAAATGGATAAATTATTAGTAGTTTTAAAAAAATATTGAATAGACTAAAATGGAAATATAAAGTTAGTATATAACTGTTTTTTTAAAATAAATATATGATTAGAATATAATAAAGGGAATACCATGTGGAATCTGATGTAATATGTATGTATGTATGTATGTGTATGTATGTATGTATGTATGTATGTATGTTTGTTTACCCAACAGTACTAAAAGGACTGTTATGGTTATATTGTTATAAATTTTTATAATGGGGTAAAGGGTGCTAATGGGGAAAATGTATAAGTAAAGAGGTGGCTAGTTCGAATTGGTAATAAAAGGGGCAAAATCTTTGAATGGAATAATTGTATGTGGAAAAAAATTGCAAATGTGACAGATATAAGAATATATGTATAATTATTATAGAGATTGAATAAGAATATAGATAATATTGTTTAACATGACAGGAGAATATTTAAAGAAAAATGAAATAAGCTACAAAATGAAATGAGATTGTATAAAATAAGAGCTATGAATTTAGAAACTGAATAAGAATATGGAAAATATTGTTAAATAATGTATGAGATTATTTAAAGAAAAAGGTAACAAGTAACATGATTTTAATTTGGATATAAAAGTTGGTATGTAATTATGGTCATGTTTGTATGGAAATGTAAAACTTGGAAACACATTTTCACCTAATGAGATGTTTTATAAAAGATAAAAAATAAAAAATATATTTAAAAAAAAGCTTTACAAAACTGAACGTGTTAACTAAGCCAATAATGCATGTATATGTTGTTATATGTTGCATGGAAAAACATGGACACTAGAGATTCATCCATTAGCAACCATAGATTTTCCAACCTAACTGCTTATCCCCACTATAGAACATATAATTTCTACGTAGTGTATTTTTTATTTATAAGAGGCAACCATTCCCACTTCAGAGCAAGACCTTTAACCTATAACCACATCATCCTTAATATTATTTTGCTATAAAGCAAGTTGCACCCTGCCCTAATTAGAATCATAATCAGTACATTCTGTAGAGTTGGTGACTTTTGCAGATGTGAGAATGCAGATGTTGTGTGTATGAAGCTAAATAATTGCTAGTTTCAAACTACAAAGCCATTTATGATTTGGCATCTAGGTATTTGATTTGTGGAGAAGAAGCCCATCCAGTCCAGTTGGCAAAGCAATGTATGTCATCATCTTCTTAATAATCTGCCTTATAATAAGTATAGAGGGGAGAGCACATTGTTCTTCATGTTATGCTCCCTGTGATGACTCAGGGTGAGATACAAAACAAACACAGTCACAGAAAACAGGAAAAGTCCCTTTTATTCCTTCACTTTGCTTCCAAGCTCCGAATATTCTTGACGGAAGACAAAAACATCCCACACAAACAGTTACAAGAAGAAGGAAAAAAGCAACACAAACCAGGACGTCCACAGATAACACACACTGGGAAGGACACCAAACTGAGAGAGGAACCATAAACTAGAGATATTTCCACGCTTTATTTCCAGCGTTTGCCCATATGCAAGTCTGTCCTCTTATTCAGTTGTCACAGCTGCAGCCCATGAAGAGGATTAAGACCCTCTTCTCCCAAGTAGACCACATCTCTCCCTTATCCTCTCCTCCCTGCATGTCCTAGGATGGATAGGGGATGGGCCTGGGTCCTCCTCTGACTGCTCAGCCGGCCTCTGCCCTTCCCCAGCCTCCTCCACAACCTTCGGGACCACACTTCCAGTCCCTGTTGGCTGTTCCTCCTCTCCCTCAGAGTCAGTCTCCACCAGGGGCATGACACTCCCTTTCTATGAACAGTTTCCCTCCAGAGATCTGGATGTTGCCCTGCCCTCCTTTACATGCTTGGGAAGTCAAGCCAAAGGTCTTACTTCACATGTGGCATTTGATGTTTGAGCTATGGAAATAGCTCAATAGTTCCATAGATAAAATATGGGGTAGATGGATAATAAGATTTATCTTTTCAGTAAGATTTTAATGTTGCATCAGTTTTATATAGTCTGGGGCTTGGATATCTCTGAAATATCTTCTACCTAATCTCAGAGGACTTTCTGTGGGTATCAAATTTGAGGGAAAGCCACCTACATGATCCCTATGTTTGAGCTTTCTCATGTATGGAATGGCCTCTGGGATACCCTACCTATTGAGTGTGTGTGTGTGTGTGTGACTATTTTTATTAAACATTAAAAAAGAATATAAAACATGAAATACATATAAAAAGAATAAAGGAATAAACTACAATGGTAGACTACAAGTAAATAAGGATAGGATTGCAATGTCATGGAGGTTATACTTTTTCAATATATCCTTAGTTGTTCATAAATGTATAGTGTTGGTTATGTTAGAGTGTCAGGAAATGGGAAAATCATATAAGCCAAATAAATAAATAAGTTTGTAAACAGCTGTAAGTCTATTGGAATTGGCAAGCCATAAATACTGCAAATAACTAAGCCAAATAAATAAATAAATAGAATGCATAGTCAGCAAATACTGGATGCTGGCCTAAGCAACAGAAAATGTCCTTCGTTTGCACAGCCTATGCCCTGTGCATGATTTTCCAGAGTTATGTGACTGGTCTTTTCTTGAATACTGAAGGTTGGAATAGATACATTTTGGTCTAAATTGGTAAAGTGTCTTAAATTTTGTTGTAGGTTTTCATCATCAGATTCTTAATCTATACAAATAATCAAATATACAAATGCAGCTGAAACTGAGAGGATGAACAACCGGGAAAAGATAATGATGCGGGGTACCCAAAATGATACTGTTTCATGAGATCTTTGCAGCATAGACACATACCTTGATTGCAATATACAGTATTAATTCTCCATAGTAGTGTTGGAATGTATCATTATTATGGAGGATTAAATGTTGTGGCATCTGCCAAAAAAAACAAAAACCCTAGAGATTCTCTGAGGGATGAGAATTCTGTCCGAGATTGAATACAGGGATAGTCGGAGAGAGAAAAAAATGATTGAATTCCCCTGGAAGAAGACTATTAAAAAGGAAGTAATTATATTCAGCAGATGATAGCAGTGGATATGCTGCTTCTCAGTAACACACAGGGAACAGAAAAAAGAATAATATGCCTTGCCTAGAGAGGAACATAATCATAGGATTTTGAACATGATTGTAGATCAGATACAGGTGCAGATGTAGATGAAGATATTTTGTTGCACAGATTTGCTGGGAAAATAATGTAGGACAATGTTTCTCAACCTTGACAATTTTCAGATATGTGGACTTCAATTCCCAGAATTCCCCAGGCAACTTGATGGCTGCTGACTGGAGAAATGCTGGTCTGCATGCTGGCTGGGGAATTCTAGGAATTGAAGTCCACATATCTTTAAGTTGTTAAGGCTGAGAAACACTGATTTAGGACATACAAGTTTCCCCTACTTTGTCCTAATGTCATCCTCACTAGATATGAGTTGACAGTAGCATTCAGTTCTTGGTTTCAAAGCTCAGTCTTTAATGGCTATGCATCAGAGCTTCATTTTCCCTTCCTCCATAGAAAGGCACCATAAAGCACACTTAGCATTTGCTATTTAAGTGAGGTTTATATGTATACATCCATTAACTTTGCACTGTTGCGCTCATTAAATCAGCTGCTGAATTTTTGCTGGCAGAGCAGAAATTTCCTTTTATAATTTCTTGTAAAAAAAAAAGCCTTTAGTGGACAGGACAACCTTGTGTCCGCTGGAAATGAATCCTAACCTCTAGTTAAATATTGATGATTACAATAATTATATTATGTTGCTGCTTCTTAAGTTGCACCTGCTCTTTGACTGTTTTTTCAAGCAGTAAAACTGCCCTTCCCCCTACCTGGCTTGCTAATTTCATTTGCGCAGTACAGAAATGTGACTAATGGTGGTGTATAGTTTTATTAACACTACACAAAGAAAACTTATTGGGTATACACAAATGATTTAGAAGAAGAGAAAAGATTGTCTCACTCCACACACCCCTAAATAGAAAGAAATTTTTTTAAATTACTTTATGTAGATGTTATCAAATACCTTAAACCTAGGCAATTTACTAGATGAACAAAGGACAGCATGGAATTTTGCTCTCTTCAAATAATTAATGACTAAATTTTGCAACTCCTCAGTTCTCAGAGCCTGAGAAGTGGAACCAAAGCAAATATGCCTGGCCTTACAGATCCTAATTCAAATCCTAAGAGCATGGGGGCTCCGGTGATTGGAACACTGGGCAGGAGGTTAGCTAGCCCACGCTTGAGAGCTCCTCTCAACTCTCAACTCCTTCCCTCAAAATGACGCTAGTGTGAGCACTGCACACCAGAACAACTAGACACAGAACAGTTTTTCCCCGAACGCCATCACTCTGCTAAACAAATAATTCCCTCAACACTCTCAAACTATTTACTATTACTATTAATCCTCCCATCCCTCCTTTCACCCATCTCCTCCCACTTATGACTGTATGACTGTAACCTTGTTGCTTGTATCTTAACAATTTTTATTGACTGTTTTCTAGTATGATTTGATTGCTTATTGTACCCTATGATTATTATTAAGTGTTGTACCTTATGATTTTTTACTCTTGATGAATGTATCTTTTCTTTTATGTACACTGAGAGCATTTGCACCAAGACAAATTCCTTGAGTGTCCAATTACACTTGGCCAATAAAGAATTCTATTCTATTCTATTCTATTCTATTCTATTCTATTCTATTCTATTCTATTCCATTCCATTCCATTCCATTCCATTCTATTCTATACTCTATTCTACTCCATTCCATTCCATTCCATTCCATTCATTCTATATTCCTAGCCTTCCACTCCCGTAAACTGTGATGAGAGTGGCCATATCAAGTTTATTTGGGAAAGGTTCTACCCTTGTCAAATACCATGAACAGACACTGAAAGATGTGCATGACAAGGGTTATCAAGAAAATGCCCGTGTCTCTATAGATTAATTAGGTAGGACCTTGTAGCAGTCAGCTCAGTAGAAGTCTTTACCTTGGTCCCATTGCAGTGCTGCTGGCTTTGCCCACTTTCCTGCCTTCCCTCCCAATGCACAAAAGGAGGACAAGAAGGTAATACTGTATTGCAAGCGTCTTCAAACTTGGCAAGTTTAAGACTTGTAGACTTCAACTCCCACAATTCCTGAGCTAACATGACTGGAGAAGGAATTCTGGGAGTTGAAGTCCACAAGTCTTAAAGCTGTCAAGTTTGAAGACGCCTGCTATATTGCATTATTGGTTCCTGCTTCACCAAGGAACAGCAAGTTGAAGCCATATTACATCATATTACAAGTTGAAGCCATATTACAACAGCAAGTTGAAGCCATATTACCCACACAAGGAGTTTCACCAATCAAGATGCTTCCTCCAAACCAAGTGGTTTGAAACTGGAGCAGAGAATATCACTGGGGTTAGAATATAAAGCAATGAGGTAGATTCAGGGATTATAGAAAAAAAGGTGTTGCCTCCAATATGATTTGTGAAGACACCATCTTCCCCTCTTGTCAGTGACACTGAGGATGACACTTTGTGCAGATAGTGTCATTGAGCTTAAAACAACATCATGTTCTGCAAAACCATGTTTACCTCATATGACAGCAGGAGAGGCAAACTGTAACTAAGCCATGTTTGTTTTGTAAAAATCTAAACCAAAAAAAAGCAACTTTTCCTCCTAATCATAGGATATTGTACCAACCACTACTGAACTCTCTTTTTAGATTATCATTAGCAAGGACTTTTCGTTCCTCTCCAGCCACCATTTCAAATGGTGGAGTCCTGTTCTCAGGTATCCTTGCCTGGCACTGTGGCTGAAGTTGCTGGGAAAATGTAACTAATAAACAAACAAATAAATCAAATAGTGCAAGACAGTTTTCATCCCCCCGTGTTTTTATATTTAGGTGATTTAAAGTTGTTTGCAGTATTTATCGCGTTTTTATATTAATAATATACATTTATGTAACTGGAGTTTTAATTGAAGTTTCCTAAGACATCTGCTGTCAAGGGATGATACATACAGTACTTACATACAGATATGCAAGGGAACATGCAAGGGAACATGATAAGTGAATTATAAGGACAAAGTTTCTCAGAAGATTTGGCTTAGATCTACAACAGAGGTGGTATTCAGCAGGTTCTGACCAGTTGTGGAGAACCAGTAGTGGAAATTTTGAGTAGTTTGGAGAACCAGCGAATACCACCTCTGACTGGCCCCGCCCCCATCTATTCTCTGCCTCTCGAGTCCCAGCTAATTGGCTGGGTCTTCTTTTGTTGCTCTGCACAGGAGAACGAGCTGGAAAGCAGGTTAGTGGGGTGCAGAGGGAATAGGGATTTTGCAGTATATCCTTCCCCTGGAGTGGGATGGAAATGAGGATTTTACAGTATCCTTCCCCTGCCACACCCAAGGCATGCCCACCAAGCCATGCCCACAGAATGGGTAGTACAAATTTTTGAATCCCACCACTGGTCTACAACTTACTTTGAGTGCTAGGACTAGTACTTCTGAGATTACACAGAGTGTAATCTAATGTGATGGGAATGATTTACCCATAAATGTGTTCAATATGCCACCAAGTGACAACATTCATGGATAAACTAAAAATTGGCACCATTATTAGAATTTTATCAATCCTTTCTGTTATGTACTTGGCTCACATCGTTAATCATCCATCAGCAAAGAGAGAAACCCAGTGATATATACTCTATATCTCACTTCTGAGTTGCCATAATCAACTATCATAATTCTAGTTTCAAGTTGACTTGCCTTCATTTGGGAAATCACAGTCCGTTTTAGCACCAATAGCTTACCCCACACTAAACTAGAACTTTTCCAAAAAAGAGACAGAAACAAAAAGAAGAAGGGAGAGAAGAATAAATGTCATGCAAATGGATTTGGCCATGAACTGTTTGGAGTTCTATGAGTGTAAAATTATTTGGAGTTCTAAGCACACAACTTAAAAAGTAATAGGACTCCACGGGTCTTATAGCAGAACCTTTGCCACTTGGTATTGATTTAGCAATATTTTAGAGATTTATTCCTTTATATTTTCACCAGGGAAATTATACTGCCTAGATCTATTAAGCGAAGAGAAGCCATTATCCCCTCATTATTACCAGCTGCCCAGTTGTTGAATATAGCCTCCTGAGCTTTCGACAAAACCTATTGGATTTCCCTCCTTGATGCTATGCAGTATTTTCTAAAAATCCTGATGCTGAACTATTACAGGCAGAAGGAGAAATGCAAAGAATTATTTTCCTAAAGTCTACCCTTGATTTTCCATCCTGTAGAGCTGGCATGGCTACAGCTACAGTTAGACTAAAGAACAAAACCTAATATCAGATTTTTTTTACCAAATATTCAATGCAGGTTTCTCTCTAAACTATAACACTTCAGGCTGCAGAAGTTACCCAATATACACAAGCACACAAGCATGCAAATAATATGGATGCACGTCAATTCACAAAGCCAGAATATCCACTGGGTTTAACATCTGTGGCACTGTTATAAAAATGAGACAAGGAGGTTGAAATTGCTTTAAAGCAATTGTTTAACAGTGCAAATCTTCACATATAATTTAGAAATAGAATAAATCAAAACAAAAGAGATCACCCTCAGTTATCTCTACATGGAATTTCTAGATTTGTCCACACTACTTTGTCACAATTTTTCAATTTGCTACTCAAATCTTTAGCAAAGTAATTTGAAGCACTCTAAAAAAACTATATAAAGATTAAAGAGTAGCAATTCCAGGGAGATTTAAAACTGTAAGATGTATTTAACTACCGTGTGCAGAAGTAGTCAGCTTGCCAATTTGTAGTCCCAGTTGCTAATTAATGAGCCAGCCACAAGGTCTAAGTATAGACATTTAAAATTACTTGCATGAAAAGATAACTTCGCTTCTCCAGACTTCAGCCAATGACTGTTCCACAGTCAGAATTACTTTCATTTAGAATTGGATCATTCAAATTCCGCTGGTTCAGCATAAAGCCAGGCTTGCTAAGGGCTGTGAAACATGGAAAATTATGAAGGCCATGCTATGGAATGAATAGAAATAAATTTCAACATCCTTTGAATTGCAAAATAGAATGTTCCTTATTGATTGATTTTTATATGCAAAGGGAAGGCCCTTCATTCTCAAGCTAATTTTATATATTGCAAACTTTGGTCTGAAGCTGGATCAGGTCAAAGCAAAACATGAATACATATTGATCACATGAGGAATATTGAACAATATCAAACAGAATTTGAAACTGAATTATGTGCAAAGGATGGACATGTATTTGCTAATTCATGACGTCTTGCTGAAATTTGAAATGGAAGAATAACAAGTTTTTTTTAATTAGATTTATATGCCGTACCATTGATATATGACAAATTTCCTAGAATGTAAAAGGGCACTTCAAATCTATGCTGGAAATGTGAAAAACAAGGTCATTTCATCATGCTTGGTGGACTTATAAAAAAGCTGGAAAACTTTAAATTCAACTACACAAAGAATTTTAATGATTAATAATCAACTGAAACCAAAACATTTTTTGTTGGGACTCATGGACAGACAACTAGAAAAGACCTATAGAAGATTGATGTGTATATGGTACATATACATGGAAAGACTCTGAAATAACCACAGAGGAGGAATGGTTGAAGAAAAATGACAGTTTGCAGAAATGGCAAAATTGACTTGTTCAATTAGGAAAAAGACAATAATTCCACTTGCCAGCCATGAAGTCTTTCAAAAATCACCCCTGCAATTTATCCAAGTTTGCTGGATTTTTTTTTTAAATTTTAACAATTTTCAAAAATTCTTAAGATTTTTATCTCCCAAGATACTGTGCACCCTTTTATAAGCATTTTTGCCTGTTATTTTCGTTAATATGTGTTTATTATTTGTATTCCTTATCATCCCAGTTTTCCATTCCCTTTTTTCTGGGATGCAGTCATTTTTTTTAAGGACAATGGGGACTATATGAAGCTAAGAAGTGTTCATAGAAACAAAGAAGATGCTGGAACTTTACTTTGTACAGTGCCACCTTCAAACTTATTTCCTTTTCAATTGTATGTATGTGTAAATAGTTCTTGACTTAATGGCCATAATGGAGCCTGCTTATCATGGTCGTAAGTCATGATGTTCTTAAAGTGGGTCGCCCATATAACCAACCTGATTTGTTTTCTACACGTTTTTTATTTGAGACCATCATTGTAATATTCTAAAAAGGGTGGATTTCGGTTTACAAATGTTTTTCAATTTGCCCTTATATTCAAGAAATGGGCAAAGAAAGATTGACATCTTTCAGTCCAGGAGCTAAAAGAAGGGAATGAGATAAGAATTCTCATGAGTTGGAAAATAGTGTCCTTCAAGTGCCATGCAACACTATAAAAACAATCAATTAAACTGATCCTGATCTGATTTCACATAAACCAGAATGGAGCCAGAAAGCAATAGATACATTCTAAATGAGTTGAGGTCATGAAATCAAGCAGGTCCAGAAATGATTTATGACCAATGCAAAACCTCGCATGAACTTTGATTGGACTGTCTGAAACTATTACTTCTTTTCCTAGCCTCAGTGGGAAGATTAAAGAATTATTACTGTATTTCTTGGAGAAGCATGGATGATTTGAGAAAACAGTGCTTTGAAGAAGAAGATAATGGCAATGACTCATAACTAAACCTAAATAGGAAAAAAAAGAACAGAGAAGGTTTGCTGCAAAATATCTTAGACTTCTTTTCTTTTAGACTGCCTCTGATTGCCACTTTCACATTATATGAAAAGCTGTAATCTTTACCTATGTTTCTTAGGAAACCACTCACTTAGTTATCTGAGAGAAACTGAGTGGTTCGCAACCCTCTTATGACACTGGAAAAGCAACTAAGAAGCTGAAGCACAGAAGGCATGTATGTGTGAAATCTATTCAAAATAGTACAGATAAATTTGTTACAAGGGCTCGAACTGAGATCCCAACCTATCAGTTTCTTCTCATTTGCAGATGATGATCATGGGAGGAATTGGGTGGTCTGGAGAATCAGGTGATCCTGAGGTCATTCCCAAATTGTTCTACTACAAAACTAAGAGATTAGGGTTAACAAATTAACATTGAAAAAGGCAAACAGTCTCCTGGATTGGTAGGCTTCCTGACTTCCATCCACCCTGTTTCTGAACTACTTGTCTAACCACTTGGGACAAGGGTCTTGACTGGAACAACCCTACAGGCTGACCCCCAGTCCTGCTTATCCTGGGACGTTTCTGATGATGGATTACTCCTCACCATGCAAAGTCTCATTAGCAGCATATTAAAACTCATTCTTGTCTCATCATCTCTCTGTTGATTGTTCCCTGGAGACAGGATTTCACCCCTTTGCTGATTAGATTTACAATTAAAATTTATTCAGGTCTAGTCAATAATCCAATTGTCCTCACACTCCCCTTCTCCCTTGATCCCACATTCTGTACCAGATTAATCCTTCTGCAGACTAGTTATGTTTTTTAACTTATTTGATAAGATAGCTTCATTCCCTTGACTCTTACGTATATTTGTCCCTGTTTACTTACGTCCTTGGTGCTCTCTGAGCTTAGTTTAATTTCAACCCTGAGCTACAAATATTCTCCTTTATTGGAATGTCCTTAGAGAATGTACACTGTATTCAGATGTTGGCTTCCACTTCTTCCTATGGCATTAACATGAATTTAACCAACAGGAATTGTCTGGAAACACTAGCCATTTTAATAGACCCCAAATACCTGGGAACTGGGAACTGGGAGCTGTTGATGAAATAAGTGAAAAACTGTGAGGCACAAAAGATCAGAATCACACATGAACTTCCAATTAAACTGATTTATTACTAATTATCCCTATACAGAAGAACCTACTCAATTAACAGTACTACCTTGGTATTAGATCACAGCATTAGAATTCCAGAGGGGTTGGACTTGTTTATGATGATAGAATACTGTTTGTTATGATTTATTCTAGTTCAAAAGGTCATTGATTTTTAAGTTTTTATCTGTATCAAAGAAAGTTGCAAGTTACTATTTTCTATAGCTTCTTTCCCCTTTGTGTTTGTACTCCCCAATATTGCTTTTTACTTACCCCCTCCTCTTCCTTTATAATTCTTTTTTTTTCTTTGCCTTTTTTTGTATTTTACATGAAGGAAGAGGAAGAAGGGGAGGAGAAGGAAAGCAGAGGTTAAAAATATTAAAAGACCATTTTTAAAAACATATGCTGAACTGTTTATACACCCAATAAATCTAGTTCTTTTCTAAATAAATTAAAAAGCTCCAACAGCATTGACATGGATAACACTATTTTAAAGAAATGGGTGAATCAATAGCTATCCAATCCATTTTCATGTCAGTAGAACAATATTCTGTCCAACGGATATTTTTATACATGCCAAATTTTTGTGTTACTGTTAACTGGTTTTAAAAAATAACATTAGGAGAGTCTGACCTGTTTAAGGTATTGCTGAGACATACTATGAAATCTCAGGGCAATAGGTTAATCTTGGAAGTTAAAAAGAATTCTAGAACAGCAAATCACTTATATATTCTTGTCACATATGTCACCACTATTTGAGCTCAGTCTCAGGAGTTTTTACATTTCCAGCTTAATTGCTGAAAATGAATGCAAATTATATACTATAGAGCAGGGCTGTCAAACTCAACTTCATTGCGGGCCACATCAGGGTTGTGTTTAACCTCGGGAGGCCAGGTGGGCGTGGTCAGGGGTGGGCGTGGTCAGCTTG
>CM019154.1:32315371-32447657 GCA_009733165.1 Naja naja | reverse complement strand
AACTGCCAAAGATGCTGTGTTGGCACCTGTTATGGGCTGGATTAAGAAAGGTTGGCCTCTTCAAGATCTACCTCACCTTGCCCAACCTTTTAAGTCCAGGCAAACTGAATTATCTGTATTAAGAGGATGTATTTTGTGGGGTAACAGGGTGGTTATTCCTGCAAAACTGCAAAGGAGGTTTTGGAAATGTTACATGAGGGTCATCCTGGGATTGTAAGGATGAAAGGTTTGGCCAGGAGTTATGTATGGTGGCCAGGTATTGACAAAATGGTTGAAAACTGGGTAGCCTCTTGTCCCAATTGCCAGGTAGTCAGACCTGCCCCACCTCACGCCCCACACAGGAATGGGAATGTCCTAGGGGCCCATGGTCTAGAATCCACATTGATTTTGCAGGCCCTACAAGAGGGCACACTTTTCTAGTGATAGTAGATGCATACTCAAATGGCTAGAGGTAATTCCAATGACATCCACTACTACTGAGGCTGTTATCAAGCAGCTCAGAAAATTGTTTGTAACCCATGGGTTACCAGATGTCCTTGTCTCTGACAATGGCCCTCAATTCACATCTAACATTTTTGAATCCTTTCTAGCTCAACAGGGCATCAGACATGCCCTCACTGCCCCTGGCACCCTTCGCCAACGGCCGGCTGAACGCATGGTAGGCACTTTACCAAAGAGAAGCTTCAGCAGCTGGGTCCTGGGGACATCACTGAGAAGCTTGAAAAGCTTCTTAGTGTTCAACACATCACTCTAGCCCATCAACTAACTTGTCCCCAGCAGAGTTGTTGATGGGCAGGAAACTTAGGTCTCCCTTGACCGCCTTCATCCCACTTACGCACCCAACGCACCACTGGATTCCACTTCCAAAGTTCGTTCTTTTAGTGTGGGAGATTCTGTCTACTAGGAACCTTATAGGTGACCCTTGTGATTCCTGCTGAAATAACTCACATCACAGGCCCTCGTTCTTACAGGGTACAAACAGAGGATGGCCTCTGGAGCAGGCACATTGACCAACTTAGATCCAGGGTCCTCAAGAACATCGCCCTGTCTCCTCTAGGTCCCTCACCTGATGTTTCTTCTAGGGGGAAGGGGGGAACAGGAGGAAAATCAGCAAACAGGAATCAACCCCATGTGTAACGAGCCATTCGACAGGAACCATCCCGAACCCTGTCACAAAGCCAAGATCCATCCTTAGAAGTGGAAGATTGCACATCACTACCTGACTTGGGTGCTGACATTGGAATGGAGATGGGTTGGGAGGAGAGACCAGATTCTAACAGTCTAACAGGGTCTCTTTCACAGGAAGTCCCAACATGAAAGCAGACACATTTCTCTCACTGGGTGAGAACGTTAAAGCTTCTGAACCACGAAGGTCTCAACGTGACGAAGAGCCCCACCTATTTAAAGGAATACATTAGATAGGTTTGGTATGGACTGAACCTAGTGGGGAGGGTGTTATGTATGTAGGTTTGAATGTTATTGGTTTATTTGAACTGTTCTTGTAAAATGTCAAATGGTATTGGTTTAATATAGTGGGAAGAATCCCTGCACTCCCATTATTGGCAGCTACGGCTGCAGGCTATAAGAAGCAGCCGTAGCCAAGCCAGGACGGGTCTATTCGAGCTGTAGTCACTAATAAAGTCTTTGCTGGAACTCCTCGCGTCTGACTCTTCATGCAAACTTAACAGTCAGGATGGTCAGTTTGATGTCATTTCTGCAGTCAGGGGCACCTGTGGTTGCCCAGCACTCTGCCAGCAAAACAGAACCTCAGGAGTTCCATGTGCCAGCCCCTTTAGCTTCATTTTTACTGGCAGAGACACCGCAGTCCAGTCCTTCACTGTTTCCAGGGCCAGATCTAAGCACCCTGCGGGCTGGATCCCGTCTTCAGGCCTGGAGTTTGATACCCCTGCTGTAGAATTTGATTTTTGATATATGAATTCCCCGTCTACAGAATTAGTTACCTTTAATTTCTTTTTAAAGATATTGAAATCACTGCTGCTTCAATGCAGTTTTTGCCATTGTACCTTCTAATTTAATGCAGGTTTTTTTTAGAGAGAAAAAATACTGGATAGAATTCATTTGAGAGAGAAGTTCCTTGAGGATTGGCCTGTATGAAAGTTTTTCAGAAGGCTAAACCAGATTGAACTTATTATCCTAGACACGTATATGCACCTTCATTTATGGTAATTCATTTGAAACTAAATTTATAGGAAGAAACATTCAAATCCTACCCAATAGAATCCATGTTGATTTTTTCACATCCTAAACATATGAATGTAAATACAGAAAATGTAAAAATCATGCATCGCTAATCAAATTTCTAAAGCATTAGGTGTTTCACATAAATTCTCAAATATACATTTTGGAACCTGTCTATCCCCTTTGTAATCAGACAAACAGCTCTTACACAGATGTAACACATCTCTTTATCTCTTATGCAAACACTGACGGACATAAAACAATTTTATGCTGACAATATTCATAAGTTAAACTCTCAAATTGTTTCTACAAATGCAACAGTTTATCCTCCACAAAAACAATAAGAAATAAATTATATCTCCAGTGGCCGATTCTTTGTAGGAAAGAGAGATTAGAAGCAACTTAATTGTGAATCTAGGATCCATCTCAATCAATGCTTTGTGAAAACCTATGATCCATAAGGCCCCGGTCCAGTGGCGCGATTCAAAATGTTTACTACCGTTCTGTGGGCGTGGCTTGGTGAGCATGGCATGGCTTGATGGCATGGCAGGAAGATACTAAAACCTCCATTCCCACTCCTCACCAGGGAAGATACTATAAAATCCCATTCCCTCCCCACCCCACTAACCTGCTTTCCAGCTCTGTTCTCCTATGCAGGGCAACAAAAGAAGACCCAGCCTATCAGCAGTTGACTTGGGAGGCAGAGAACATGGGGGTAAAGGTCAGAGGTAGTATTTGCTGGTTCTCTGAACTACTCAAAATTTCCGCTACTGGTTTTCCAGAACTGGTCAGAACCTGCTGAATACCACCTCTGTTCCTGTCTTTCCATATATTGAAACTCTTCTGACATCTGAATGAGTAGTACAGGTAGACCTCAACTTACAACAGATCACTTAGTGACCATTCAAAGTTACAGCAGCACTGAAAAAAGTGACTTATGACTATTTTTCACACTTATGACTGTTGCAGTATCTCCAGTGAATAAAATTCAGACGGTTGACATCTGACTCACTTTTATGACTGTTGCAGTGTCTCAGGGTCATGTGATTCCCTTTTGCGTCCTTCTGGCAAGCAAAGTCAATGGAAAAGCCAGCTTCACTTAATGACCATGTTACTAACTTAACATCTGCAGTGATTCACTGAACAACTGTGGCAAGAAAGGTAATAAAAGGAGCAAAATTCACTTAACGAATGTTTTGCTTAGCAACAGAAATTTTGGGCTCAAATGTGGTCATAAGTTGAGGACTACCTATACTAGATAGACAAGGGGGAGGAGGCAATAATATAATACGTTTCAGAAAATGTGCCCTGATGTGCTTTCACTGTCAGACAAGTCAGTTTCAGTGCAGCCCTAGCAAACTAACTCTATGTCGGACCATCAACACTTCTCTCTCATAGTTAGTTTCTCGCTCTTCTTACAGTCATTCCAAAATAAAAATATAAAATTGCCTGTCAATCTATCCCATTATTTTTGGTACCAATTTGCTATTTATAGACTTTGTATACGTGTTGCAAAATGATCCTAGAATGAACAGCTTCTCCAAATCTCTGACACTCAAAACATTATCTAGAATTATTAGGTGTGATAGTTTCCAATTTTGGAATGTTGGAAATTAGAAATTATTTTTACCAACTTACTAATTTAAACATGCCTATAATTTTTACCACTTTCCCCTAATGCATCATTCATTAATTACTCTGTTTCAAAATAACCCATCCTTTAAGTCAACATATGGGACTATCAGGAACATTGTAGCAAAGCCTCCTGAATGAAGGGCAAAAATAAACCATTATAGAAGATGCAAATCTGTACAGTAGGACAGCCCCATAGTTCACAAACAGCTCCTTTTGCCTAATCAAGTCTAAAAGCCTATTTTATGGGATGATTTCCCAGTACAATTTTTAGAATGAGTTTCATCTCTAATCTTGCCTGTCCTGAATTTATTGCAGAAAAATGATAGTTTATGCCACTAATAAATACAAACCTGACTGTGGGAGTTTTCCCTAAATTTCATAGGCATAAATTTATTTAGAATGCCAAGTTAATATCAAGAAAAAAATTTTCCAACCAAATGAATGGGTCAAGACTATAATTCCCCAAATAAGAAGAATTATCCTTCTTTATAGTTATTGAACCAGAAGACTGATAAAAGTCAGGCAAGGAGAAAGGGAATAATAATCTAGTATATATCTGGGGATAAATCCTTCATCGGTAGATTCATACTCTGGCCATTTGCCTGGGTAAATGAAAATTTTGCATTATCTATCATAATATTTGATGTCTTTGCCACCCATCTTGTGAAAATTGCTAAGTTAGTGATATAAGACATTGATAATAGTTTCCACTGAATATACTGGATAACAAAGATTTTGCTTCCTGAACATTTCTGGGTATAACTTATGGATTTTTGACTGCTGATCATGAAAATAACCTGTAATTTAATCTATCATGTACCATTTTATAGAAATATTCTGTTTTCGCACAATGTGCACCTTTCAGTAATGTACACCTTTCAGTATCTGATCGATATGCTGCACACATGAAAGAAACTTATGAAAAAACTGTTGTTTGAAGCACATCCAGCAAGCAACTGGGATGCTGGCTGATATTGTTGAACACTGTATGAAATACATCGGACACTGAATATAAGTGAAAATCAACAACAAAACATTTTTGGCCATGTTGAATACATGTAATGTGTCAGAAACATTATCTAATCATATACATTATACTAGTAATTAAAAGTTAATTTCATATTTTCAAGATTCCCTTTTCAGTCATTCTGAAATTATGTTTGTGTTCAGTTTGAAGGGCCCTATTATAACCACCAAAGGTTTTTCAGGAATCAAAGCTTTTGAAAAAAAAGTGTTGTCCAGTGTTATTGGTTTAACTAAAATATATAAAGCCAATCATCTCATATACTATTCTACTGTACATTATAAGAAGGGAATTAAACTTACTGATTTAAAATATGATGCCATCAGAGCATAATAGAAGATTGAGAAATATGTTAGCTAGCCTATACATGTAACCCCAACCTTCCTTTTGATACTTGGGTTGGTATTATATTCAGCTGCTCTCAAACTTAGTGCCAAGATTAAAAAATTCTTTCCATCCAAGTCATTTTCTAGAAAATCTCATATCACCTTACACTGCTAGAAGAATAGAAAAGCAGAATATTGTTGACTGAAGAATAAACCATATTACTGAGCTTCCTGGTCACACAATTGTACTTTTTGTAGAGCCGACACACATGGTTGAAATAGAAGTTGGTGAAGGGATAGGCTCCTTAGAACTACTATGGTACCACTCAAGTTTGAGTGCAGAATTTCCCTGTGAAGAGATCGTAAAACAGAGGGTCTGAGAGATCAGGGGGCCAAGGAAATATTCACCTTGCCTAAGCCATGCTTGGTACCTTTCAAAGAGACACTGAGTTCACCTACTTCCTCTTTTAATTATTTTAGGAAGTTGCTTATTACGGAGTTAAGAACTTTCAGAAAGACAAGCTATATTACACAGGAGGTTTTTCCTTCTACCCTGGGCAAAACAACCTTTGATTAAGTTTGAGGATTAACAAGAGAAGCTTCAATTTTTTGAAAAACAACAAAAGGGTACTAAAATGTTGATTTTGGAAGGTTAAGTGACTAGATGGCCTTGAAAGAATATTTCCTGTGGGGTGGTTAAAAATTTATAAAACAAGTATATGAAGTCTTTGAAATTAATTGTAAGAAATCCTCCCATGGGAAAGCTTTGTTGATTGCAAAATAAGGAGATGATAAAATGGGACTTGAAGGCTGGCTGCAGGGAACCAGGAAAAACAAAGGATTACTCATCAAGTAATGGACTATTAATACAAAGGAGTGACACTATTTGACTCTGGAAGAAACTAAGGCGGTTTGGGAATAATTTACTCAGAAGTTACACACAAGATTGGGTGAACATAAAAGTGATATGGAAAATGATGCCAGAATGGATTTACAAATGAAACCAGCTGTAGTCTTAATAATCAAAGGGGATATACAAATAATAAATCCAAAGAACGACTTGGAAAATCTTCTTATTTTGGATTTAGAAAAGAAATGTGTGGAATCAAGGAAAGTTGGTTGCAGAGAAGAGACAAAGAGGAAATGTTTAAGCTGATCCTGGAAGGAAACAAAGAGAAAGTGATAAGAACTCAACCTGATAAGACTAGAGATTAATTTTAAAATAAATGAAAAGAAGATTTATAAAGTGAATCTGTGTATGTTATGATTTCTGGTAAATGAATAGAGATTTCTGCTGCTTTAAATCTTAGAGAAAAGGATGAGCTTGGATTATAACATTGATATTTTTATTACAATTAAAATATATATTTGAACATTTCTGTTAGCTCTGAACAGTCTTTTGCGGGCTAGGATTGAATGATGAGTTTTTGTAATTTGATATTGATAAGGAATAAGATATGGTAAGATTTTTAAAAAATTAAATACTACAGAAGGTGTTAAGTTAGCCAAATTATTTATATTTGTCTGGAGGAAGTCATCTTTTATATATCTTTTCCTTTGATACTGTTTTCTTTTTTTTTCTATTTCTTTGCATTTTTCTTCTTTATTTTTTATATTTTTTCTTTGTTTTTTTTTTTTGTTGTCAAGGGAAAATATTTGTAGCTCATGCTTGAAATTAGGGGCTGCTGGTGCTCTCTGAACTTGCTTGTTTTCTTGAAGACATTTCATTACCCAAACTAGGTAACATCATCAGTGCATTAGGTAGCACTGATGATGTTACCTACTTTGGGTAATGAAATGTCTGCAAGAAAACAAGCAAGCTCAGAGAGCACCAAGGGCCCCTCACTGCTTTTATCTTTATAAACTCTTTGTATCTGTAAACTATAATAATAATAAAAAAAGATTGAGCCACACTGTTAAACAAAATTCAGTTTTTCAAAGATCATGCCAAGGAGAGGGGGAAATCAATAATGATGGTTAAGTCAATTATAGATAATATGCCATGCAAACTCAACCCCCATCTGTTGACAACAGTGTAACTTTAAGCATTTTTTAAAATTTAAACACAGGACCTTCTTTCCCAAATCTCAACTATCCAAAGCTCAGGATTCCCATGTAAGCTTTTAGCAAGAAATTGTTGCGGTTTGCCAGCAGCAGGTGCAGACGGCAGTGGAATCGGACAGTGAGGGAGAAAGGGAACCAGTCAGGGAGTCTGGAGATGACTTGGACAAGAGTCCTGCATTCAATGAAGGGATGGGGCCAGGACCATCTGGGGTGGGTGCTGCCTTCAGAGTCTTCAGAGTCCGGCAGCAATGAAGGGGACCCTGTTCCCAGTGCGTGTGTGCGCAAAGCTGCTAGAAGGCAAAAACAGCTGAAACAGAAGTGGCAACTTGGGAGTAAGACTGGGAGGTGATTGCCCCGCCCATTAGGGATAAAAGTCAGACCTCAATGATGAAACCTTTGCAGAAAGCAAAGTATTTCAATAGATTCTGAGTCCTCCTTGAAGCTCTGTGTACTCTGGTTGTCTTTTTCTGGTACTTCAGTTGGTTTCTGTTATAATTAATTGGATACTTCTGTTTTTGGCAGCATTCCACAGCACTGAAAGGTGTGTGCTTATCTTGGGGAACTGTTTAAGATTAGTTCTGGCTGGGAATGAAAGCAATTCCCAGCGTTGCCATAAAATAGGTTTTGCTTTTAAAACAAGTTTGTGTTTAATTACGTTTGACAAAGCCTGGGTCAGAACAGAAATATTGGCTGGATACACACATTATATCAAGCCAAAATTTACTTAAGTTTTGCCATACCATTTTGTGCAAATTACATAGACATTATAAACCATGGCTTATGACTTACCATGTTTATAAATTTAGTCACTTGAAATGTATTTAGTAAACCGTGGTTAAGCAAATCATATCTTAAAGAATGGCTGTGTGCCATACAATGGGCTAACCTCTAAATCAGGGCTGTCAAACTCCCGGCCTACAGGCCAGATGTATCACGCACTGGCCACACCCACACCCAGTTTAGCAAAGGTGAAAAAAGTCCCGATACATCACATGATGCCACCATGATGTTAGTTTAATACCCCTGCTCTAAATCATGAATTTCCCAATTAACCTCATTAAATTTCACTCAGTTGTATTTAAATCACATCCATCTTGCTCAGAAAATCTCCCAGATCCTCAAGTGTTTTTCCTCTTTCTAGAACTGATATTTGATTAGGCAATGTGTATATTTTGGGATATAGAAATGCATGGGTTTTTTATTTATTTTTTCAATGTGGTCGAATGAAATACGATGGCGCAGTGATCAACAACCTATTACTGTGCTCTGTCTTGGTGCTGCTACACTCTTAATCCTCAGTTACTTGGCCCTTATGATGGACTTTAAGTGGTTGACAGAAAAATGCAATAAAATATGCAGCGCTGGGTTAATTCACCCCAGCGACTAATCCCAGCATTCAGCAATTCTTTAGAAGGACCCACAGTTCATTTCAGTTAAGTCAGAGACTTTCAACATCTGAACAATCAGTGCATAATCATGGCTCTTATCAGGGATGAAGGAGCACATTCTATCAAAGCAAGGCAGGCTTGAAGGTGATTTACAAAGGTTAATTTAATTGAGCTTGTTCCCACCCCAGCCTAGTTTCACATTCTTTGTCAGATCAACAGTTGCTACTAGCTCTCCGAAAGGGAGGCAAGGACATTTTGAAATGCAGCTTCCACGAAAGGAAAGAACTGCAACTAGCCTGCCTTCCATAGAAAATCTGTATATTTACACAGGTCAGAAGGAGGGCTGAGAAGACATCTGCAGACTTCTCACATCCTGGACATAAACTGTTTCAACTCCTCCCCTCGGGACAGTGCTATAGGGCATTGCATGCCAAAACATTTTCTAGGTTCTACTATATCACAAGACCTAAAATGGACACCTAACATCAAAAATGTCATCAAAAAAGCACAACAAAGAATGTTCTTTCTGCACCAACTCAGAAAGCTCAAATTGCCCAAGGAGCTGCTGATACAGTTCTACAGAGGAATTATTGAGTCTGTCATGTGCACCTCTATAACTGCAACCCAACAGGACAGATACAGACTTCAGAGGATAATTAGCACTGCAGAAAATACAATTACTATCAACCAACCTCCCTTCAATCGGGGACCTGTATACTGCATGAGTCAAAAAGAGGGCCATGAAAATATTTACAGACCCCTCATATCCCGGACATAAACTGTTTCAACTCCTTCCCTCAAAACAACGCTATAGAGCACTGCACACCAGAACAACTAGACACAAGAACAGTTTTTTCCCAAACGCCATCACTCTGCTAAACAAATAATTCCCTCAACACTATTCAATTATTACAAAGTCTGCACTACTGTTACTGTTAATCTTCTCATTGTTTCTTATCACCCATCCCCTCCCACTTGTGACTGTATGATTGTAACTTTGTCGCTTGTATCCTTACGATCTATAGTGACTGTTTCCTAGTATGATTTATTGTACCTTATGACTATCATTAAGTGTTGTACCTTATGATTCTTGATGAATGTATCTTTTCTTTTATGTATACTGAGAGTATTTGCACCAAGATAAATTCCTTGTGTATCCAACCACAGTTGGCCAACAAAGAATTCTAATTCTAATTCTAAACAACTAGACACGGAGACATGTTTTTTCCCTCATGCCATCACTCTGAACAATGCTGTCTAATATCTATGTATATTATACCAAAGTTGTGTGCCCATAGTTGTCAGCATTCCAACTAACCAACTCCAACCCAATAAACTCTGAGACGAGCATTTCTTCAAATTTCCAATTGATTAGAGTTGACATATTGGCACATCTGGGAAAACCCGAATCGGAGAGTTCCGGGTTTTCCCTTCGCAAAAGAAAATCAAAGATCCATCCCCTGCACCCACAAGTCCATCACGTGGCCCAACCAAATCATCATCCCAACTGGAGATATTTCTCCAGACACTCCTCTCCAGGTGCAGGGTAACATGTCCTTGACGTTCTGAGAAAGAATGTTGTTGAGTCTAATCTTCCACCTATGAAATTCCTTCTTCCCAAATTCCCAGGCACTAAATGTGGCAGCCTCGAACCTTCCAAGTAAAAAATGGCTTCCAAGGCTGACAGTAGTATTATTATTTATCCTTATTATCTTCCTTATCCCTCCCTTCTATTGGTGCGATTATGATTATGATTATTCTATTGCTTGAATGCTTCTGTACTGGAGACAAATTCCCTGTGTGTTTAATCATGCTTGGTCAAACAAAGTTCAATTCAATTCAGTTCAACATTTTCCTTTCAAATCTACAAGAACATACCAGGCAATGCAAGCGGAATATCCTGGGAATCAAGAACCATGGGAATTATTACTTCCCAATTATATCTCCCTCCTGATTGTTGGTGTTGTTGAATATGCTTAGCAACAGCTAGGGCTTGAAATCCCACTGTGAGTTCTTGCAGCTCTGATCCCCGCAGAAGTAATGGGAGTTACGTAAGAGGAAAGCCAATCTTTTTCTGAATACGAACCTTTCATTTGGGAGCTAAGACGTTTGAAAACATATCATGACATGATCCAAGCCCATTCCCAAGTGAGCCCAGTGCATTAGGGAAACCCACTCATTGTAAATGTAAAAAGCTCACTGTTTTCTTACCTTGATATTATTTTCACATTCTGCTAGAGCTTCAAAGGAAGGGAAATGGCAGACATTAAAAGCAACTACCGTACATCAATATGCTAAGCAAGATAAATTGTAGCCAGAGTTTGAGTGTTTTGGTTGAAGGGTTGGCCCATTGAGAATAGTGCATTATTTCATGATTGCTCAGTAGTTCTAAGGATGACATTATTGAGTTAATGATCATTCTGAGCCCTGATGGCGCAGTGGTTAGAATGCAGTACTGCAGGCAACTTCTACTGACTGCAGGTTGCCTGTAGTTCGGCAGTTCAATTCTCACCAGGCTCAAGGTTGACTGAGCCTTCCATCCTTCCGAGGTTGGTAAAATGAGGGCCCGGATTGTTGGAGGTAATACACTGACTCTGTAAACTGCTTAATAAGTATATAAGTCTAAGTGCTAAGTGCTATTGCTATTAGCAAAGCTCCTATCATGTCACTCAGCTGAAGGCTTCTACATCCCAAGGAACCACATAGGTTGCAATGCAACTCTTCCTGTTCATGTACGTATCACTTTATGGAAATACAACTTAGGACCATAAAATGAAGCAATTGTTAAGTGAATTTTGCCCCATCAATACAATGCCCCAATACAGGGCAAATAAAGTTGTTAAGTGAATCACTGGCATTGTTAAGTCAGTAACATGGTTGTTAAGTGAATCAGGCTTCCACATTGACTTTGCTTGTTAAAAGGTCACCAAAGGGGATCACATGAGTCTGGGACACTACAGCGTTCATACATATCAGTCAGTTGTCTAATCTGAATTTTGATTAGTGACCACGGGGATGCTACAATGGTCAAAAGTGTGACAAATGGTCAGAACTCACTTTTTTCAGTGCCATTGTACCTTTGGTGACCAAAGGAACTGTTGTAAGTCAAGGATTTTCATGTGCTGCCAAGAGAATTGCGTCACTCTGTAACTGATGAACTCTACTCAGGCAACAGAATTCCCAAGGGAAACACTGCATTTTCCCCTGCAGCATTCATTTCTCCTGACTCTGCTCATTTTCACCTCTGGTACAGGTAGTACTGGACTTACAATTCATTTAGTAACTGTTCAAAGTTACAGCGGCACTGAAAAAAGTGAATTATGACCATTTTTCAAATTGCAACCTTTGGAGCATCCCCATGATTAAAGTTCATAAGCTTGACAACTGGTTGCTGCGTCCCAAGGTTATGTGATCACCTTTTGCGACTTGTTGAAAAGGAAAACTCAATGGGGAAGCCAGATTCATTTAACAACCATGTTACCAAGTTAACAACTGCAGTGATTCCACTTAACTGTGGCATAAAAGGGGGACAAAACACACTTAGCAAATACCTCACTTAACAACACAAATTCTGAGCTCAATTGTGGTCGTAAGTCAAGGGTTACCTGTATTTATATCCTACTTTTTCTCTGAGAATCCAAGGTGATGTATATGGAGGTATTTCCTAATTTTATTCCCACAACAGTAATCCTGTGAAACAGGCTGAGCCTCCAGGTCCTTGTTAGAGGTGGCTGTGTTTGTTCAATACCCTGAGTTCCTTGGAAGTAGGTTGCACATGGAAAATGCCACATTCCTATAGGATCTACTGAAAAATCAACAATAAGGCCATGCCAACAGTATCTCCAACTGCAAGTGTGTGTAAAGAAGATTCAGAGTGCAAAGCAACCTTCTCTTTTTCTCCTTCTCAAAACAACAGAAGGCTGGCAATGAAATACAGTCCCATGGGATGAGATGCTTTCAGCACTCCTGGCAAGATGGATGCAGGAAATAGCACAAAGAGTCACTTACCCCTTCTGAATGTAAGCAAACAAAACTGATTTCTGCCCCCTCCAATTTTCTGCCTTCCATAGTACACGTTCATTTCTCCTACAAACAGACTTCCAAGTCATACAGTTGGCAAGAAAGCCAGGATCCGTTCAGAAGCTCCCATCAGGAAGCAGGAGCTGGCTTCTTAATATTTATAAGGCAGAAAACACTGACAAATAGGCCAGGCAACAGCAGGGCTGGAACAATAAACCGAGATGCCAGTGAGAAATTCAGTCTGCATAGGATAAAGAAGTACTTCATCAAAATGCCATGCCAAAGCAATCATGGGGACTTTATTTAACAATGCAATTCTTTGCATATTTTCTGAAAAATTAAGTAACCAAAGGTTCAGTTGGGCTACAATCATTCAAATACGACATTGACAGTTTTGTCCAGAAACTTGTCTCAGTGCAACTCTGCAAAATATCAAATCGAGTGGATAAAAATAAATGTTTTTTTTTAAATTAAATGGTAAATACTGGCCTCTTCAATAATGATTAGGTAGCATTCTAAAAAAAAATGCACACAGCATGCAGTTTCTAACTGAATCAATGTCTCTACTGGATTCACTGAGTTAAAGGGCAGTTTAATTTTCTGTATACATATCATTATTTCCAAATGCCAGGAATTTGGAAAAAGACATTGTATGGTTGTAAAAGAAATACTAGGAAGCTCCTGGAACATATGCATCCCAACAAACACTCTATTGGTCTTGGTTTTAAATCTCAGATGCCCAACAGTTCCTAGACTGAGTTGCGGGGTGGACTAAAAGTATCAGGAAGATTTCTTTAAAATCCCTGATTATCCCTGATCCTAGGAAAATGTAACTCAGCATTGATTCCTATCAAGAAAATACCCAATTGACAAGTTGTGTGCATGCATGAACTCTTTTTGTGTAAGAAAGAGGCTTTACAGAAAATTGATATGCTAAGCTAAAGCAATTTTAAAAGATTTTAACTGATCTCTTCGTTCTATAATCTGTTGGCTGAGCAACCCAAAAGTTGTTGTTTTTACAGAAACTGCCCCCCAAAAATCTGCAATAAGCTGACCCCTTGCTGAGAAACTTGAAGTTCAGTTCAGTTCAATCTTTTCTTCCCTGCAAAATACTCCTCTCAAATTGATGGAAAGCTGATTCACTTTCTATTACTCCATCCATTAGGAAAGGGAGTTTAGCTTCTAAATAATTTTCTCCTTGGCTTTCTAGGCCAGGTTTCTCAACTTTAGAATTTCAGTTTGCTCTCTAGTGGTGTGGTATCTGTGGTGATTCTCAACCTTAAGGGGCATGAACTTCAACTCCCAGAATTCTTCAGCCAGCATCCCAGAATTCTGGAAGTAAAAATCCATGCCTTGATGAGGATGATTGAAGCTCTTCCTTTTTTTTGGTCCAGATGAAGTCTCATCATTTCTACCATCTTCACTCTCTTTTATTATTTCTTTGTGTTTAAATGTTTTTGTCAATTTTAAACACCCAAGGTCACCGGGAGTCAGGTGGAACATGAATTTAGTAGTGTAGTAGAAAGTCAGCACCGACCCTCCTAGAAGAATGGAATATTTTGAGGAATATTTAAAAAGGTAGAATATTGTATTTCCCTGAGAAATGGAGAAACATGTTTTTTTAGAGGCAGAAAGCAACCCCCACTTTCCTTAATAGCCCACAGAAGATGTCAGCACTTAAGAGATAAAGAGCTCATTGAAAAAGGAAGACAAGCATCTAGATAGCTCTATTCATAGGCAAAGAAAATACTGCAGGCAGAAATCCACTCAAGACAGGATATTTTGAAACTCCCTGCAGCAAAGTCTGAACAAAGGCAGAATACCCTCACACAAGATGCAACACAGGATGAAAGCCATTAAGCCACAATAGGAATTGCCCAACACCCTTTCAGTTTTTGGTAGCTTTTAAGAATTTGAATAGGGACAGAATAGGGCCATACAAATCTTAGGGGACAATAGTGTTTCAGACACCATGACAGAGATAATCCTTCTTGGGTCCCACCTATTGACACCATTTAATCAATGCAATTTACAGGGATGCAGGAGCCATTAAGCAGGCTGGGGTGGGAGTATCTGGAAAAGAATTTCAACATAACTGGAGAACACCAGGATGAGAAAATTGACTCAGGCTCCCTATTTTTAATGTTTGATTTTGGAAGCATACATCTGCTACACTAATGTAATACTTAACTGAGTATGAAAAAAAATAATTCATGCAAATTACAAAATCAGAATAATGGGCAGATGAGTCACAGCATGCTTTTTATCCCAAATCCACCTGCAGCCAGTTGGTACCAGCCAAAAGCTTCCCCCTTCCCCCCAAGTAGAACTGAACCTTGTAAATTTCCTGTATCTGCAGAAACTTTTGCTTCTCTAATGCTCCAGATTTTTGATACTTTTCATGCTCTGGAAAACATGCAGGATTGCTCCTTGGTGGTATCCAAATTGCAGGGACAGCCCAGGAAATCGCCTCTGTAGATTTACAAAATGTTTGAAGAATTAAATATGCCAGAATCCCAAGAAAACACTTCCTTCTATCATCCTAGTGTACCAACAAGCAGGAGCTACCCCTTTATCCATAGGCAAGACTAGATCCACTGCAACATTCACCTATTTTATCCCAATGCTAAATCCCAATCCAAGACATTTCAACTGCCTACAGGTCAATATGATTCCCACAACAACTTCAGAGAACTTTCCAATGGTCAATCATCACTCTCCAGCAATCTAGCCATCATCTCAAGACCCTCTCTACCCCATTTCTTAATTCTTTCATTCTAGGTACTGAAGAGCCAACTCTTCAGTGTTTGGCCTTATTCATCACCAATGAAATCGTCAGTAAAACTATAATTGGACCTTCCCTCCCCCTTCCCCTTGAGATGAGCTATGAAAGTAAGAGCCTTGGTGGTGCAGGCTGTTAAACGCCTAGCATTTAAGTTCCAGCTGCCTGCAATTAGTGCAGGCTCGAATCCCACCAGGCTCAAGGTTGACTCAGCCTTCCATCCTCTCGGGGTAGGTAAATTGAGGACCCAAGATTGTTGGGGGCAATAAGCTGACTTTGTAAAAATGCCGCTTAGTAATAAGCAGGCATATACAATGGCATGAAGGCTATTGTTGAGCGCATTGGGTTGTATCCCAAAAATTGTAAGCCGCCCTGAGTCTTCAGAGAAGGGCGGCATATAAATGTAATTTTAAAAAAAACTGGTCCTTCCAACTCTATTTTATTCTAATTCTATTCTAATTCTATTCTTGCCCCTAACGTGATCCATTAATATATCCATGGGGGGTGGGAGGGAGAGAAAGTGTAGAAACCAGATAAGGGCTTTAGATTAAGTAATGAGATACTTCATACTGTGTTAAATCCTACTTCAGACAAATTAGCTCCTACAAGCTATCAGCTGCCTGCAGTTTGGTAGTTCAATTCTCACTGGCTCAAGGTTGGCTCAGCCTTCCATCCTTCTGAGGTGGGTAAAATGAGGACCCAGATTGTTGAGGGCAATATGCCGACTCTGTAAACCTCTTAGAGAGGGCTGTAAAGCACTATAAGTCTAAGTGTTATTGCTATTTAGCACATGACTAGAGTCATATAATGGGCTAAGCTATAATACAGTTAGCTTGGAATGTACCCTATGAACCAAACAATTCTGGTTGATTTATAAAGCAAATTGTTTAGCATGATGTGAAAAAAAAGAGCTACATTTTGGGACATTTACGAGGGTTTTATTTATTTATTATTTTCACTGCCTAAGTTTAGAGTCATCTATGCCCCAATAAAACAAACATAATTAAAAAAATAATTCCAGTCTAAAATTGTGTATTGAGCTTTAGGGAGGGGGGAGGAACTCAATTGAGATATATTTCACAGAAAATATTAGGCTATATCTATTTATTAACAAGTATTAGGCAAATATATTTCTTTTCTGTCAATCTGATTGAAATAATTTCTAAGGCCAATCCTCTAAGGATAATTTTGGAAAAATGTTTGTGAGAGTTGTAGCACTTATTTCATTACAAGGTGGTCAAAAATATCCTACCAATATCCCACTATGTCCCTAACTTCTATTTGATACCAAGAGTGATCTTCATTGGGGAATTCCTGTCTATCGAATGTCTCTGTCTATGAAATGGTATGTAAGAATGACTTTGAGAGACAGGAGGAAGAGCTGCAGATTAAACAACAGTCATAATAGATAACAAAACTGCAGAAGGAATGAGGACATGGAAAACATCTCAGAAGGGACCCTCCCTAGTTTCATGGACTGTAAAGCAGTGGTGGGATTCAAAATTTTTTTACAATCGGTTCTGTGGGCGTGGCTTGGTGGGCGTGATGTGGCTTGGTGGGTGTGGCTTGGTGGGCGGAAAAGGTTACTGCAAAATCTCCATTCCCTCCCTATCCCACTAACCTGCTTTCCAGCTCTGTTCTCCTGTGCAGGCAACAAAAGAAGATCCAGCCGATCAGCTGGGACTCGGGAGGCAGAGAATAGATGGAGTCAGAGGTGGTATTTGCTGGTTCTCTGAACTACTCAAAATTTCCGCTACCGGTTCTGCAGAACTGGTCAGAACCTGCTGAATGCCACTTCTGCCATAAAGGCAAGGGAAAAGAGATGCTTTTTAGATTTGCAAGTTTCTCTTAACCGAATCTCACAATAAAGTAGAGATAGTACTCCAGTATGTGCTTCTTGTCTATGCAGGTAGTTCTCAAATTACAACCACAAGTGAGCCCAAAATTTCTGTTGCTAAGTGGATTTTACGGCCTTTCTTACCACCATCGTTAAGTGAATCACAACCAGTTGTTAACTTAGTAACGTGGCTGTTAAGTGAATCTGGCTTCTGCTGGTCAGAAGGTGGCAAAGGGAGATCACATCACCAGGGGAGGCACTGCAGCCATCATAAATATGAACCAGTTGTCAAGTGTCTGAATTTTGATCATGTGACCACGGGGATGCTGTAACGGTCGTAGGACTGGAAAACGGTCATAAGTTACTTTTTTCAGTGCTGTCGTAACTTTGAACGGTGATTAAACGAACTGTTGTAAGTTGAGGACTACGTATGTTATCTCTCAACACTGAAAGTCTAGAAAAACTGGTGAAGGATTTTAAAAGGCCATTTATACCCAGCACTGGTATTAGCTCTGCATTTCACACACACCCCAATTTAAGTTAGTAAGACATGGCACCATGGCACTTTGCAGAACTAAGAAAATCAGTTAACTGGTATGTAACAGCCATGCTGCTAGAGACACACATGCATATAAAAACACACACATTTCTAACAGGCTCTCTCTGGTGGATTATCAACCGCTGAGATATGGATAATCATCAGAAGATGACACAGGTTTAATGAAGTCACCAAATAGATTGTTCAATGACTCATGCTGGCCCAAATAGCTTGCTGTACTTCAAGAAGGTGAATTTGAAGCCTCTTTTAACTTCTGTGAACTTGCGTGCTCCCAATCATAAAACAAATCTCTAGAGAGAATCTGAATTATAATCAGCAAGCTAAACAATTCAGGCAGTATGCAGTGAGGGTCGGAGTCTTCCCAGCGCTGTGCAGTTTTAAACAGAAAAAAGGGGTTAACTAACCATTTGTTCAGGGCTGTCGTTAAAAATATATTTAATTCTACAGGTACATTTCCACTACAAACCAATCTGGGTCATATTTGCTTTTATTTCTTTCTGTCTCACTCAGATAAAAGAGCTACCTCTGACAACCCAACAATGAAGCATTAGCTCTGGCTGAGAAAAACACAATAAAAATGTGAAAAATCCTAATAGGAGGAATCCCAGTTACATGCCGAAACAAAATATCTGCAAAGGAAATGCACAGAGATACAAATTCAAACAATAAATTTGGGTAGACAATCTTTTCATCAACACCTGCCTTCCAAATGCATTGGGATGCAAAATTATCGGCCAGCATAGCCAAATTGGCTGGAGGTTCCTGAAGTTCCAGATCCAAAACATTCAGAGACTACTAGATTGAAGAAATATGGAACAAAATATGTGGACTAAAATTCATGAAGTACCTTTGCTTGAACTGTGTCTCACAATTTTGACTGCTGGGCCTATGAATTTTGGCGATATGGTAGTGTTCTAAGTTCCTTGTTCGAAGATAGGAGGAGCAGGGAGAAGAAAGAGGGAAAGCAGCCTTCTCCTTCCCTCACGCCGGCCGCTCCATTGCCCATTTCTCCATTGCAGGGCAGTGCCCAGGATCCACTTTGATAGTGGAGGGGGGGGTTTAATTTAACAACCGGCTCACCTGAACTGGTACAAACCAGCTGAATCCTACCACTGAATGTATGTAACATGATGTGGATTCCAGAACACATTCATGTCCATATAAATATGAACATTTCCTGTGGCCTACATATAATTTGCTCTGATGTGAAATCCTTGGGTACCATTTAGTGATAGGAGGAGTCTTTTATCAAAAGAGACAGAAGGTAAATATTTCCTGCAGTAATGAAACATAAATGAAACCAAACATCCTTTTAATAAAAGAAGCACAAGTCGTTCCCAAGTAGATGACCCATCCACTAGCTTTTTATTCAGCTGGCTTTGTATTCATACATGGTAGCCACTTGTAATAATTAGCGCACACCAGCTAAAATAACTAGGCAGAAATTTGAAAAGTGGGTCTAACATTTTTAAGAAGATGCTCAGGTTCTCTTCCTCATGATTCTCTTCCATCAAGCGAAGCAATTGCTTAATTTATCCCCAACTGATTTACTCTCATGTTACGGACAATGCCCTCAATATCCTGCAAAAATAAAACAAGCAGCCTGAATATTTAAACCAAAACATTCGCTCCTAAAAATACAAATCAATCCTCTGGGAGCTTCCCTGGCCGAGATGTATTGTTTTTCCCTTCTCGTAGGTTCATTAGTTAGTCCAAAGAAGGATTCATCCTTCCGTGCACCAAGGGGTTAATAAGAAAGATCCTATAATTAATTTAACCACAGTAAGAAGCTCCTTGGTGCAGTCTGGTAAATATCAAATCTATTTCTTTTCTATGGTAAAATACAATTCAGAGAGACACTGGAATGCTGTCCTGCAGGTTACAAACCCATAGTCTAAACAGGTATGCTAAAAGAGCAAACATTTTCTGTTTTCTGCTCTCATAATTGCTACAGGAAGAAATCAAGGACAGGAATAAAGTAGCCAATTGCAGGTCAAATGCAGGCTAGTACACAACACTAGCACATGCCTCACACACTCATTTGGTCCATTTAGCTGATATTCCATGCTATGGCAACAGTCAGGATTTATTATTTTTTGCTGTTTGCATTTGTAACTGGTCCACTGCCAGTTCAGGGTGGCATATATGTGAGCTTTCATGTATTTAACCATATCCATATTCTTTTAGCCTTTAAATCACGTGTCCCCAACCTCCAGTCCATGGACTGGCACCAGTCCATGGCATGCCAGCAGCTGGGCAGCAGAAACAAGCAAAGCCCCATCCATGAGATGGAGGCAGCATGCAAAACCATGCCCGCTCCAGTCCAGAGAAAAACCTTTCTCCATGGAACCAGTCCTTGGTGTCCAAAAGTTTGAGAGCCACTACTTTACATGATCGCCCTGTAGCTGCCTTATTTATATGGTGCTTTTATTTTTCCCAGACAGCTTCAGAAAATCTGGTCAAATTAATGAAAGCAAGTATGCGGATTTGAGAGAAGGACACAAGTCCAAAGATGCCCAGTGATCACCTTGGTCAAATAGGAATTTGGCCTCCTATATTCCAATCCAATATCAATACTATCAATTCCATTACTGGTGGTTATTTTCCAGGCCTGCCTAGAACTGAAGCTGGGATCTGTGAGCAAAGCTTGAAATGTGTCCCACCCAGCTGTGCTCTTTCACTAATTTGCATTTGGTTTCCTGGCAATGCAGGTTATACTCTGATGTGAAAAAAGCCAATGATATTCACAAGTCACGTACCTGTTTCCAAACTGTTTTCTTGGCTTGTTCTGTTTTCAAGCCTTCGATTATAAGAACAATTTGTGGTGAGTTTGTGGTGAGTTTTGCTTCCTTTTTTGGGGGGGGTGTTCTTAAAGGCTTTTTGAGCCTTGAATGTGCTGAAGGCATAGTGGTTAGAAGGCAGTATTGCAATACTGCAAGCAAACTCTGCCCACAGCCTGGAGTTCAGTCCTGAGGCCAGTAAAATAAGGACCCACATTGTTGGGGGGCAATATGCTGACATTGTAAGCTGCCCAGATAGTGCCATGTAAAGCACTATGAGGTAGTATATAAGTCTAAGTGCTGTTGCTATTGCTACTGCTATTGAAGCACAGTAGAATTTTTGGAATTGCAGCTTGAGCAGTAGATGGAAGTCATGGCTAGAGTTGGTGTGTTCTGCTATTCCTGGTGTGTCAATTGTGATTTTACCTAGTATAAAAGGAATGGGTAGTGTGTATCCTCCTTACTGCTAATTAAACTACAATAATGCATTCTATATGGGCCTTTAAAATGTGGAAAATACACTTAGTCCAGTATACGTTGGCTGATTTGTTGTCACCCTGGCGGTGGTAGAGCGTTACACTTGTGCTACAGGACTTGCATTGGCCATCAAATGGTTTCCAGATATAATTTAAAGTATGCTATTGACCTCTAACGTTCTTTTATGGTTCGTCACTTGGATACCTTACTTTTGCTTGAATTGGCCAACCTGTTGAGTCATCCAGGGGACACTTTATTGTTCCCTATTTATGATAAGTAAAGGGAGCTGGAATCAGGAGGCCCTGCATTTCACTGGTAATGCCAGTCCTTTGTAATCTCCCATTACAGATCACACTGGGTCCTTTCTTGATGACATTGAAGAGATGCTAAAAGTTGAACTGTTTGAGAAAGGGAGCTAGGAAGGTTTAGCCACTTTTATCTTTATTTTTTACTTTATTGCTATTTCTTGCTGTTATTTTTATCTTGATTTACTTGGACATGATGGTTTATCTCCATTTTGTTTTAAATACTCTCTTATATTCTTACTGTGCCTGACTTAATGTTGCTATATCACATAAGTTACTGAGCATCATTTGACACGAGAGAAATGGGACAATCAGATGAACAAACAGTGTGAGATAGTAGAATCCTGTGATAATGAAGGAGGCTATCACTTCAAGTATCTTTCCCATATTGCTGTTGGATTGTTTATTTCTATTAGAGGAGGGGTGTCAAACTCGATTTCATTGAGGGCCTCATCAGAGTTGTGTTTGACCTTGGAGGCTGTGGTGGACATAGTCAGGGTGGACATGGCCAGCTTGTCACTCATGTCGGGGGTGCCTGTTCTGCAGGAGAAAACAGGCTCCTGAACTCCTTTTCGGCTGCAACAGCTTCCTGCAACCCTCTGCCAGCGAAAACAGAGTTCAGGAGGACCATGTGTGGAGCTCCATTTCTGGCTGCAACAACCTCCTGCAACCCTGGCAGAGGTATTGTGGGCCGGTCCTTTGCTGTTTCCAGGGCGGCCAGATCTAAGCACCCCACGAGTTGCATTCAGCCCGCGGGCCTTGAGTTTGACACCCCTGTATTAGAGTCTTCGATATATAAATATTATTTAGTGTTTTATTTCAAAAAGACCTCAGATTCAGTAGGAAGTTTCCAATTGAACTACAATTGTAATAATGGGTCATAGAAGAACTGGGACTAATGGGAAACTGGAAAACACAACTCTGGAATGAACGTGTGAGTCCAAGTCTTGCCAAAGAAATTCATGTTTAAAATAAGGTCTAGAAGAATCGATTGAGAAAAATACAACCAGAGAGATTATTTATTTCCTAAAGTCAGCCACACTACATTTCAGAGGGACTGGCTTACAAACTGTGTTTTGTCATAATTTGATCTGTTTGATTTTTGATTTACAGTGATTGTAAACGACTGCACATAGATTAGTACAATGTCTGTACACTAGACAATTGATGGTTTTAATCAAACCATAATTAAGCAGATCGAGGTTTACTTTGATGCATGAACCTGGTCAAAATGTTTTAGAAATGGAGGTGATACTAGCTAAATATTAGTCTCACAACATTAAAAATTGCATGCATTTCTAATAAAGTAGAGCTAACTATCTACATTGTAATATGCAGTCCAAAACATGACCCACTAAACGTATATTAGGACCTGCTGGAAATTGGTCATCTGATTGCTTATTCATAGTTCAAAGCAAGCAGCAAAGAAAAAGAACATTTTTAACAGATCCCTGGTGATCTGTTATACTAATATTTCAGTTCCAGCTTGATGGGTCACAAATCTAGCAAACCTGAAGCACATATTATTTGCACTGCCTTTGTTTCTTTTAACAAAAGAACTTTCACACAAGAGATTGCAGTAGGGATTTAAAGTTCCTTACAACAAGGGAACCATACTAGCTGTTCTCTTCGCTTGCAGGAGATAGATCATTTAGACGGTAGAGAGAGAAACTAATTACCATGGAAATTAAATCAGCCGTGGAAGCCTTCATCTTCTGTACTCATCAGAAAAGATACAATCTGTCCCACTAAGGGAAGAAGACTGGCTTTATTCAGTACCCAACTCAAGCTATGAAGAATGTTCTCCTGTATCTAGTGTGTTATCTATAGTCTTGCCTTGGCAAATCAATTCAGTAACCCTGCAAACATTTTGAGAATATTAATTACATGACATCATTTTGAAGTATTCTCCATGACATCCTTTCCATTTGGCAACCACAGTTCTGATATAAAAATCAGATTGTAGCACACACACAAATCTGGCCAGGTAGCATTGTCAGGAATTCAAGTTCTTAATAGCTCTTTTTATACAGAAAGTCAGAAGCAATAGTTTTTGCCCAATGGCTACTTTTGGTTTTTGTATTTGGGATGCCCTAGCACACCTCTGCCGTTCTGGAAAACTGTTGGGCTTCAACACCCAGAATTCCACACACATTGCTGTTTAGGGTTAGATTCATATAAAATGCAAGGTTTGGGCAATATAAATAAATGCAAAAGCCTCCAGACAATATTTTTTTTGTCAAACTGGAGATTTTATAGTATCCTTCCCCTGCCACGCCCACCAAGCCACGCCCACAGAACCGGTAGTAAAAAAATTTGAATCCCACCACTGAAACTGATGAACTTACTAAACAAAGGATACATTAACAAAATATTTGGGCAATTGTATTAAACTTCCTTGAATTGTTTAATGCAAACGTTTTGTACTCCCTTTCTTTGTTTATATTATATATAATATAATCTATATATTATCCATTATAGAAAGATTTTCGATTCTATTTTGTCAGCTGAGATCACATATACAGGTAGTTCTCGATTTATGACACACAATGGAGCCCAAAATTTCTATTGCTAAGTGAGCTATTGGTTAAGTGAACTTTGCCACATTTTATAATCTTTCTTGACAAAATTATTAATCACTACAGTTGTTCACAGTTGTTACATGAATCTGGTTTCCCCATTGATTTGCTTGTCAGAAGATGGCAAAGAGTGATCACGTGACCCCAGGACACTGCAACCATCATAAATATGAATCAGTTATCAAGCATCTGAAGTTTGATCATGTGACCATGGCAGTGGTGGGATTCAAAAAAATTTACTACTGGTTCTGTGGGTGTGGCATGGCTTGGTGGGTGTAGCTTGATGGGTGTTACTGCAAAATCCCATTTCTTCCCCACCCCACTAACCTGCTTTCCAGCTCTGTTCTCCTGTGCAAAGCATCAAAGGAAGACCCAGCCAATCAGCTGGGATTTGGGAGGCAGATAATAGTTGGGGGTGGGGCCAGTCAGAGGTGGCATTTGCCAGTTCTCCGAACTACTAAAAATTTGCACTACTGGTTCTCCAGAACTGATCAGAACCTGCTGAATACGACTCTGGACCATGGGTCATGTAAGTGTGAAAAATGGTCATAAGTCATTTTTTAGTGCTGTTGTTACTTTGAAATATCATTAAACAAACTATTATAAGTCAAGGACTATCTTTATATTTGAAAATAATTGAAATGCATTTATAGGCAATCCTTGAGTTACAATCATAATGGAGGCTTGCCCATCACGGTCATAAATCAGGTCACCCACGTGATGATCTGATTCCATGACCTTTTTTTGCAGTAGTCATTAAGCAAACACCATGGTCAATAAGCGAACCCATGGGCACAGTTTTGCCAAAAACTGAAAGGAAATGCCAATTTTCGGCAAAACCATAATAAAACATGCTCACATGACCCTGGAATACCACAAGCCATATGTCAACTAAAAAAATACTCCTTTGGTCTTTTTAGCTGCCAGTAAAAGGGAGTGGGGGAAAACAAGGCATTCTTGAAATGCCTAGATATTCACCTCAGTAGCCCAAAGTTGTTGGAGCATAAGGAGATTATTGGAGAGCATGATGGATGACTCTTGGAGATGGATGTGTCACATTGGAAAAGTCACATCCAGGGGGTGGGGGGAAGACCAGGGTCAAGGGGGAAATGAATGATGCATTTCAGTATCGGCTGCATCCAGCTTACACCAACATGGCCACTCCTAATAAATCAATTCACTTTTCTCTGAGATGCGGCTAGAGACTTTTGATTTGAATGAGGGTGGATTTGTTGGAGCCCTGACAGCCGCATCTCAGAGAAAAGTAAATTGATTTATTAGGAGTGCCCCACCTGCTGGACACCTGAAGCATGGTTATTTGACCATGGGGGTGGACCATCAGAATTTCAAATCTGCAACATAAGTATCCTCAGGAAGGTCTATCATAATTTTGAACAGTTGCTAAGCAACCAGTCATAAGTGAAGGACTACCTGCATTTTTTTCTTTATTAAATTCATTTTTTCCATTTGAATGTAACAAGGATCAGGAGGAAAAAATTGTGTTCAGAGTTATAGTTTTGGCTTAACTGTCCTAGAGTCAAGTCAAACGTGCGGGGACATGATATGGGGGGGACGTGGCAGAAACTCAACTCTACAATTCCGAGAGCTGCTTAGGGTTGATTCAGCTCTTGGCCAATTTTAAATATCTATTCCTACAGGTCCTTATTTATTGCTTGATGCTGACATTGTTTCTAAAGTTATAAAAAATTTAAAATGCAAATTAAAATTAATGATGAAATACTATAAATAATCTAACAATTAAAAACACCTGATGAAATAGATTTTTACAGATTTCCAAAACAATGATGGAGTAAGGGCGAAATAGCATTCCATAATCAGACAATGCAAGAAAAAACCTCTCTTGCATGCTGGAAAGATGACACATTAAAAGGAAGAGCATCAAAACGGTATGTCCTGCCAATCTTCTCAACTGGACATGTCAAAATAAGAGGAGGACAAGATGTTGTCCTTTAGACAGTCAGGACATAAGCCTTTTAAATCCAATAAATAGTATAGATTGTGTCTGGTACAACTATTGATACTTCAGTATAAATATCATATGATCCTTTAGTTTTGTAACAATTAATAGAATAACAAACTGTTAGAAGGGACTTTGGAGGTCTTCTTTCTTGTCCAACTCTCTGCTGAAGCAGGAGCCTCTATACCCATGGTGGCTAACCTTTTGGGGCTCCTGTGTCAATAATAATGCGCTGCACTCCCCTTACCTGCACTCCACCTCACAGCTGATTTTTCAGCTGGTTTGAGGCCTTCTTCGGCCTCCCAGAGGCTTGAAAAAAGCCTCTGCAGGCTTTGCAGGACGAATAATAGGCCTGTTTCATCACTTCCGGTATTACAGGAAGTGACGAAACAGGCCTATCATTCGGCCTGCAGAGGCTTTTTTTCAAGCCTCTGGGAGGCCAAAAAAGGCCTCAAACCAGCTGAAAAATCAGCTGTGAGGCGTGCACATGTGCAGTGAGGTAAGTTTGCCTGCGGCTCGTGTGCCAGCACAAATGGCTCTGCGTGCCACCTCTGGCACGCGTGCCATAGGTTCGCCATCACGGCTGTATACCATTTCAGACAAATGGTTGTCCAATCTCTTCTTTAAAACCTCCACTGATGGAGCACCCACAACTTCTGAAGGCAAGCCGTTCCATTAATTAATTGTTCTAACTCTAAGGAAATTTCTCTTTATTTCTAGGTTGGTTCTTGTTAAGTTTGCATGAAGAGACAGACGCGGAGTGCTTCAAGCTCTTTGTTTACTGTGTTTCCCCGAAAATAAGACCTACCCCGAAAGTAAGACCTAGCACTATTTTCTAAACCTGCCCTAATATAAGACCTACCCCGAAAATAAGTCCTAGTGTAAATCTCCAGTTCCAGGAAGACTTTTCAGGGAGCAACCGTGCACCATAAAACACCCCCTACACACTCACACCCACTATTTGGCACCATAAATATATAAGACCTACCCGAAAATAAGACCTAGTGTGTTTTGGGAGCCAAAAAAAATATAAGACAGTGTCTTATTTTCGGGGAAACACGGTATTAGTGACTACAGCTCAGAACGAACCCACTTTGGCTGGGCTGCGGCTGCTACTTATAGCCAGCAGCCGCAGTTGCCAGCCAATCAGAGTGCAAGGTTTTCCTGCTTTTAAACCAATCATTTCTTACATTTTACAAGAACAGTTCAAACTAAACCAATGACTTTAAACCTGCATACATAACAGTTCTCTCCATTTATTTTTGTTCTATGTTCAGGTGCTTTGAAGAATAGGTGTTGCATTTTGGATCACCTAGAACTCTGGATACTTTTCAAGGATAGCCCCATATAGTGCTGTCTACAGTAAGCAAGATAGAGGCACTATCAGACTGACCCAGAAATGGCCACAGTTGATGCACTAGACATAACTGTGCAAAGGCATTCTTTGCCACATACATCATCTGTGAATTTATTGGAAAAGAAAGAACAGTGTGGAAAAATTGTATTATAATAAAGCCCCAGCATGTCGGATGCATTTGGGACTCAGTTACAATTAAATCACCTTCACACCAATCTTCCTTCTGTTCCACCTGCTTGACAGGTGTGCTACTCTATTTGCTCTCATATTTCCAGCGCAGCTACCCTCAAGGAGCATATCCAGATTGTGAACTTTCTCTTTCAGCAGGTTTGCAATCTCACAGACTGAACTTCAGTCCTCTTTTCTGTTTCTCAGCAGGAACTTCATCTTGTCTGGATTTAACTTCAGCTTGTTCTGCTTCATTTAAGGAAACATTTTAAGGTACCAATTGTTTCCTTGGATAATAAGGAGCAGTAGAACTAGGCATCATTTACTGATCGGTCCTCCCCAAGAGGATTCATGTAGATTTTGAACAGCATGGAAGATAAGATGATGCTCTGTGAGATGTAATAAGTCAATCATCCAATATCAAAAAGAAAAGACTGGTCCATTATAAAACAGGGTCTCCAAAGTTGGATCCCACCAGGTAAATATACGGAGCTATATCAATGTATTAAAAACCAATAAAACATTCCAGGAAAACTAAAGAAGATGTGCTCCCTACATCCAGTTTTTGGGGTAGGTCATTTACCAATGCAACCAAGGCAGTTTCAGCAAGGCTGTCAAACTGGCAGCCGCGGGCCGGATGTGTCACTCACAGGCCATACCCACCCCAGCTCCGTGAATGGGAAAAACATTGTGAAACATCACATGACAGCAACATGACACGGCGAGTTTGACACCCGTGCAGTACAATATTCTGGCTTCAGGAAGTGGATCTGGAATTGAGTAACCATCATATTCCTGATCATTATTTCAGAAAAGGAACATCTGAGACCAGTATACTGGCACATAATTCCTGAATCAAGGAAGTATTTCTGCATATAAGGAAGAATCAGTTACTCCCTTTAACAGCGGGAGAAATCCTGTTCCAGCTGATTTAAGCAACTAGGAAGAACAAGGGATGAGGAAGAAGATGGTGGACCTTATCTTTTCAAGCATCTTATTCCGACCCTGATGAGCAATCTGATTTATCCCTAATCTGTAAAGAATCTAAAATAGAGCCTGGACTCTAGAGATATATCCTACATTTTTATTTTATTTATTTGATTTGTCAATCGCTTGCAAGATAATAGGTATAAGAATAAACATGAATATGAATATAGGAAATAGGTACGAATAAATGGAGACAATAGGACAGGGACAGTAGGCATGATTGTGCACTTATGCACGCCCCTTACAGCGTGCACTTATGCACGCCCCTCTTAGAAATGGGATGAGGTCAATAGTGGATAGTTTAAAGTTAAAGGAGTGGGGGTTTGAGGATGTAACAACAGAGTCAGATAGCGCATTCCAGGCATTGACCACTCTTTTGCTGAAATCATACTTTCTGCAATCAAGTTTGGAGCAATTAACATTGAGTATGTATCTGTTGTGTGCTCTTGTATTGTTACAGTTGAAGTTGAAGTACTCATTGACTGGTAGGACATTTTTGCAGATAATTTTGTGTACTACGCTTAAGTCCAACCATAAGCGGCATAGTCCAAAGATGTCCAAGCCCAAAATTTGAAGCCTGGTGGTGTAGGGTATTCTGTTGTGAGCAGAGGAGTGTAGTACTCTTCTTGTGAAATACTTCTGGACTCACTCAATTGTTAATGTCCGATATACAGTGCGGATTCCAGACATATGAACTGTATTCCAGTATTGGTCTATCAAAGGTTTTGTATGGCCTAGTTAGCAATTCTATCTTTCCAGAGGAGAAGCTTCGTAAGATTAGATTTACAACTCTTAATGCCTTTTTGGCAATGCTGTTACAGTGAGCTCTGGTGCTTAGGTCGTTAAATATGAGTACTCTAAGGTCCTTGACAGAGTGGGGGTCGTCAACGAGGTCACATCTAGAGATGTAGGCTACATCTCTAGCAGTAGTGCTAACTACCTTGATGTATGCCAGTGAGTGGACTGTATACATGAGGCACACCAGGCAATTGAACCACTTCCACACGACCTGCCTCAGGAGACTGCTGAGGATCCGGTGGCAGAACAAAGTGCCAGATACAGAAGTCCTCTCCAAAGGAGGCTTGCCATCAGTTCACACCCTACTGATGAAATCCCAGACCATGCTGGCCAGGCCATTTTGCAAGGATGTCAGACCACTGCATCCCTTAAACAGCTCCTCCATGGTGAGCTGCCTCAAGGAAAGCAATCGCACAGGACACAAAGGAAGAGATACAAAGATACTCTTTCAAGTCCCTGGATATCAAGCTTACTTCCTGGGAAATCCTGGCACAAGATCGGATCGATCGACATGACACACACGTTGATCCACCAAGGCTGCCAGACATTTGAAGACAGAAGAACCACCGTAGCACAAGAGAAACGAGCACTCCACAAAGCCAGAGCTGCAAATACTACAACAGTGGGGTCCACACATGTCTGCCCGAAATGTGGCAGAACATTCCATGCCCGTATAGGCCTTACCAGCCACCTGCAGACACACCATGGACAACCCACAACCTGCTAGATGTCAAGGTCCTCTTCAAACACAATGGACGAACATCATCAGATGTATCCAACTTTTTCCATAAAGAACTATATAAATGGTCACTTATGAACTATAACAGGGGTCTCCAATCTTGGCAACTTTAAGACTTGTGGACTTCAACTCCCAGAATTCTGGGAGTTGAAGTCCTCAAGTCTTAAAAGTTGCCAAGGTTGGAGACCCCTGAACAATAAGAAGACTAAATTTGCACAACACCCTAAACTCAAAAAAAACAACCCCCAGTTAGGATTAATGCTAATCAAGATAAGCATATTGTACACATACATCTATTGGGACTTCATCCATTCTGGGTAAGCATGTTGTGGGAACACCATTCATGTATAGAAAACCAGAACTAATTATGAGAAGAAAACCCAGCAAGTAAGTGATCAATAATCTCAGCCACTTAATACAGGCACTTCTCCAGGTTAGATCAATGCTGTGCTTATTTCCTACTTAAAGTGTGTGCCTTCTTTATCCATCATGCTCCTCTCATGCAGCAGATAAATGATTTCCTTTTGAATTCCTTCCTGGCTATTGTTCAAATGCAATAATTGTTTCATTTCCTGCTGTGTTCTTCCAAGAGCCTAGCACTGTTCGGAGCTGTCAGCAATTTCTTTTGCAGTTCAGTAATTGCTTTACATATTGTTCTACCTATATAAACCATTACCAGCCCCTGGAATATAACTTTTTAAAAATATACTATTAAAAAAATGGGATGGGGAAAACAAATTACCCATTCTACAGTTGGCCAGACTAACAAAAACAACTTTCTTTACTTAATTGCTTTCTAATCAATTCTCCTATACACAATAATAATTTTATTCTTTGACAATGCCTGCAAACAATTACTGACATCCCTAGAAAGCTTATCCATAGCAAAAGAAAAAAAAATCTGCTACTGAAATTAGAAAAACTCTGCTGCAGGAAAGATACTAAAAGAGAAAGTAAATAAGACATGAGAAACTGATGAAAGTTATGAGAAACATAACTCTTTGAAGTCAGTATAGAATGCACGAATCTAGGAATGTGCAACATATGAAAACATTTTATACTAGATCATTTCTTGCAGAGAAGCACGGATAACATTACCTAGTTTGGATAATGAAAGGTCTGCAAGAAAACAAACAAGCTCAGGGAACAGCAAGGACCCTTCATTTCAATCCTGAGATACAAACATTATCCTTTATTAGTATTTAACTATCTAGCCCAGGGGTCTTCAAACATGACAGCTTTAAGACGTGGACTTCAACTCCCAGAATTCTTCCTCCAGTCCTGTTAGCTCAGGAATTCTGGGAGTTGAAGTCCACAAGTCTTAAACTTGCCAAGTTTGAAAACCCTTGATCTAGCCCTTTATAAACTGGAAATCTCCAGCCAAGATTTTTCTTTTTACCTGTTAAACGTATTTATCATAGAATAATGATGCAGTGATAACAAAGTCTGGAATCTCACACATTTAAACAGTGGGGATTGCTTGTAGATAAATATAGACATGGATTGTACTAGGATTAAAAAGGAACATTTAACAGTGCAATCCCACACAAGTCACCCAAGGAATAAAATAAACCTATTTACTCCAAAGGGCTTACTCATTGGGAAATGTCTGCCTAAAGATTACAGCCTAAAATAATCAAAGTTAAATTAAAGGTTTGACAATGATAGATAAAAGCCACCTCGCTGAAACTCAAAACTGAATGTCAGACTCCAACTCATTATTTCAATGAGTTGCCATTGACATTTCAGAATTGCTATTCAGATTGTCTCTATAAATGGTTATTCATTGCAGGTCTTTTTTCACAGTCACAATTCTGTTACAGTTATAGCCTTTTTGAGTGGGATGTTTAGGGCTCTGCTTCAGGATTGCCTCTTCTCGGTTCTGATTTAGTTCACCCGATGAACAATAGATGAAAGCCGCTCCTTATCTGCATCAGCTTATTACATCAAAAGAGTGGTGCTTTGGCCTGCCATTCGAAAGAAACCTTCTTTTCAGCACTAAGGATATCATAGGTCCCATGATGCTCAGTGTTTTGGGGTGAGGAGGAGGAGGAGAGTCTAAAAAACAGCACCTGCCAGTTTTTCCCCAATTGTTATCCTTCAGCTAAAGCACACAACTCTCATCGCCCCAATCAACATCTCTTTGGCAATGAAGGAAGATGCAGCTCAATCTGTTTGGAGGGCACTAAGTTGGCAAAACTTGACATATAAAACTGTACAGTTGTTTTAACCCTTTTTAAAAAAATTACATTTATATGTCACCCTTCTCCAAAGACTCAGGGCAGCTTACAATTTTTGGGATACAACCCAATGCGCTCAGCAATAGCCTTCATTCCATTGTATATGCCTGCTTATTATTACTAAGCGGCATTTTTACCAAGTCAGCTTATTGCCCCCAACAATCTTGGGTCCTCAATTTACCTACCCCGAGAGGATGGAAGGCTGAGTCAACCTTGAGCCTGGTGGGATTCAAGCCTGCACTAATTGCAGGCAGCTGGAACTTAAGTGCTAGGCTATTAACAGCCTGCACCACCAAGGCTTTTAAAATAGACAAGAGTTGAAGGGCAAGCAACAAGGAAGAAAGGAAAACTTCTTTCATCTGATACCACCTGAATTGAAATCAGAGCAGGAATCCCCTTCAATCTCATGTGAATTATCATATCGTTTTTTGAAATAATTCTAAACAATTTACCTAAATGCAAGAAAATAAGGGTGGGTAACTTTAGTATAAAGAGAACTACTGATAAAGGAAAATGCTTGTAGCTCAGGATTGAAATGAAAGGTCCTTGATGTCCCCTGAGCTTGGTTGTTTTCTTTCAGACATTTCATTACCCAAAGTAGGTAACATCATCAATGCACACCTGCAAGAAAACAACCAAGCTCAGAAAGCACCAAGGATCTCTCATAAAACAAACTCATACTATAGGGACCAAATCAGGATCCAGAATGAGTTCCCATTCCTAGGAATAGTTGTATATCCTAAATGCCATGAATTAATAGATAATTTATTTATTATCTAGTTAAGTCAGCTACGCTTAATTATTTGGCCAGTGTGCCATGGCAAATGTTATAGCCCTCAGACATCACTGATGTCTCTTCCACTTCATCCTGTTTGAGTTTCCTTTTTGATTGTGGGCCTACAGGGAGATGAAAATAAATACAAGAGAGGCAGCCTGCCTAAAGAAGATGCATTTTTGATGGACTTCTCCAGATCTAATTTCTGTGACTGGCTGCCAGAGACAAGGAGAGTTCCTGCTAAATTCTCTCATATTTGGCATATACTATGTGCTTGAGTGGGGAGATTGATTAGAGGCAACTCTCCACTCCCCAAAATGTGTTTTGAGTTAGCACTGTCCCCCCTTCTGTCCCAGAACTGCCTACGTTTTCATGTTCACACAAGATTCTAACTCTGCCCTTGATCCAATTAAAGACATAAGTTAGTTTAGACTGGGGTGGGGGGAAATTTATATAATTCCCTCTGCATTGTTTCCAAGCCTTTTGTAGAACAGGATCTGAGTAAACATGCAATCTAGGATGTGAACTGAAAACAGAAGTTTTAATGTTTTCTGATTATTTCTTAGATGGTGGCAGTTTAGTTTGTTAAGATATTCAGGGCTGGTCTGACTTTGTCCATGTTGTGTGGGAAAATTCCCTGAAGAAAGCAATTATGTTTGGAAGAGCTAGCAGTAAAAGGAAACCAGGCCATCAAAAAACATGGTGGCTGGACACCATCAAAGCTGAAACCAATCAGAGCATAGAAGAACTCAATAGGACAAGATTGGAATGTGTGGTGGGACCTGGCCCATAGATTCGCCAAGAGATTGACTCAACTGAATGGATAACATCAAAATCATTCAGGGCTGAGAAAATGAGGACCAAGAATGAAAACAGCTTTTCTAAGGTGAAGAGAGTGATGTGCTTCTAGAAGATTAAAATAGGGTTATGTGTCAAAATTATGTACCTCTAAATCCAGTTTAAAGATGGAAGGTTTTTGAAGTTGAATATTAACAAATAGCATTTCAACAAAAGAATGAGCAACTAGAAGAGCAGCTGAGGCAATAATGCACATCAATTTCTATTATATGCCTGAGGAGATTCTCAGTCATCCAGGTCATGGTTGAACAAACCAATCAGGAAAAGATTCAGCATCCATCTGTATTTGAAAGACAAAGGCCACTCTTTCGAAGACAGAAAATTCCACATTCTGGACAGAGAGGACTGCTGGTTTGAAAAAGGGATCAAAGAGGCCAACTACATTAAAACTGAATAGCCCTCTCTCAACAGAGGGAGGTCTGTTTACCTATCTCCTATTTATAACACAGTCCTTTAGCAGTTCCAAGAAGGTTCCACACTCATTTACATTAATCAGGTGACCCTGAGGGCACAGATAAACCTCCAAATGGCCTCAACAACTCTCAGAAAGAGTGCTAATGACCAGGTGACTGCAAGGAATATAAATCCTTCCACTCTCCATCATTCAGTCAGAACTGAAGAAGCTTCTTGGATGAGAAGTGAAACATTTCCAGTAAAAACAAAGTCCTGTTGCCTTTTGAAAAAGGACAACTTCTATTACAGCAATGTTTTCTAAACTTGTGCCTACATGTTTATTTGAATACACAATGCTAATATACATTTGCAGAATCTTTTTGGTTCTTTTATTTTGCTAATATGTGAATGTTCTGAGAAGGACAAAAGGAGGGGAAAAAAGCAGAGATGCCTCTAGAACAGCCAGCTCTTTTGATAGCTGCACAAAGACCTAAGGAAACTTGAGCCATTGGTCATGGCAGTGCCGGCAAGACAGATTATCCACTTAACACCTAACTGCAGAGAGGCACAGACTAAATGTCAAGTATCACCATGAAAATGAGAGGCTGGCACAAGCATTTTAAAGAAATACAAACTCTGATTTGTGTTCATGTTAGGATTTTTAAAAGGCTCACTATTTACTGCCCTCTGAACATAGAAAAACAAAGCACATTTCAACCACAAGTGTCATTTTCATTCTATTCTGCAGAATTTAAAAAATCAGATTGGTGCAGCTATAAAAAGTTATTTAAAAAATAGGGACAGAATAAAGAGGAGGACAGGATTAAGGCCAACTGGTGCCCTAAACACAGCCCAACACTGTTCCTCCTCACACATTCCATTGCTTAACTGACAAGACATGAAGACCCATACCAGAGGTGGTATTCAGCAGGTTCTGACCAGTTCTGGAGAACCAGCAGATACCACCTCTGACTGGCCATGCCCCCATCTATTCTCTGCCTCACAAGTCCCAGCTGATCAGCTGGGTCATCTTTTGTTGCCCTGCACAGGAGAACGGAGCTGGGAAGCAGGTTGGTGGGGTGGGATTTTGCAGTAACCTTCCCCCAGGAGTTTGGAGGATATGGAAATTCTACAGTATCCTTCCCCTGACACACCCAAGCCACACCCACCAAGCCATGCCACACCCAAGTCACGCCCATAGAACCAGTAGTAAAAAATTTTGAATCCCACCACTGACCCATACATTTAAATTTTAGTACACTCACCATGAAGAAGAGAATGGATTTTAAAATGCAGATTGAAATCAAACATGGCAAACAAGGATTTAACAATTACCAAAAAAAGAGACTGAAGTCAAGTGTAACAGGAAAAGAACTAAAAATATGATAACTGGAGGGGGGAGTTCAGTGGTAGCCCTTTCCCTGGTGCCTTAAATGTGTGTTTATTTTGCTTAAATATTAATCTAAGACTGATACAGAGTCAGAAAGGACAAAGAACTGTGGGAGTCTGCAGAGACTAAGGCCACGATTATGGAAACCAGATGCTTCGGATGAATGATTTCTTTCTTTACATTTTATTTCTGCACAGAGAAGGAGGGAGAAGTGATAGCTGGGAAAGAGGCCATAAAGGTCTCTAGTGACCAAATGCTCTCCCAATACTTCAATCAGGCCCTTCTGTTTCCCTACTATTTCTATTCTATTTTCTATAAGTAACTTTAAAATAATAGTGGTACAGCCATACAGGCAACCAACCTCAAAGGTCAAGGCTGCAAAGTCAGTCAGGGTCCCTGAAGGTAACCAACATTGGCTGTGAGTTAATCAGGGCCATTTGGATCCAGGGAGGGGTCAAGAGCCTTGGTGGTGCAGGCTGTTAAACACCTAGCACTTAGTTCCAGCTGCCTGCAATTAGTGCAGGCTTGAATCCCACCAGGCTCAAGGTTGACTCAGCCTTCCATCCTCCCAGGGTAGGTAAATTGAGGACCCAAGATTGTTGGGGGCAATAAGCTGACTTTTAAAATGCCCAAAAGCTAGTAATAAGCAGGCATATACAATAGAATGAAGGCTATTGCTGAGCACATTGGGTTATATCCCAAAGATTGTAAGCAGCCCTGAGTCTTTGGAGAAGGCGGCATATAAATTTAAAAAAAAACCACACAAACAGAGCTACTGATCACTACCAGAGTTGTTGGAGGAACGGCTTCCTTCAGAGGTTGTGGGTGGTCCATCACTGGAGACTTTTAAGAAGAGACTGGACTGCCACTTGTCTGAAATGGTATAGGGTCTCTTACTTGAGCAGGAGGTCAGACTAGAAGACCTTCAACGTCCCTTGTGGTTAAGGAGTCTTTGTTCCAGGAGCTCAACAGTATTTGACCACTTAATGCAGTTGCTTGAAAATGATCCAAAATCTTTAAAATTTGTTTGAAAGATGGAATATGAGAAGCAGAGGTGGTATTCAGCGGTTCTGATCAGTTCTGGAGAACCGTTAACAGAAATTTTGAGTAGTTCAGAGAACCGGCAAATACCACCTCTGACTGGCCCCGCCTCCATCTATTCTCTGCCTCCCAAGTCCCAGCTGATCAGCTGGGTCTTCTTTTGTTGCTCTGAAGAGGAGAATGGAGCTGGAAAACAGGTTAGTGGGGTGGGGAGGGAAGGAGGATTTTGCAGTATCCTTGCCCTGGAGTGGGGTGGGAATGCAGATTTTACAGTATCTTTTCCCTGCCACTCCCACCAAGCCTCACCCACCCAAGCCATGCCATGCTCACCAAGCCACGGCCACAGAACCGGTAGTAAAAAAAATTTGAATCCCACCACTGATGAGAAGCATAGATCATTTGTTGCATGTTGTAAGAGGTGACAAATTACTAAAATTAATTATACTTGTGATGAAGAGGAAAGTTGTTTATATATTTATTTTCTTTTTCTTTATTATTTTGTTTCTTTTTTATTTCTTGCTTTTCCTTTTCTGCACCCTCTATTTTTTTTCTTTTTTTTTACTTTGCATTAGTTGCATTGATGTAATTGTATTTTTAAAATAAAATTACTATTTAATAAAACCAAAAATCTTCCCAGATGGTGTTAATGACTGAGCAGGCTCTTGTAGAAAGAAGCAAAGCCTTGCTGGATACTGTTAATGTGAGTTGATTGCACTGACATTCTTCAGGATTACTAACAAATCTTCAAGGGGAAGGGATGGGTGCACGTGATCTTTAATGCACAAGATGCAAGTCTGCGGCAGTGGATTTAGAAAGAGGGAGCTTTGCTATTGATGGAAGAGATAGAAAAAGAAAAAAACTGTGGCCTTCTTCACAGTTTTAACCTATAAAAAGTGGAATTATTTAAAAGACAATGAAAGCCAAGGCTCATAAGATTTTTCATTATGGATGAAAGAATTTGCAGTGAGCTGCAGCAGGGTGCCAATAAAATCTAGCTACCTCCCTTTCCAAAAGATTTGCCTTCTGCCAGCATACTGGAATTAAGATGCCAAATTATCATTAACACGTGAACAGAGGACACAGGGTGTTTGGAATATTAATTGCATATATTCAGAGTAGGAAATTTGAACAGAAAGAAAACAACTGGAGAAAATATGTCACCATTGTATACTTCTACCAGGAAGTGCTAGAATGAAGCTATGATTACCCAAACCTCAGGTGAGCCTTCCACAGAAAAGGTCCTTCTCTCTATCTCTGTCCTACAGTAGCTACTTTACAAAGGACAGTTGTCAAACTGAGAGCCAATTTAGTGCAGTGATAAGGTGCTGGACTAGAAACCAAGAGACTGTAGGTTCAGTTGCTCCACTGGGCCTGAAGCCAACTAGGTGATTTTAGGGCAACAAAATCCACTTCATAGAGCTGTTGTGGGGAAAACAGAGGGACGGGGAGCGTTAGATATGCAACTTTGAAATGTTCAGTTAAAAGAGGCATATAAATCTATTTAAAATGCAATTTTGCACCTAAATATGTTCTTTAAATATGAAGGATTGTTTATTCTCAAACCATATATCTCTATATATAAAAGTGAAATACCACTCACACATTGTCACAAAATCTCCAGAACCATAAAGCCTACAAACTTGAAATTTGGCACGTATGTTCCTCTTGGCTTCTAGGTGCTCACTAAGAAGGGAATTTTCAAAATGACCACCAGAGCATTAACATTTCATATATTATTATTAACACACTCTGATGCTAAGGAGTTCTACTCCCCCTCCCCACCTGAAAAGAAACCTGTTCCAAATGCAAAACACAAGCAGAGGAGAGGAGTTTCAGTTTTAGTTTCACAGCACCAAGCAGCTTTAGTACAGAACAGTTGAGCTAAGCTACGCCCAGGCTCTTTGCTGTCTCCTTGCTCACACAGCAAATACTGTTTCAGTTTCCAAACAGCCCTCAACTCTCTCACACACTGACAGGATGCCAGCTAGATCAATACCGATGGATGTTGGTAGGCAGAGGCAGAAATTTTTTTCCCTTATTTTCCTCCCCAAAACTAAGCCCAACCACATAGTGTGTGTGTGTGTGTGTGTGTGTGTGCATCCACAAAAAGAGGAGCTAGTGTATCCAACAGTAGTGAGAATCTGAACAAGAGATTAAGTAGTTCCAATTAGTTAATTTAAGAGTCATTTAGGTAAAATGGGTGGTATGTAAATTTAATTAATAAATTAAATAAAATATAGCCTTCCCAAATATGACTGTTGTATTATATTTCTGTATAAATCATATTATCTAATGTGCCAAAGTGGATACTCTACAACAATAGGCAGCCTTCAGTCTTATATACAAACGGTTCTTTAAATTAGATCAGGGCCATTTATCCCTCCCTAGTAATCCAGTTGTTAAAGAAAAAGTGTGTGTGTGTGTGTGTGTGGGAGAGCAACTAGATCAGGGGCTAATAGCCCATGGGCCAGATGCGTCACGCTCTGGCCACGCTCCTCCCAGCACCACGAAGAGAAAAAACTTTGCAATATGTCACGTGATGTGGCAAGTTTGACACCCGTGAAGTAGGTGTTGGAAAGGCACTAAGAAGTATGTGATGGGGCAGTGCACCTCCTTGTCACTGGTCTCACCTACAATAAATGTTAGCCATGTCTATTTCTGATATATGGTTGAAATGGTAAACCACAAAAAGATACAGATTTTGAGAGAAAAATATTTCTGATTCCTGCTGCAGTTCCTTCTACCAATGAAGATTTAAGGAAAACCTTAGGCTTCCTAGTTAAAGTATATAATTTCCTATCATAATGTGAATTAATGGCTGCCAGCTTGGAGAAATTTAAATGAAATTTTAGGCAAATTTATGAAGAGGAAGGTTATCAATGGCTATAAAGTATGATAGCTATCACTGTCAGAAGCAGCTCTTTGAGAACATTTGTCTTCTACTCTTGCTTTGGGGCCCTTGACCTCAAAAAGGCTTTTTGGTCTAATCCAGGGTTTCTGCCTAAGCTAATGAGAAAACTGACAAATATTAGGCACTTATTTTAAAGCATTGCTGAGACTACTGACTTACATTATATATTGTATCATTAAGTATAAGTTATATTTCATTTTTAAACTACTGGAGGTCCAGAAATAGTAAGGGCACAAGTTTTTGGATGCTCAGCTACATTAACACTGTTTCCAGCACTCTCCCATATGCTTGAGTTCTGTACATATGTTGGCCTGATACACCTATTATTTCTATCCCATACGACCTACAGTCATGGATAATTTGGTTGATAGAATGGGGTGGAGTCCTTGGTACTTTCTGAGCTTGGTTATTTGCTTGCAGATATCTCACTATCCAATTATGTAACATCATTGAACATCTGAAAGCAAACAGCCAAGCTCAGAGAGCATCAAGGACTCCACAGGTCAACCCTGAACTACGTATATCATCTTTTGTTAGTAGTTGTTCAGCATGCCTTAGAGTAGGCCAGTTTGTAGCTGGCTCAGAATTTGCCTTGAAGGACAGAAGAAACCACCTTTGGTTTCCATCTCTCTCCCTTAAAAGTTTAATGTTATTATCACAGTTATTATAATACAGAATGGACCTTTTTTTTTGGCAACATATGGATTCAAATGGAAAACTACTTATTATGAGATCGCAATGCTTGAGGGACATGTTGGATGTTAACATACATTTGAACTGTCAACCAGGTAACTGGCCTAGCCAAGAAGGTGGCAGGAGGTTTCCTCCAATAAAATCCAGCCAGCAAGTTTTTAAAAACAAAATCTTTAGAATCACCTTGTGGCGAGATGGGCAGCAAACAAATTTAATAAATAAATAAAACAAAGAAAGTAAGTTTGTGCCTTTCAAGTTGAATCTCAAATGTTTTTTAAGCAAGTGCTCTTTGGGATGAAATATGAAGAAACTCATTATATCAGAAACTAGGAAAAATACCTATGCATTTTCCCCAGCTGAAACTGCCATGATCTATCTAAGGATCAAACATGGGAGGCATGTTGTTGTTGTTGTTGTTGTTGTTGTTGTTGTCTTATAGTTGTTGTTATAGTGTCAGTCTTTGCTCCCGATGACCATAAGGACAGATCCATGCAGCTTTCTTGGCAATTTTTCAGAAGTAGTTTTCCAATAACTTCTGAGCCTGAAAAATGATGACTTGCCCAAAAACAGCCAGCTGGCTTTTGTGCCTGAAGGTTTCACAGCCTGTTCACTTCTAGTCCAGCTCCTGAAGGACAATGAGCTAACTTTATCTCTCTTTTTCAACATCTACAACACTATTATGAAATTATGCTGAGTTAAGAGAAAGGAAGCATTATCCCTTGATATAAACAATCAGCAGATGGGAGAAATCATTATCAAATAAATGGATTCTTATCCCATCATGGAACCCTGGAAAAAGAAATTATCCCAAAGACTCTAGGAGTGCACACACGGATGAAGTCATTAATAAAGGAGCATTGAAGGACTCCTATCTCAGTTTTCCAGATTCTTAACTCCCACCTCTGATTCTTGGCATTAAAGCTCATTAAAGAAAGTCTTGCTTTCTGGATCATGCTCTGCAGTTAAAGGACTTGACTTATTGTCACCATTAAACTATGAGAGTAACTCCACTGTGCCATTTCTCTAACACTGTCCTTCCACTCCATGCCCCAATTCCTAACTTTTAACCTTTTTTTTCATAATGATAGGATATGACCAGACAACACTCCTCATTAATATGTTCTATTACTGGGACTCCATCATTGAAATGGCTCTAGAGAATAACATATTGCTCTTTTGATCAAACAAAAGCACAAGCAGCAGACAAATAGAGAGGGATTGTAAGAGGACTATGCCAGTTGTTAAAGTGTGATGCTAGTATAGGCAGGGATCAGGGACAAAACACTTCCCTCTTTAATCCTTTTTTAACACTAAGCAAGTGATTTTTGAGAGCTTACCAGAGATCTTTTGAGACTTCAATTATCATTTTTGTGGCAATTGCCATTCTACCCTCCCTCAATCAAATTTTCACTCTGAATGGAGTATTTTGAACAAACAGCGACAGTGTTTCAGAGTTGGTTTAATGTCAACATTCCAAGTAATGGACCCATCGAAAGCAAAACTCTGAGGCAGGTAGATTCCTCAAAGAAAAACGTATTGAATACATCATATTGGCACAACTGGTGAAAACCGACTCTGAAAGTTCCTGCGGTTTTCAGCTAATCAAAAAAAGAAAATTCCCCCTTCGGGTCATTGGTCACATTGTCCAAATGATGGTGCTAACAGGTTGCTTGGTTACTCCACTCCTCCTCTTCTCAGCCGCCTGTTGGAATGACCTTGGTTCCCATGAGAAAACTTTTTATTTTGACAAGCAAAGCTGAGCTATCTAATTCCCCCCTCCCTTTCTCCCCCTCCATTTTGTGGCAACCATGAAGCCTCAAAGATGGCCTCAGCCAGGTTCGCTTCAGAGTTAACACAGTATTCACCATCAGTTGGAGCTCTAGTGAGCCACCTGATTTGAAAACTACAGTATACTCCCATCCTGCATATGGCCAAAATTGCCTCCCTAATTCATGAATTGCAGGTGCTAATACTGGATGTGTCTATTCTTTCAGGATTGAAGAGGTGCTGATTCCAGGTAGTTTGTTTGGATGGGCCCCAAATCTAGATGACCTATTTCATAATTTTAATACCAAAAGAAGGGCAATATTTTACTATTCACTTTCAATAATTAATGAAGAAATCCAGAAAGAGGTTAATTTAACAGTCTGCACTCCCTATGTATTGGCCTACAACTTCCATGAAAAAACTAATTATTTATTTTTTAAAGCCTAGCACAGGCTTATAGCCAAAACTCTCTAGAATGCAGAATAACTCCCTATTCTATATCCTGGAGCTGTCTACTTAGTACTTCTCATTTAGTATACTTTTAGCTGATGTTACTATTCTATTGTCCCCAAGGTGCTTTTTTCCAAATATTTTTTTCTTTGAAAACATTTCACTTCTCATCCAAGAAGTTTCTTCAGTTCAGAACTTCTGAATTCTGAAAAAAAATTAAAAGAAAAAAAAACAAGAAATTCCAGTTGCCTTTTGGAAAAAAGCATCTTTGAGCCAACCATGACCTGAATGATTGAGAACCTCCATAGATGTTTACTGTTCTATTGTTCTGCCAAAATGAAGAAACAAGATTTTTTTTATCCATTCCAGGAATTTGCTCAATATTTTCTGCTGCTTCAAGATTCGTTCAATCTTTTCTGCTGCCTCTCTTGGCTGTGTCATGATCTTAAGATGAAAAGAATGCTACAAGGAAAGAAAGGTGGAAGTGACATGCTAGCCCCTTTCTCCATAGTATCCTCTTGCAGGACAGATGAATGAGAGAGGAGAAATGATTTTTGGCAGAGATGTGATCAGAGTAGGACTTTGAGTCAAAATTCTGGGTTCCTCATGGAAATGATACATACATACAACTAAAAGGGAGGTGGGTATAAGACTATTAATTTCAAATTCCAAAATTACTTAACTGCATCATTGTTTTCTTCTGTACTTTTGAATAACACTCTCAGTAGAGAAGAGTCTTAATGGTATCTGATTGATTGAATCAGTGTACATGTTTGTATAAATACCATATTGTTAAATCAGGGAGTAGGTTGTGGCCACAGTGGCTCGTGTGGTTAGGACATTGAGTTAGACCACTGAGAGGTTGACAGCTTGGCAGTTCTAAACCCAAGAGCATGTACCGCATGATGGAATGAGTGTCCATCAATTTGTCCCAACTCCTGATTACCTACCAGTTCAAAAGCATGCAAATGTAAGTAGATAAATAGGTACCATTTCCATGGGAAAATACACAGGTGTTCCCTGGGAAACAGAGATGTCACTGGCTAATCCTTTCAATCCAGAAGCATCTTAGTAGGTGCTTCCAATATGAATGTAATAGTATTTGAGATTTTCTAATGATTTACCATTCAAGTTTTAATAAGTCCAAACTGACCCAAACTTATGAGCCAAAGTCAGCTAATAAATTGGATCAACCCACCCAGGGAACCTAATGGTTCCCTCTAGAGAAAAGCCTTTATAAATGGCCTCTTGTTTAGACTATGACATTCACTGAGCAATTAGTTTGATCTGATTTACACTTAATCCTGGCAGTTTGGCTCATCCACAACCTCATCACCCTAATCTCACAGCTCTGACTTTCCAGAATAAATGCTTAGCTCACCTCTGACACCTTTATTATGGTTCAGAGATTGTGCCAGAATGCACCAAGAAACTTCAGCCTACTACTGTATCTTTAAATTTTCTTTCAACAGCAGCCCCATAAGCCATTGCAGTAAAAGAATGTGCCTGGAAATCAAACATGAAGGGAAACAACAGAGCAATAAAACATATCTCAATCACAATTGCTAAAATTTCAATGTAAAGCAAACCACAAATAAAAATGCTATAAAGACTCAAAGAATAACTAACATGTTTTTAGTTACACGGTGGAGAGGACTCTAACCAAATTCTGTCCCTTGCTTTCACTTGCTTCAACTCAGGGATGGTAGAACAGATGTTTTTTGATGAGGTTGATCAGGCAACTTTACATGGAACTGGCCATTTTTTGGTACTCAGTTTCTATGCAGGCTACAGTTCTGAAGATCAGATAGAGCCCTTCTAAACAATGCTTAGCAAGGAACTGGAATAAAGCACACAACTTTTATTGGTCAAAAAACCCAGACTGGCCTTTACATGCTGAAAAAGGATGGGGCACCCTTAAAAAAAATACTCTAGGTATCCACAAAAGATGGCTTGTTCAATGCTAAACAACATAGTTTCAAGGTGCTAGTAACAACTTATAAAGCCCTAAATGGCTTGGGTCCAGGGTACTTGCGGGAACGCCTCCTGCCAGCATCACACTCTGATCGCCCTGTTCGCTCCCATAGGAGGGGCCTCCTTGGGATACCGTCGGTTAGGCATTGTCGGCTGGCGGTCCCCAGGGCTAGGGCCTTTTCTGTGGGAGCGCCCGCCCTTTGGAATCAGCTCCCCGTGGATCTCCATTTGGCTCCTGATCTCCGCTCCTTCTACCGGGACCTGAAGACCTGGCTGTTTCAACAGGCTGGCCTGGAGTGACCCGGAGGATGGGGTTTTTAACTGTTTTAATTTTTTAACTGATGATCTGACTTGTTATGTGTTTAATCTGTTTTTATTGTAAATTTATGATATTTTTTAATGTTCGCCACCCTGAGTCCTTAGGGAGAAGGGCGGCATACAAGTCAAATAAATTATTATTATTATTATTATTATTATTATTATTATTATTACAGACTCAATTATCTAAGTTAACTGTTTTTTTAAAGGAATTCATTAGCTGGCAATAAATGTATTTTCTTTATGCAAAAGGTGAAGAGGTCTGAATAGCAAACTCTTTAGGGCATCCTGGTTTCATTTCTTAAAAGAAATCACATATAACAGATGGACAGAGAGCTAGTAATCTTTCATTTGCAATTGGCTACAATTTCAGAATTTCTCCAATGACCTTGCTCACCTAAGAGCAAAATGATAGCTTTGTCCAAATATATACGCCATAAATTTTAGACTTAAAAATGACAGAATCTTCTCACTTTGGAAGAAATGACTCTCCAGGAGATTTGGGATCTGTTCTTAACTTTTGGTATTAGCTGTCAGAACAGCTTAACACATCCTACTGAAAATATGTTTTCATATCTTAATCTGCTTATATGCATCTTGTTTGAAAGTGGGACTTTTATTTTTCAGGTATTTATTCAATTTGTATAGCTGCACATCTCAAACTAATGACTCTGAGTGGTGGAAAAAATCATAACAATTAAAATAGTTTAAACAATTAAAAACAATTAAAAATCATAAAAGCAATTAAAATAGTTTAGACACAATTAAAAAAGAGATTAAATACAAATAGCACCAAGATATACTACAATCCATTGATATTAAGCAACAAGAAGTAACAAGTTTCACACAGGAAAATATCATCTGCCCCATTCAATGCTTTTTTTTTAAATTTCACCTCCCATTCAAATCTTCTTCCTTAAATTAGAATTCTAGTGCCCACACCCATTAATTTTTTCTCCAGTACTGAGGTACATAAAATTACTTAACATACTTTTATCAAATGTCATCCTTTTTGCCTGAGAGATAATAAAGCATATTGCCATCCAGTCAAAGGATATGTTAACTGGCCTCATTATGTAACACGCCATAAATTGGTTACCTAGAAGTTATCATTTACACATTTATTGAAAACATTCCTATCACCGCATGATAATTTTAAGAATCAACTAGGGCAGGGGTGTCAAACTGGCAGCGCGGATGCATCACCCCAGCTCCGCGAAGGGGATAAACATCAGAATACATCACTTGACAGCAACATGACAATGCGAGTTTGATACCCGTGACTTACAATTCCATAAACTCTTTTTAAAATAGGATGGACAAAGTCTGCAAATCATCAAAAAGGGATCATGCTTCCATCAAGTTGAGCTCAACTTCTGGTGATTTCAGAGACATCCCATGTAGTTTTCTTGGCAGGAATATGGAGGTTGTGGTCATTGCCTGCATCTGCAGGGCTTTTCCCCTTTTCTAACCTATCTAAGTACTAACTAGATCCAACCATGCTTAGCTTGTCAAGATCAGTAACCTGCTGAAAGAGCATCAATGGAATTCATCATTTATAAATAAAAACCTTTGCATGGTGCATAGAAAATGAGATTAGAATTAGATTATTTGATCAGAAAGCAGAAATTGAGAAATGCAATTGCAAGCTCCAGAAAGCTGTCTTTGGGAAGGACTGGTGCAATGAGGCATCTGCCATAGGTGACATATTCTGTGGAGTAAAAGTGGAGGAATTCAGATGGTCACTTCTCTTAAGCCCTCTTCTAAACATTTCCCTCAGCTGAAGAGCATCCCACTGAACTTGCCACAATCCCTCTGTGAAAGTTAGAGCAAACTATTAATTTAAGACTGACTTCAATTTACTAACATCATCAAACAGGACTATAATTTTTGGCAGACTCAGGTGCAATCTATTCAACAAGCCTGCTGAGTGACAAGTAGTACATTAAAGAGCCCTGAGATTTGATCAGAAAGCAGAAATTGAGAAATGCAATTGCAAGCTCCAGAAAGCTGTCTTTGGGAAGGACTGGTGCAATGAGGCATCTGCCATAGGTGACATATTCTGTGGAGTAAAAGTGGAGGAATTCAGATGGTCACTTCTCTTAAGCCCTCTTCTAAACATTTCCCTCAGCTGAAGAGCATCTTTGCCACTGCCCCTGGAACTGGCCTGCTGCCTTCAAATGTAGTAACAATCCCTCTGTGAAAGTTAGAGCAAACTATTAATTTAAGACTGACTTCAATTTACTAACATCATCAAACAGGACTATAATTTTTGGCAGACTCAGGTGCAATCTATTCAACAAGCCTGCTGAGTGACAAGTAGTACATTAAAGAGCCCTGAGATTTGAAGGTAGAGATAGATGATAGATAGATAGATAGATAGATAGATAGATAGATAGATAGATAGATGATAGATAGATAGATGATAGATAGATAGATAGATAGATAGATAGATAGATAGATAGATAGATAGATAGATAGACAGATAGAGACAGATAGAGTATATAAAAAGTCCTGGAAAAAAGCTTAGCACCCACAGAATGTGAAGTGGCTGTTGTGAGATAAAAGTTGAAAAGGGAAAAGGGAAGCAGCAACACAATGGTATAGTCTGGAAAAAGCACAGCTGGCTGGTTGATTGGCACACTAAAAGGAACTCTCTAACATTAAGATGTTGTTCAGGTCGGTCTACATAAATACATACCCACCTTGGTGAATGTCAGAACTATTCATAAAAAAACCATGGGGCAGTAAGCTTTAAAAGAAGGATAATAGGGAAGATTCTTCCTTTCCTTTCCTTTCCTTTCCTTTCCTTTCCTTTCCTTTCCTTTCCTTTCCCTTTCCTTTCCCTTCCTTTCCTTTTTAGTGATGGCTATCCAAATAAAACACTGACTCTCAGGGAACCATCTCATGCCATTTTCATCATCCCATCCCTGCCAGAGGGAATAAAAGACCCTTCTGAATAATTTACAACTTTCCCTGAGTGTGGCACAGAAGTCCCTCTTATGTCAGTAAGTGATAGGTTCCCATTGATTTCTCATTCTCACAGCCCCTGAGAGAGAATTAAGTTTAAAATTCGAACAGTAAATAGAGAAATTAGGGGCAATTTGAGTAGAACCAGCAGTGATGGTTTAATGAAACAATATTGATTTCATATACATGTAGGTCATGCTTGTGCAGTGTGCACCCATACACATATACGGTATGAGTTCGATTAGCACAAACACTCCCACTGGTGTGCATGAGTCAACTGCAATGATGGACAACTCATGAATTAAACGCTGGAACACACTAAAGATTTGCATAGCTGATGTAACTTCCCAGGAACCATTATCAACAGGATAACAAACTATGGACAAGATGTCAAGGTTTTTTGGAGGGGAAACATTGCCTTGGCTCAAATATTAAAGAATTAAAATTGTCATGTTTTAAAATAATATTTGTTGAGGAAATTTTTAACAAAGCAAAAATCATCAAAGAAAATAAAGATGATGAAGTCAAAGTAAAAAAGTAAAACTAGCAATAGCTTTACAAGCCCTCTTTAAGTGGTTTACAGAGTCAGCACATTGCCACCAACAATCTGAGTCCTCATTTTGCCAGTCTCGGAAGGATGGAAGGCTGAGTCAACTTTGAGCCGGTTAGGATCAAAGTCCAGATTGTGGGCAGAGTTAGCCTGCAATACTGCATTCCAACTACTGCATCACCACAGCTCTTATAAGCCACTTCTGATCTTCTTGATGGCAGTTATAAATACATTTATATTTTGTTCCTGCTCTCAAAAGTTACATCATTTCTTTCTTCCTTCCTTCCTTCCTTTTCCTTCCTTCCTTCCTTCCTTCCTTCCTTCCTTCCTTCTTTCTTTCCTTCTATAAGCTACCTTTTCTAATCTTCAGACCCATAAATTACAGATTTATTTTTCTTCAGCAGAAAGTCCATAAAGGATCATTGGTAAATGTAGTAGTTCAACTTTTTGTAAATAAGCAAGTTAATTTGGCATCTCTGCTAGTTCTGCCATCTTCAACAACCATCCTCCATTGTGGGTATTTCGTCTTTCCATTTTTGCACAAATAATAGTCTTGCATCAGAATTAAGATTTTTTGCATCCATTCAGCTATGCACTGGGATCCTTTGAATGGTCTGGATCCTTTGATGCTTGATGGCAACTTTTATGGAAGAAGTGGCATAGACTCTATAGGCAATTTATGAGACTTCAGTTTCAGAAATATAGCTGTGAAATGAGGCACATTGCAAATTGTTGTTGTAATTCAGCAATATCTGAATGCCACAATTTGCAGTCTCAGGAACAATATTATCCCTCTCCTGGTCCATCTCAGTCCACCAAGAAGACAGTTCATTGGATTCATACCCTGAACTGATGCATATTATGGATTATTTGACTTTTACTTTTATCCTATCTAAACCAAACCATTACAATTTAGCTACCATGATGTATTGATCAGCATTAATATTGTAATCCAGAGGACTGCAATAAAGTTGAAGAGATATTAAATAAGAAATAAAGATGAAAACTGGTAAAGGTTTGCTGTGAAAACCAAGGAAAGGATGTGGTTGCCAGGAATCTGTGTGTTTGGGGTTTTTAATTAGCAAGACAAAGAAGAGGAAAGGGGATGTAAAGGCAAATAATGTAACTGTAGGAGAGAGGCATGATGGCTCAGTGGTTAAAGATACTGAGCTTGTCAGATAGCTCTGGTTCAAGACCTCAGTGCTCTGTGATAGGGCGAGTTCCAGGGGTGGGATTCTACCAGTTCACACCTATTACTAGAACCGGTTAACATTCTAAGCAGTTTGGAGAACTGGTTGTTAGAAGAAATTACTGGCCTAATCCTGTAAGGAAGGCAGGAAGGAAACACTCTGGTGTTGCTTACAGAAACTGCCTCTCTGTTAACCCTTATTAATCCAATAAATAAATAAATAAATATTACATTCTTGGCAGGACTAGACTTCCTGTCTCAGGAACGTCTCTGAGTTTCCCTCCTTTGCTGGTACTTTGCTTGTGTGGAGTGACCATTCAAAGTTACAGTGGCACTGAAAAAAGTGACTTATGACCATTTTTCAACTGTTGCGGCATTCCCATAGTCATGAGAGGCCAGGCGAGGAGATGCATGCCTCGATGTGAGTGATATTGAGTTGGCCACGCCCAGCCAATAACATGACCACCATGCCATGCTCACCAACTTAGCCACACCCACAGAACTGGTTGTGAAAATATTTGAATCCCACCCTGGCGAGTTCCCTTTACTTCCCTCAGCTCCTGTCAACCTTGCAGTTTGAAAGCATGTAAACACAAGTAAATAAATAGGTACCATTTTAGTGGGAAGGTAACAGCATTCCATGTATCTCGAGGTATAATTATGCTGGCACATGACCATAAAAGCAATGCTGGACAATGCTGACTCCCTTAGCTAGGAAACTTTTATAGTAAAAGAATCCACAAATATGTTAAATGATAACTTCCATTATTTTCATCCCCCAAAACTAGTGGCTAAAAGTTATTGGTGTCATAGGCCAAAATAATTGCTAGGATAGGGATATCTGTTGTAGGCTGAACCTAAATTTTGAAGCCAGCTAGAGAAAGATTAGGCTTGGATGCATTCCTTCTGAGTGAAAATCGGTGGCCAATTTTCAGAAATCTTAGTAAAAAGCAGAATAGGGATGAGAGGAGTCAAACCCAAAAGGTAAAAGATGCCAATTTGTATTTAATCCTAAAACTGGGTCACTAAACAAGTATTTTCTATTTTTTACTCCAATTTTTCCATGTAGCTCCATCTATATTATTACCAATAATAGCTCCTAAACTCCCTATTTGCAGCAATTCTAGATCTATCCTGGTTGCTTACAGCCCAACCCAACCAGAATTTCAGATACTAGACAATTTGTACATATTTGATTATACTATTTTTCTGACTCCATGTTTTCTTAGATTAATCTGCCATCTGTGGACATGTCACACATTTAATGAAATGTCTCTTGTTATGACAAAATTTTATGTTGTAAAATTTCATAAAAATGGATCAAATTAATTTAATTTAGATCCCCTGAAGAAGATGATGGATATATTTACTTGTTAACTTGTTTGTTTTCTTTTTAAACTACTTTCGAACTGTATTTCTCAAGATGGTATAATCAGTATGGACAAAAACAATACTTCCAATGGCAACAAACCAAACAAAACAAGAATAAACCCAGCAGACAGTTTTATATAAATTCACCAGCAGAAAAATAAAGCAACACAAAGGTTATCAGATACTAAAAGAATTTCTCATATTGTTTGTGCTACAGGCCAAGAAGTGGAAGAGGTTAATTTATAACTTTCCTGGCTAATTTGTTTTTCCAAGGATTCTCCAGTTTAAAAAAAAACTGAATTAACTGGCACTAATCAGGTGGATTTCCTGGCTGACCACTGGGTAGATTTTAATTCTTCTAGCCAAAATATCTTTCTTCTGCCCAACCTTGAGAAAAAATAGGAATGAAGGTGCTTTGGATCTTCTTGGCTAAATCTCATTATTACAGAAATTGTGCCAACCTACAAGACAAGCAATAATTTTAGTCATGCCATGATATTGTTATATACATATATGGGAAAGTAATTCCCTTAAGATAAAAAGAGTGAGTTTATTGGGAAAGGAGAAATAGAAGGAATACTCACCCAGAAATTCAGATAATAGCCCTATACATAGTTTACCTAAAGACAGGAAAATGTTCTTAATATATTCTAGGATTAATCAACAGATCAGTAGCTATACCTGTGCTCTTCATGATCCTGGATGAACGTAATAAAGGCACAGCCTAGTTTTCACCAGTTGTGCTGTAATATAAATTAAATTACATCAAAAAACCTTCCTGGGGATAGGAGGGAACAAGTACAACTCCTGTTTTCTAGCTTCTCAATATGGAATTAAATAGCACTGGGTGGATGGATAGAGGGCACTCTGGTACCATGCCAAAGGAGTTAATCACTTGTTTAAAAGAAAATTAAAATATCATGAGCCCAATTGGTGTTGTATGTCTCAGGCTCTTATATTTTTGATGCAAATATCAGATTCAATTTTTTTTCTCCTCATGTATTTGTATGGCAACTTTTTTGTTATTTTTGGAGTCGTGAATACCTTCAAGTCAATAATATTTACTCCTGGCAGTTGCTTGGACAGGTCCTTGCAGTTTTCTGCACAAGTTTTCAGTGTTTGCCATTGCCTCCTTCCTAGGGCTATGAGAGAATGACTGGCTCAAGGTCACTTACCTGGCTTTGTGCCTAAGACGGGACTAGAACTTGCACTCTCCCAGTTTCTAGCCTAGTGCCTTAATCACTATACCAAACTACCTTTCTTTTGCCATACCTTACCCTATTTTGCAGGATAAGCTCTATCCACTGAAATATATAAAGACATATGCATGTACCTTTTCCTATTCCCCATACCACAAATTCTTATTAGAGTTTGCTTTCAAGTATCTCCTTTAACAATACTTCTAAGCTAACAAGGGGGGCTGGTGGAGAAAAAAAATCCATAAAAACAAATTAAAGTTGAACATTCAGGGATAGCTTTTCAGATCCTCAAGAGTCAGGATGTTTTATGCTTTTCTTATCACCTACTGTTAATACCGTCTTGTTTTCCTGGAAATGCCTATTAAAACTGTTTAAGTTTGTTGTGGTAAAGTAGGCTATCTTCTTTTAGGCAGGCGTATATTCAGTATATATTTCAGAAGTCTGAAATCGTTAAACTGTCTTTCACTCTTACATTATTTGAGCTGTATTGAATCAAACAGCATCATAGCAATTTTTTAGCAGAACATTTGACAGTTCCATATCATAATCTTTAACCATCAATTTTTACACGGTTGGGTGCAGTGATATGGAAAGAATCACAGAATTTCAGCTGAACATCATATATTGCATTGCTGCCTTGGGCAACATTTTGCAATGGAGTGGTCGAATAGAAATAAAGCTTGATGAAATAGTAGCATTAGGAAACATATTCTGCAAAGATTTGCCCACATTTGGAAAATTACATGATACAAAATGATACAAAATTATCAGAATTTCAAGAGGCAATGCCATGATCCTTGAGTTGCTTTCCAGCTACTGTGCATTTTAAACACCATTTGACCAGAATAAATAAATTACAATTCCTGTTATATATGTATATGTACTTCTTTAAACTTAAGTTTTGATATCCCTTCATCAGATGAGGTAAAAAAATGTGAATCCCACCACTGGTAGTAAGGCAAGTTCTCTGTGGAACATCCTCTTTTTTTAAAAAAAACTGACTGGTGCTTCTTGTGCTGAATTCAGGCATTTTTATTTTCTCAAACTGTGATAATATCCTTTAGTTTTGTACCAAGTGGCTGCCCACTCAGTGGCTGCCCTCCCATGTCACCATCACGCAGAAAATGTGAAATGCATTATTCATTATTAGTTGACAAGGATTTTTTATTTAAAAAAACTATTTTTTGCTCCATCTTTCATCCAAAAGGTGAGCAAGAGAGAAGAGAAGAGTACCACACGTATTAATAAAACTGGATTTTGACCAGCTAAGTGATTTAAAGTGATTAATGATAGTCTATCCTAGAACCATCCCTACTATTTCTCTATAAGTATCCGAGATAAGGGAATAAAAAGGAGATTTAAGAGAATGCTTTTTATCTCTTTCGGTTCCAAAATATCATTTGTGATAAATTCTGATTTCCGATATCTAAGTTTACAAGAATTGGGCTGAAAAGGAATATTGTTCATCAAGTTTATGCAAACAATGAAAAAAGTGAGAAAGAATGAAAATATTATTGGAAGCTAATTAGATACAAGAGCTGAAGGAGATAAAAACACCTGATAGTTGTCACAGGAGATATAGGGTTTTGTTGGTTTTCATACTGGGGTTTTATCTTTGTAAGCTGCCTGGAGTCACCATGATTGAATTGGGTAGCCATATATATTTTAAAATAAATAAACAAACAAATAAATAAATAATTTGTGCCAAGTTTACCGATGATATGAGGATCATGATATACCATCCTACTTTATGCCTTGATCACATGATTTTGCAAAGAACATGCGGTGTTTGTTGAGTCTTGCACATAAAATGGAGACTTCTTCTTCACAATTCCTTTGGCAATCTAGATGTTTTTTTTCTGCTGGGGCTGTGCAAAATATTTAAAGGGATGCTTCATAAGCGCGCTTTGAAAACACCTCTCTTTAAAGCACTAAAACTCCATGGGAAAATCCCACTTCAGGGCGTCTGCTAGAAGACCTTCCTCTGTGTTCCCATGTACACATGCATAAACACACAGACACACAGATATAGCACATCTACACAGGAGAACATCAGATAAAGCAAGATAATGGTCACAGCAGTGCAACTGAAGTCCCGCCCCTTTTGATCTGCATGGGACATTGAAGATACAAACACAAAAGGGAGAGGCTTGGATTGTACTGAAGTGGCCATCAACCTGCCACTTTTGACAAACATACCCAACCAGTGGTGGGATTCAAAAAAAATTACTACCGGTTCTATGGGCATGGTTTGGTGGACATGGCATGGCTTGGTGGGCATGGCTTGGTGGGCATGGCTTGGTGGGCATGGCAGGGGAAGGTTACTGCAAAATCCCATTCCCTCCCCACCCCACCCAACCTGCTTTCCAGCTCCGTTCTCCTGTGCAGGGCAACAAAAGAAGACCCAGCTGATCAGCTGGGACTCAGGAGGCAGAGTATAGATGGGGGCTGGGCCAGTCAGAGGTGGTATTTGCCATTCTCCGAACTACTCAAAATTTCCGCTACTGGTTCTCCAGAACTGGTCAGAACCTGCTGAATACCACCCCTGCACCCAACCCCACAGACTTTGCTTCACTTCTGCTATAGTTGCTAGTAAAGTGAAGTGAAACAGAGAAAGCCTTAGAGCAGCAATGCTGAGCTTTCTGGGGGTATGCAGTGTCCTCAATACTTTAATACAATCATTAGCACAAGTAAAACAACCCTGCCAATGCTCCATTTTATTTATTCATATTTTATTTTTTAATTATGAAATTTATTTGCCATCCATCTTATTTCAAAGAGACTCTGAGCAACTTGCAACGTAAAAGCATTAAAAATCATCAAATATAAATATACCCAATAAAATCACAATGCAGATTTTCTATTGGTTCTTCCCAAAATTATCTATGGGTTCTTCCCCAGCTCTGCCAATTCTTGGGAGTAAAAGAGGAAGAGGCATCTTCCTGCATTGTGCCCTGATGCCAAACAAGTGAGTCCTATCTTTTTGATTGGGGAGCAAGCCCTTTGTATAGATGAACTTAATTACGTGGTTAAAAATGGGAGACCACGCCTCAGCCTGCTTGCTCAGTAAACATGCTGGAAGGCAACGATTTCTCTGGTCACTGTAAAACAGACTGTGTGTATGTATGTGCATGTTTCCAGGGAATTATCAACAATGATGCTATCAAATAGTATGCAAATAAGGACAGAAGGGGACCTGGAAATGTTTGCAGATAAATATAGGGCAAGAGAGATGCACAATGATTTCCAAGTAGCATCAGCTTTTGTGAAGGTTGCACTCTCTACGGAATCTGGGTGACATGATTTCTATTCAAGCTCTGAACTGAAAGGAAGATCTGTTTCCATAGCAATTCCACAATCATTCTATGCCCAGATGTAACATGTGCCTTGAATTATTGGACATAAAACACAGCTGCTCATCCTTCGCCCTTGACAGGAAAAGCTGAGGTGGCAACAGCGAGTTCTAGAAGAGATCATTTTTGCTGCCTTTCTGAGCTATGCAGCATTGCAAGCTCAGATACCAGGAATCAATTATAACTGGGTACAAATGACATTTTGAATCCCCCCCACCCCCGCAATCTTCTGGCAGTGATGTTCAGATTCCTCCAAATACTTAAAGGAGAAGCAAAAAGTCTTCCATGATTTATTACGGAGAGGACTCTTTCTTGAAAAACAACAACAACTCAATAGGAAGATTTGCTTCTGATGTCTTCCCTTGGGATTTAATGGAAATGTGGCTACCAGGGAAGCTACGGCCTGTAGGAGAAATGATTCTGCAGGGAAGACCAGAATGTTTACATATAATCTTAGCCACTTGTTACTTAAGCAAATGCAGTAATTCTTGCCTCACAAGAATGTAACAGAAATTTCTGGGCCTGTGAATGAAAATTGACATTTTCAAAGTACCTAAATAAACAGAACAGTTGAATCTTTTGGGGGCATCAAATAGACGATTTGCATCCTCCCTATTAAACTAAGATTCAGTCAGAAAAAAAGATCAAGGGAAGCAGGAGCTCATATTGAGGAGTCACACCTTAATATATTCATAGATAAATGAAGGCCAAGATACAGTATATTTGCAAACCAAACTCCTTTTCTTTGCAATAAACCTGTCTACTTTGAATCCATCAGCTTCTTGTTTTCCTAGTTGTGAGCCGATGAAAGAGGTTGATAGTAATATTAGGAAAATCTATTTTCCCTTGAGATTTTTTTTTAGGTTGTTCATCAATGTGAATAAAAACTGATAGGAAAAATGCAGGAGAATTGCTCTGTCTCAAGTAGAATTATTGTACAGTGAAAATGGCATTTCATAGCATGTGCTCCTAGATTTGATTATGGTCATAGATTTCACAGCCATTCTTGCTCTCTGCCTGGGTTTTCCAGATGAGTGTGGTTAGAGGATATGAGACACACAACCTGACTGACAGCCAGGAAATAATTAGGAGCACATGCAAATCACTTTTAGTTTGGTGGCACAGTGGTCAGAACGCAGTACTGCAGGGCTATCTCACTGCTCACTCCAGGAGTTTGATTGGCTCAAGGTTGACTCAGACTTCCATCCTTCCAAGGTTGGTAAAATGAGGACCCAGACTATTGGGGGCAGTATGCTGACTCTGTAAAACTACTTAGAGAGGGCTGTAAAGACTAAGTGCTAATGCTATTCAACCAAACACTAAGGTGCCTCAGATTCTGATGAAATTCATAGAGACCCAAAGAATTCAACGAAACTTTTCTGATTACAGTCTCTCACATGCAGTGGTTATACATTCATCCCCATTCAGTCATGTCCATCTCAACTAGACTGCTAGGAAGTGCAGCCACCAAGTCTTCAAAAAGTGGTAGGCTTTAGGATCCCTTTTATTGCCTAAAGCCCTTGCCTTCATTCACAAATCTGATATCTGTCAGCAGTACAGATATCTATTGTCTATTTTTTGGTGATATTTCTCCTTTTATTCTTAAGGACTTGGTTCCTTCTTAACTACCTCCCAAAGAGATCTTTGTGACAAGATTTCTGGGTTTTGTCCTCTCTGTTTCTAGTTTCACATTCTTGCACAAACCAATCTCATGTTCTCCCAGAAATGACTTAGATAATGAGAAACTCATTGAGAGCCTTTAATTACACACACAGCACCATCAATGCTCAAAAATAAAAATAAGATTAGGATCAACAGATACAAAAAGTCAAAGATCCAGCATCTTTCATAGACATACTTAGAGGGAAACTTAATAGGAGTAATTTGTGCTACATGGTTACCTCAACTTTTATTCTGAAGATGCTTAAACCAACTTTTCATTAAAATTCATCCCAAAATGAGTTACTTTGAAGCTGTAGTCTTCTTCTGTGTTCAGTCAAGGCCCGGATTGGACTCTTGAATTGGAGCACTCTACAATACAATATTTTCTTGAACATTTTACTTATTCAAAACTAAAGGACACTAAATAACAGAATGATAACAGAATAACAGAGTTGGAAGGGACTTTGGAGGTCTTCTAGTCCAACCTCCTGCTCAGGCATGAAGCCCTATATCATTTCAAACAAATGGTGGTCCAATCTCTTCTTAAAAACTTCCAGTGTTGGAGCATTTACAACTTCTGGAGGCAAGTTGTTCCACTGATTAATGGTTCTAACTGTCAGGAAATTTCTCCTTAGTTCTAAGTTGCTTCTCTCCTTGATTAGTTTCCATCCATTGCTTCTTGTCCTGCCTTCAGGTGCTTTGGAGAATAGATTGACTCTCTGTTCTTTGTGGCAATCCCTCAGATATTGGAACACTGCTATCATGTTGCCCCAGTCCTTCTTTTCATTAAACTAGACTTACCCAAATCCAACAACCATTCTTTATGTGTTTTAGCCTCTAGTCCCTAAGCATCTTTGTTACTCTTCTCTGCACTCTTTCTAGAGTTTCAACATCTTTTTTTTACATTTGGGTGTCCAAAATTGGATGCAGTATTCCAAGTGTGCCCTTACCAAGGCATTATAAAATGGTATTAATACTTCACGTGATCTTGATTCTGTCCCTCTGTTAATGCAGAGTAATGAAAGTAAATGCAAGTAAAGTACAAACAACTCACTTATCCATTTCTGGATGACAGCTTAAAGCAAGTATCTCAAACCTTCTTCTACAAACCTAGATTCAGCAGGGTTTTTGTTTGCTTTGTTCTGTCAATTTTCTTTTTGAAGAACAGTGGGCAACTGTGGAAAAACATCTGGCATCTTAATTTGGAAATACTTTCTATACAATCCTAAAGACCCCAGATTTTGGCAAAAATTAACTACCATCCTATGCATGCAAGAGCATTAAAAATAGAAGAAATGACTGCCAGTTTTTCATTTTTGAAACTGAAATATGGAACAATCAGGCAGCTTTAACTATTATGAATTATCATTTATATTTTAGCAGAACATCTCCTGGATTAGCCTGAAGCCTAATGGTAAAATAACTTTCCATCTATTGTCTAAATTATTGAAAATAGCATCTAACAGTTCCTTAATTGCAAATACTATTCCTTAATACTATTTTTCATACAAGCGTTTTCTTATTATTTATAATGGATAATGCTATTAAATGTCTAGGTGATATTTTACATGATGAAACAGAAGTTTGCTGACTAACACACACACACCACACACACGAACACATTTCTTCATTCCCTATCTATAATTCCTTGAGTATTTCCACATTCTACTCATGTGACTGTATGTTGAAATGATCTTGGGACCCAAACAATTTAGACTTAGCTAAGATGATAAAATATAAAGATGTACTAGATGTAGAAGGAAATTTGAAATCGATGCAAGATTTACAAAAACAAGGGATACATATTGACCAATGGGCATTTCTTCAGCTACAAAATAGATACAAAAAAGATATTAAGGATTTTGGAATATATTTGAAACCACAACAATTAGATAAAATTCTAATAGGCCCAGAGAAAAAAAATATTACAAAAATGTATAAGTACCTGTTGGCGGTGGAATTAGAGGAAGAGATTGTGAAGGAATGTATGATAGCTTGGGCTCAAAACATAGGGCATAATATAAATTTGACAGAATGGGAAAGCATGTGGAATTGAAATTATAAGTTAACGAAATTGGCCGCATACAAAGAGAATGCCTACAAGATGTTTTACAGATGGTATTTGCCTCCTTCGAGATTAGTGAAGACGTATTCTAATATGAATCTGACATGCTGGAAGTGCAAGAAGAAGAAAGGTACATTTTATCATATGTGGTGGTCTTGCCCAGAGACCCAAAAATATTGGCTAAAAATCAAGAAATGGTTGCAAGAGATTACTAAAGTACAAATAGAAGTAGAACTAGAATTATTTTTATTGGGATTATTTAAGAAAAAATACAGGAGAAATATAAAATATATAATATTACATATTCTGACAGCAGCCAGAATTGCTTTGGCCCAATACTGGAAACACCATCTATACCTTCAGATGAACTGGTTATTCAAAAAATAATGACATGTGCTAAGATGGATAAACTAACTTTGATGTTAAAAGAGAAAGAGGAGACTGAATACTATAAAATTTGGGGAAAATTGGATATGATTGGATCGAATAAAGATAGTTAAAAGGTTGATGAATTAAGGATAAACAATATATAAGTTAAATTGTTTATAGTCGCATAAATTGCATATATTTGTAAATAACACACAAAATAGCAGTATAAGAAAACTGTCACAACTTGCCGAATTTAAGAGATTTTTACTTTTTACTTGTTTTACTTATTTTTGTTTTTTAAAGTTATAAAAGATCAATAAAGTTTACTTAAAGAAAAAAGAAAAAAAAAGAAATGACCTTGGGATACAGGAGGGAGACCTGCAGCCTGATAAGAGGCATCACAATCCTCAGGTAGAGGAAAAGCATGGGAAACATTTCAGAAGGATGCTCCCTACTTTTTTCAGAGACTAAAAAGAGAAGAGAAATACTTTCAGTCTGGCAACATTCTGTTTAATGTAACCTTATAATATAGTTAGTGCTACTGGTTATACTCAGGGGTAGGATTCAGCTGGTTCGGACCAGTTTGAGCGAACCAGTAGTCCCAGCGATCAGTTGGCCCCACCCACCCACCTTTGCCCCAGTCTGTCCTTTATTTCCGTGTTTTGCAGCCCAGCTGATTTGCACGGCACAGCGAATTGCTGCACCTCAGCTGTTTCACTCACTGGGGCTGCAGCAGAAGGTAACTTTTAGAGCCAAAATGGGCAGTTTTCAAATGCTGCGAAGCACACGCTCACCAAACTGGTTGGTACACCAGTTGAATCCCACCCCTGATTATACTTCTTGCCTGGATGACCTTGAAAGACTAATAAGTAACTTTGCCTCCTGGTCCTAATAACAGAATAACAAATTTGGAAGGGACCTTGGAGATCTTCTAGTAAACCCACTTCTCAGGCAGAAGACCCTATACCATTCCAGACAAAAATGGCTGGCCAGTCTCTTCTTTAGAAGCCTCCAATGATGAAGCTTCCTCATCTTCTGAATGCAAGTCATTCTACGGGTTAATTGTTCTCACCTTAGTTCTTGGTTGGTTCTCTCCTTGATTAGTTTCCATCCATTGATTGTTGTCTTGCCTTCTGGAGCTTTGCAAAATAGATTGATCCCCTCTTCTTTGGTGCAATCCAGAGGTGGTCTTCAGCAGGTTCTGACCAGTTCTGGAGAACCGGTAGCGGAAATTTTGAGTAGTTTGGAGAACCAGCAAATACCACCTCTGACGAGATTCCTTCCCCTGTCACACCCACCAGGCCACGCCAACAGAACCGGTAGTAAAAAAAATTGAATCCCACCACTGGTGCAACCCCTCAAATATTGGAACTCTGCTATCATGTCATCCCTCACCCTTTTTTTTCATTAGATTAGACATATCCAATTCCTGCAACCTTTCTTCATATGTTTTAGCCTCCAGCCCCCTAATCCTCTTTGTTTTTCTTTTCTCACTCTTTCCAGAATCTCAACATCTTTTTTATAACATGGTGACCAAAACTGGATGCAGTGCACTAAGTGTGATCTTACTAAGGCTTTACAAAATGTTACTAATACTTCACACTCTATCCCTCTGTTAATGCAACCTAGGATTGCACTGGCTTTTTTGGTGGCTACCACACACTGCTGACTTCTACTTGATTCTTCTATTTCCACCCAACTCTCTTCAGAGTCCACCTCTCACCCCCAGACAACTAGGAACTCCCTCCAGCCAGACAATGGGAAGATATGAAAAATCAGCAAGTAGCTAAGTTTCATCTCCATCCTTGACCTTCATCTCTCACCACATTTGCTGTCTGCAGTGAAGAACAAAACAGAAAAATAAAGAAATCACTAGGCAACTCCATTCATGGGACCACATATGCTACAGCTGCTTCAAAATGCAGAGACATGAGCAATAGCAGGCATCTCTCAGTGGGTCCATCCGTTACCGCTCTAGGCCAGCTGCATTGGTCAATTTCCAAGTACATGTCAAGATACTGGCCCTATATGTCATAGGACTGGAGACTAGTTGTCTCCAATCATTTTTGCCCAGCCAGTACGTTCCAACAATGAGGGCACAATCCACATCCTCTCAATTAAGCACGGGCATCTTGTGAAACCTAGAAAGTGTGCCTACTCTATAGCAGCCCCCATCATCTGCAACAGCACCCATCCCAAGATAAGGACAGCACCCTCTCTCCTAGGGAATCTGGAAAAAAAACTGTCCTTTTCCCCAGCATACAGTTCTGTTTTGCTTTGTTAATTTTTCTGTTTATCAGATTATTTTCGTCTGGTCTGTCTGTCTGATTTTATGCTTGTAGTTGTCCTTATGTTTTTTTTTCTAGTTTTGTATGCTGCCCAGAGTCCACTGGAGTTGGGCAGCAAATAAATTCAAATGAATTACAATACCATTCACCCTTATCACTTGATGCAGTTATTTGTCATCAAATCATGTCATGTCCTGTTCTAAGCACATTGGGCTACAAGCATATTCCACAATTTTCTGTCCACACCTACAATCTCTGCATCCTTCCATTTAAGGTTGATGTTTTTCAGATCTTCCTGTAATATTTGGCACCAGGTTTTCTTTGGCCTTCCTCTTTTCTCCAACTATCTAGTGGTATCCAATTGAATGTGGTTTTTGCTGGATGTTGCTCACTCAAAAAAGCCAATGCAATCCTAAATTGCATTAACAAGGGATCCAATCAAGATCACATGAGGTACTAATACCACTCTATATAGCCTTAGTAAGACCACCTCTACAATACTGCATCCAGTTTTGGTCACCACACTATAAAAAAGATGTTGAAACTCTAGAAAGAGTGCAGAGAAGAGCAACCAAGATGATTTAGGGGACTGGAGGCTAAAACATATGATGAAGGGTTGCAGGAACTGGGCATGACTAGTCTAGTGAAAAGAAGGACCAGGGGAGACATGATAGCAGTGTTCCAATATTTGAGGGTCTGCCACAGAGGGGAGGGGGTCATTTTCCAAAGCACCCAAAGGCCAGACAAGTAATAATGGATGGAAACTAATCAAGGAGAATTCAACCTGGAAATAAGGAGAAATTTTCTGACAGTGAGAACAATCAACCAATGGAACAGCTTGCCTTCAGAAGTTTTGGGAACTTCATCACTAGAAGCTTTCAAGAGCCTGGACTATCATCTGTCAGAAATGGTGTAGGATCTCCTGCTTGGGTGGGGGGTTGGACTAGATGACTTACAAGGTCCCTTCCAACTCTGTTATTCTGTTATTCATGCGGAGTACCATGTCCAGCAAAGTGCATTCTTTGTTCTATCACTACCTCAGAGAATTTTTGGGAATTACTTCTTTGCAGAATTTCCTCATTTGTGACAGGGTCTCAATATGAGATAATGTTGTTGGAAGACGTTGATCCTATGAATAGTTCTTGTTGTAGATTTCCAGGTGCCGTCATTAGCCTCTAATAATTTGCCCATAGAATAACTGCAGCAATAGCTACCCAAGGCTTTACATAGGCAAAAGTTGGTTCTGTACTACTGAGATTCAGTTCTTTTTTGATATCAAGAAATGCTCCCTCCCTCTTACATCTTTGAGAAAGAAAGGAAAGCTTCTAGGTCAAATCAACAAATCAAAATTGTTTTCTCTCATGTCTGATAATGTTCAATCCTATTTTGTAAAGTACAGGGGGAAAGCACAAAATCAGCAGAAAAAGAAAAGATCTTCAAACAAAAGGAAAAGGAAACTTTTATTCCTCTCTGCTTTGGGTTTTGGGGACCACACATAGTAAAGCAGGAACTCTTTGATGATTTGGGTAACAAGTAGCCAGTGAGTTGGGTTCTACTGATTTATGTTGCTGGATAGAAGTTGTAAGGATTCAGCATTTGCTAAGGCAGGACTGTTAAATGAGCATATATGGAATATATGGGTAGTACTTGACTTATGAACGGTCATTCAGCAACTGTTCAAAGTTATGGTGGACCCAGGGGTGGATTGCTGGGGGGGTTGCAGGGGCTCAGGAGAGCCCCTAGCTAAGACTCTGCGGGGCTCGGAGAGCCCCCAATAACCTAAGAAAGACAAGCAGCAAGGAAAGCTCTTAATAGGCTTAACTGAACTTCTGGGAGTTCAGCCAAGAGCATTTCACACCTCGTAAAAGAGTTTCAAGCTAGATAAACAATGCACTCAGAGCTTGCAAGGAGAGCCATTGAGAAAATCGGATAACATAGCCACTAGCCTCCGAGGGGGTTAATTCCCAAATAATAAGAATCACGTAACTCACCAGAAACTCCACTAAGACTCCAAGATCCCTCTCATAGTCACAGCTATTAAGCCTGGTTTCACCCAGTCTTTTATTTAAGTATTAAATGCAAAAAATAATAAACAACTTTTTGGTATATATCTTTTTTTATGTAATTAGGGCAAAGAAGCAACATCGAGTTGGCCACACCCACCCATTTACATGAACACCCAGCCACGCCCACCTAGCTATGCCCAACCAGCCAGTCATTAGGGCAGAGAGCCTCTTGCTAAAAAATTTGAAGCCCACCCCTGTGTGGACCCTCCCAAAACCTATTTATAAGGCGATTCCAAAATTCTGATGGCCAGCTCCCCTTCCCGCATTCATGCAATGACATTTTTAAATATTCAGAAATTGGCCCAAATTTATGGTTTTGTAGTGCCTCACGGTGACCATGATTTATAACATTTTTGCAAGAAACCGGCATTTTCATCTGATTTCTGGCAAAAACCACCCATGGCAAACAATGGGTTTACTTAAGGACTCTGGCATCCACCTAATGACTGCTGTAAAAAAAAAGTCATAAAATCACATGATGACCTGCTTCGTAACCATCATGTCTTCTGACCTTAATTGCCTGACTCAGTAAGGGTCTCAAATCGAGGACTACCTGCATTCCCTTTGAAGTTCCCTCTACCTTTTTTATCTCCTCCCTTTTTATTTCATTTTTTCAGACTTCAGAGCATTTTATCCCTGCCGTGAACAACTGACTGTAACACAAAAAAGACTGCTACAAGCTGAGCATAGGGCCTCTGATTGGGCACAGAAGAAAAGGGGCAGACAAAAGGCAGGGGCTGTCAATATCGCAGACCTTTTCAACACTACTGGGACCTGCCCCCCATTAATAACTTAGCACAAATTGCAGATTACTTTTCTTAGGAATCAATGAAGTAATTTGCTTGGAAACTTAGTTAAATCCTAAATACATAAAGCTGCCCCCATCCCTGTAAACCAACCCTTGGGGTACACTTATCTTGCTGAATTTCCCAGCAACTGCATTTGCTAAATATGATTGCTTATTAACCAATATATCAGTCATTTCCCTTCTCCATTCCCATTGCATTATGATGTCCAATTTCATCTGATTAGGGAGTCATTTAAATTCCTGGGAGAGAAAAAGAGACCAAGCAATCTACCGCTATCCTTGTCTTAAGACAGGCTGCCAAGACAAACTAATAGCAACAAATGTACTTCTAGGATCATTCAACATGGTGTTGGAGTTTCATCAGGAAAGGGGCAGAAATACATAAAATGTGGAAGCAACAGCTTCTTGTCGGCACTCTCATACAGTGGTTGCCATAATGGGTGGGTTAGTAGATGGATGTATTTATGCACACTTAACACAATAACAGAGTTAGAAGGAACCTTGGAAGTCTTCTAATCCAGTCATTTGCTCAGGCAAGAAACCCTATACCATTGCAAACAAATGGCTGTCCAATCTCTTCTTAAAACCTTCAATGTTGGAGCACCCACAACCTCTGGAGGCAAGTCATTCCACTGATTAATTGTTCTGTCAGGATATTCCTCCTTAGTTTTAGGTTGGATCTCTCCTTGATTAGTTCCCTTGCATGCCTCCAAGTCAGTGTTAACTTCTAGCAATTGTATTAACTGTAGCAATTAATCGCTACAGTTTTCTTGGCAAGATTTTTGGAAGTGGTTTGCCAAGGCAAGACTAGAAGCCATTTTTTAGCTTGCTGCCTTAACCACTATGGCAAAATGGCTGCCTACAATGAGTGTGGTCAGCCACAAAACCTCATGTACAACACGGCAAAGAAGTTATTTAGCAGCAATGCACCATCTTCTTTTCTTATAATTGCTTTTATGATCTGCTTTGCCTTTGCCCCAACAACAAGGGTCAACAACAAGAAGAGCAAATTTCTACAGCAGTATAGGTTTTTTGCTAATCCACAGATGAGTAGATAGTGCTTTAACTTGTTGATGAGGAAAAATCCTCACATTGACTGTACATATAAACCACAGTTCACTTCTCAAGGATTATTAGTCAAAACTCCCCTTTGTTATACTTGGAAGTTACCATATTAGATGACAAGGAACACACTCTAATTAAAAATAGAAACAAGGGAATTCATTTATATTTTCAGACTCTGAGCTGACTGGCTGTTTATAAAGCCCATATAAATCTCACAGTCCTTCCATCTTCATGTGGCTAGGAAAAATGTTCATACTGAGGAAACCAATGTTCCCTTCCTTCTCTCAAGCCCCAGCAACCTGACTCCTTGTAAATATAGAAATGATAGGAACAATTCATCGCTTCCTAACTCTGGCTGAAACAATCTGTCATATATACCCACTGTAGGCAGAAAACAATCAGAATTGTGATGAAGAGAGGCTCTGATGCAGACATCTAACTCTTCATGCATCATGGCATGATCACACAAATCACACAAACTCAGTTTTTGTCATACAACTGCTACAAGTTATATAATTGTACGTATTTATGTGTACGTATTTTAACCCTGTTGCATTATTATCTCCTTTATTATTATTTTTACTTTCACCCTATTATTGGGTGTACGCTTTAGTATTGTTATTAATATATTATGTTGTTTCGCAAATACACTGAGACAAATGTACTGTACTGGAGACAAATTCCTTGTGTGTCTAACCACACTTGGCCAAATAAATAAAGTGTAAGTAAGTATATAAGTATAATTCACATTATGAGATCATAACATGATCCTTCCATGGATACCCATGGTTCTGAACTCTGGACCAAAGTCAAATCAACATACGTTTCAACCAGTGGTGGGATTAAAAAAAGTTTATTACCAGTTCTATGGGCATGACTTGGTGAGCATGGCTATGTGGTCATGTGACTGCATGGCATGGCTTTGTGGTTTCTGTCAAAAGACAGAAACTCACTTTCTGAAGCAGGGGGTTGGACTAGATGATCTCCAGGTACCTTCCAGCTCTGGATTGTTGTGCTGTTTCAAAGCATCCTCTGAAGCTACTGGCAAGGTTTGTGGTCCTTCCTTCCTCTCCTTTTTCCCTCCCTCCCTCTCTCTTTCTTTCTTTCTTTTTTCTTTTGCAGCACCCCCTGAACTCCATTTTTGGCCTAGTGGCATCAGGGAAACCTCCTGGTAGCTGAAAAAAGCAGCATTTTGAAGCGGTTATATGCTGATAACAACTTACTCAGTTTTTGACAAACAGCTGTTCAAATGCCCAGTAATGAAACCAAAACTAATTAATGGCACCAACAATGTCAGCAATTTTACTGAAACTCCAACAATGCCTAAATGCCCAGATTTATAAATACACTTATATTGATAGATAAAACAAGCAACGTTTTTCATTACCAAAAATAAGACTTCACTCATTCCATTTCTGGTCCTCAAAATGAAGAAATTGTGAAGCAAAAGCCCAAATATGTTTAATCATAGGATAGCAATCTAGGAGAGGTGCGATAGCCTAGAGGTGGAACTCTTGCCTCACAGTCAGGAGGCTGTGAGTTTGATCCTAGGTAGAGGCAGATATTTCTCTCTCTAGGCACAATGAGAATATATCTGATAAAAAAACCCTCCGTATTGGCAACAGGAGGGTCATCCGGCCAGTAAATACTCAGTTCCACTCAGTTGCCCAGATTCCACCCCGCTAGGGATTATGGGGTCTTTAAAAGAGGATGATGATAGGATATCAGTCTAAGCATGCTCACAAGGGAATAACTTCTACTGAACACCAGAGGTGGTATTCAGCAGGTTCTGACCAGTTCTGGAGAACCAGTAGCGGAAATTTTGAGTAGTTCGGAGAACCTGCACATACCACCTCTGACTGGAGATTTTACAGTATCCTTCCCCTGCCATGACCACCAAGCCATGCCCACAGAACCGGTAGTAAAAAAATTTGAATCCCACCACTGCTGAACACCAATAATTTGTTAAAGGCCACAATTCATACCTGCAATTCTAACTAACCATACCTACTTGGGAACAAGCCTTGCATAATTCAATGGAATTTAGAATTTAATAAACATGTATAGGATTAGGTTACACACTAGCAAAGCAAGACAACATAGAATCGCGAACCAGAGTAAAAGAACATCCAGGCACTAAGAAAAAAAATGACACTGGTGCAACACTTCAAAGTACTGGAAAGGAGAAAAGTTACTTTATCACAATTTTCATATCAAAGTGTTAGAAAGCCGGAGCTGTTTCAGCTTTTGCATAGCTGAAGTTTTAGATACATTTTAGTGTAACTTTGCTTATTTTCAAGGTTGTCTAGCTGAAAGAATCCGGAACAAATGAAATGCAAACAGTAAATCAATGATGCGCATCAACCCTATTTGTGAATTGTTTGGTGAGGAACTCTATTTGCAATGCAAAATATGAACTGAAGTTACATTTGCAATTATACACTATCTCATTAAATGTGTTATTTACATTATCACTTATATACAATTAACTCATTCCTATGCTTAACAATTATCCCTTTAGTCAACTATCAACCCAAAGTACATATACTCCCAAATCAATTTGTATTTGTATTTTGCCTTTTTCTTACACTGGCAGCGAAACTCATGACTTTCCTATGTCAAACCATACTTCAAACACAGGTAGTCTTCAACTTACAACTGCCATTTCCGCTTAAAATTTCCATTGCTAAGCAAACCAGTTGTTAAATGAGTTTTGTCTGATTATACGATCTGAGCCGCAGTGGTGCAGTGGTTAAAATGCAGTACTGCAGGCTACTTCTGCTGACTGCTGGCTGCCTGCAATTTGGCAGTTCGAATGTCACCAGGCTCAAGGTGGACTCAGCCTTCCATCCTTCCGAGGTGGATAAAATGCGGACCCAGATTGTTGAGGGCAATATGTTGACTCTGTAAACCACTTAGAGAGAGCTGTAAAACACTGTGAAGTGGTATATAAGTCTAAGTGCTATTTCTATTTTTTGCCACAGCTGTTAAGCAACGCACTGCAGTTAAGTGAACCATGCAGTCATTAAGTGAATCCGGCTTCTCCCATTGATTTTGCTTGTTGGAAGCCAGCTGGGAAGGTTACAAAAGGTGATCACATGATCCTGGGATGGTGCAACTATCATAAGTACATGCCAGTTGCCAAGGACCCAAATTTGGATCACATGACCATGAAGATGCTACAATGGTTATAAGTGTGGAAATCATAAGTTTTTTCAGTGCCATTGAAACTTCAAATAGTCACTAAATGAATGATTGTAAGTCAAGGACTACCTGAAATAGAATTCAGAGTAAATATAAGCAGAAATTCCTCATTCAGCTCCGTTGACCAACTACTCAACACAAGCTGCCAAGGATTAATACAACATTTTAATACAACAGTTTGCAGAGATTCTCATTCATCCAGGTCATGGTTGTCCCAAAGGTGTTTTTTCAGGAGGCAACTGGACATTCTTGTTTTTTCTTTGAAGATGTTTTGCTTCTCATCCAAGAAGCTTCTTCAGCTCTGACAGGATAGTGGGGAATGGAAGGATTTATATTCCTTGCAGACAGCTGGTCAATTACATTCTTTTGGAGAGTTGTTGAGGCCACTTGGATCTTTATCTTTATAAGCCTCCAAGTGCTTCAACAACCCTTAAAAGGATGCAAACGACTAGCTGTCTGCAAGGAGTATAAATTCTTTCATTCCCCACCATCCAGTCAGAGCTTCTTGGATGAGAAGCAAAATGTCTTCAAAGAAGAAACAAGAAAGTCCAGTTGCCTCCTGAAAAAGCACCTTTGGGACATTTTAATACAACATTTTCATGTATGGTAGGGACACAGCATTGCACCCATGTGCTTCAAGATAAATTTGGAATAGCCCTAGACTAGGGATACTTTAGAATTTCAACCAGCAAGCATTTTTTAAGCAAACCAGTTTAATTTGCACTTCCTAGACTAATTCATGGGTAGGAATATAATTAACCTTTCATTTTAACATCTCTCCAAATGTTGTGACTCAGATCTTGGCTCAAGTTATATACGATATTTGCATAAGGTTGCACACAAGGATGTTTGTTTCTTTGGATAAAATGCACTGAAATCTAGGGTAAATTGTGCATTAGTTTTTAATTTAATGTGCATTAAAATAAGGAAGGCATTAATTTATGTGGAAAAAGGATGGAAGTGAATTATAAATGAACATGTAGTAAACTGACATGGATGAAAATAATCTCATCCTCTTTACCCTAGAGGTACATTGATATATGCACATAAATCTCCATACCATGGGAAGCCTTTGTGCATACATGGGATGCTTGGAAAAGGGATGGACTAGAACTTCAAGCTCCATGCGTTCAAACATGGAGTCAAACATGGAGGTCAAACAAGTATCTGCCAGGGTGTAGTCACCTGTCTAGACCCAATACAGCCCTTCCTTTGTGCTTTCTAACAAATGAAGGGGAAAGAGTGAAACTTCTTATGATGATTCAAGAACATGGCTAGGAAAGATCCCCTTTTTAAAAAAGGAGAAATTTGTCCTGTTTCCATATTATTATTATTATTATTATTATTATTATTATTATTATTATTATATTTATTTATTTATTTATTTATATTGGACTTGTATGCCGCCCCATCTCTGAAGACTCAGGGCAGCTCACAACTAAAACCAGACAGCAACAATAAATAATTAAAAAAGAATTAAACAGACGCAAGCCCAATAATTATAACATTCAATTAAAATTAAATTTAAAAATCCACCCCCCACAGGAGGTCAGCACAGCCCGGCCTGTACAAATAACCAGGTCTTCAAATCATGGCAGAAGGTGTGGAGGTCAGGGGCCAGACAGAGCCCCAGGGATAGTTGGTTCCACAGGGCGGGAACCACCACAGAGTAGGCTCGACCCCAGGGCACCGCCAGGCGACATTGACTTGCTGATGGGACCCCGAGAAGCCCCTGCCTGTGTGCTCAGGGCGGCTGAAGACGCTCCCGTAGATATCCCGGACCCATGTCTTGTAGGACTTTGAATGTTAATAATAGAACCTTGAATCTCATCTGGAGTGCAACCGGCAACCAATGCAGGTCGCGCAGGAGGGGTGTAACATGGGAGAATCAGGAAACTCCCATCACCACTCACATGGCCGCATTCTGCACCAGCTGCAATCTCCGGATGATATGCAAGGGCAGTCCTAAATAGAGAGTGTTGCAGTAGTCGAGTCGGAAAGTAACAAGAGCATGAGTTCTGTGCCCTATCCACAGGGGGCAACACCTCTCCCCCTATGGTCAACGATGGACACTCCTGACTGGACCGAGATGCCAGTATGTACAGCCACTCAGTCTTGGCTGGGTTGAGTCAAAGCATGTTTCTGTCCATCCAAATCCGCACCGCATCCAGACAACGGGTCATCACGGAGAGGGCATCACTGACCTGGTTTGGGGTGGAGATGTATAACTGGGTATCATCAGCATACTGGTGATACCTCACCCCAAAACCACGGATGATCTCACCCAGCGGTTTCATGTAAATGTTAAACAAGAGGGGCAAGAGGATCAACCCCTGAGGGACCCCACAAGTGAGAGCCCTTGGGGCTGACCTCTGCCCCCCCACCAACACCGATTGCGAACGCCCCAAGAGGTAGGAGGAGAACCACTGCAGAACAGTGCCCCCCACTCCCAAGCCCCCGAGGAGCCGCAAAAGGATACCATGGTTGATGGTATCGAAAGCTGCTGAGAGATCTAACAGGACTAGGACAGAGGAGAAACCCCTGTCCCGAGCCCTCCAGAGATCATCCATCAGTGCGATCAATGCCGTCTCCGTGCTGTACCCAGGCCGGAAACCCGATTGGTATGGATCCAGGTAGTCCGCTTCATCCAGGAAAAGCGGAAACTGCTGAGCCACCACACTCTCAACAACCTTCGCCAAGAAGTGAAGGTTGGAGACTGGACGAAAGTTGTCTAACATGGTCGGGTCCAGGGCAGGCTTCTTCAGGAGGGGTCTCACCACCGCCTCTTTCAAGGCAGAGGGAAAGACACCCTCCCTTAATGAAGCATCGACCACTGCCCGGAGCCAGCCGCAGGTGACCTCCCTGGAGGCATATACCAACCAGGAGGGGCATGGGTCCAACAAACATGTAGTGGAGCTCAGACGCCGCATAATCCTGTCCACTTCATCCTCGGAGACAGGATACAACTCAGCCCAGATCACTTTGGCCAGACTACTTGCACCCCAATCATCAGACCACTGCAAATTAGAGCTCAACCCGCTCCGAATCCGAGCGATCTTATCCCACAGATATTGACCAAATTCCTCAGCCCTACCCCACAGCGGGTCCACCATCTCCCCCGGATGTAGGAGAGAGCGGGTTACCCTAAACAGGGCGGCTGGGCGGTTAAATGCTTCACTGGGTCACAGAGAAGGGTAAGTGTGCTTTGCAATTCTACAATCACACAAACAACCTCTAATCCGTGAAAGACAAATTTAGTTCCCAATACTTAGGTGCGGTGTGGGACTAAACTAACTCCTTTAAGCAGTGGTGGGATTCAAATGTTTTTACTGCTGGTTCTGTGGGCGTGGCTTGGTGGGCTTGTCTTGGCTTGGTGGATGTGGCTTGGTGAGTGTGGCAGGAAAGGATACTGCAAAATCCCATTCCCTTCCCACTCCACTAACCTGGTTTCCAGCTCTGTTCTCCTGTGCAGGATGACCAAAGAAGACCCAGCCAATCAGCTGGGACTCGGGAGGCAGAGAATAGATGGGGGTGGGGCCAGTCAGAGGTGGTATTTGCCAGTTCTCTGAACTACTCAAAATTTCCAGAACCGGTGGTAAAAGTTTTTGAATCCCACCACTGACCCAAATGTAAGGAAAACACTTGGGGATAGTTGCATGTAGCACCCATAGCCCTCTATAGAAGAGAAAGAACCCAAGTGTGTGTTGTCAACTATTTATCGGAGAAAAGAGCAAGCTACAAAGTAGATGCAAGATGAACGATTTCCATCTTGAAGCAAATCTACAAAAAGGGCAATTCAGTCTAAGCTTTAGGAGATGTCATTGTTTATTTTATGAAACAAGAGGGACCACAGATGGCTTATAAAATGTGTAATCCAGTCTTACACAACTTGGTCCCCTGCTTAATCCAAGGCAAATAGGGGCAGGGGAACTAATGTCCTCCCACCCCAAACTGTCCCAAATTTGAGCTAAAACCCTGCTTAGAATGGGGAGCATAATAGTGGAATAACATTTGCTTAGCTGTAAAAGTAAACTTTGGGGTCTTTCAGCATGAATTTCCAGACTCCCCAAAATGTAATTGGAGCCCTTGTTCATACCCAATTTCTCAGTTAAGGTGTTTCATATGAAAACTATCCCTGCATTTTATTCTCTTCCTTTAAAAAAAAGATCAGCAGATGAAAATATATGTTATATTCATTTTCTCAGCCAACAGTATGCCTATTTTCTCTAGCTTGAGCACCTTCCCTATATCTGGAAGTCAGCTCCCAAGATTCCCCAGCCAGCTGAAAATTTTGGCAGCTGAAGTCCACACACTTGGAGGTTACCCAGCTTGGGAAAGGCTGCTGTAAACATTCTTCCAGTTTTGGTGTATTTATCTTTTCCCGTGACTTTCTGCTTATCCAAGGCCATTTGGTGTTCCTTGATGCCATTCAAATTTAATTAAGAAACCATATCAGTAACCATCTTTTCAAAGCTTTGGTTTAAAGAGTAAAGAAATCCACCATGAGCCGTGGTGGTGCAGTAGTTAAAGTGCAGTACTGCAAGCTACTTCTGCTGACTGCCAGCTGACTGCAATTTGGCAGCTCAAGTCTCACCAGACTCAAGGTTGACTCAGCCTTCCATCCTTCCGAGGTGGGTAAAATGAGGACCAGATTGTTTGGGGCAATATGCTGACTCTGTAAACTGCTTAGAGAGGGCTGTAAAGCAGTATACAAGTCTAAGTGCCATTGCTATTATGCACAGGAATGAGAAATAACTATTACAGCTTTGCCACAATAGAGACATGTGTATCTTGTCTCTGAATATCCATTTTCCTTTCTTTCTTTTTTTCTCCACCCAAGTTTTCCCACATGTCCAGTGTCAGCCACCTGCCTGAAGGCAATTGTTTCCCTATCAATTATGGTTACTTCAGAGACTGTTCAGTGTCCATTGCTTATAGTGAAGATCAGCCAGAGTCCTGGTAGCCTTCTGCACACTGCCCACGGCAAAAAGAAGGGAAAAGCTGGCTTGAGTGTGGGGCAAGGTTTCAGATGAAAGAAGGAAGAACTTCATGAGCACAGGCTAGAGAAATCAGGGTGATACACTGACACTTGAGGTCAATTATAAACCTGCCTAAACAAGAGCAATCATACCCAAACACAAGTTCTGATTGAAAACTTTCTCCAGTATGTATCAGAAAAGGAAAAGGGAAGAAAGGTGAAACTATTTCTTCAATCCACACAACTCTACAATTTCTGCTATGCAACAAGACATCAAAGGGCCAGTTCCATGTGCTCTATATACAGATCAGACTATTTGGAAAATCATGTCTCCACGCTAAGAATGAATTTGCCCATGGCAATTTCAACAAATTGAAAGCTGCGTAGCTAACTCTGAAGGTTCCCTCTCATGCACTATGAGAGGAATTTGGTTGCAAAATTTACCATGCCATCACAAATACAAAACAGTGAACATGCTACAAATTTGATAGAACCAGAAGTACACATGTCATCATGTATCATGTCATTTGTAACTCAACCAGACTGGACATACTGTTATACTTGGTTGCAATGTTTCTAGCACAGGCACAAAATCAGCAGAGCTGTTCAGAGTAATAGAAAATGTAGGTTTTTCCATATTTTTGCAACCTTCACAATTTGAAATGAATGTTTGATATTGGGAGGAGAAGGAAAGAGGCGAGAAACTTACGTAAAGCATGCCATTCATCTTGACGGATAGTCTTAGTAATGTTGTAGGTTAGATTCTTAGGAATGGTTGCTGAGGAGTAGTGGTACTTGATGTATGAACATTGGTCAATGGCTCCTGCAAAGACAAGATATGGGAAACATAACATGACTGATGCCACAATAATTCTATTTTATTAAATGAAGGGTTACATCAGATCAGTATGGAACATCATTAAGGATGTTGTAAACAGTTTACTTAGATACAAAATGGGCAAGAGTTGTATCTGGATATTCTGTCTTTCACTACACAGTCTTTTACAATCTTATATTTTCATTAAATTCCCAAGCTGTCACTCTATTGACTGCTAGAGTTGGTTCAGTTGATTCGGCTGGCGAGATGGGTGCCCTCTTCTTTTCTTACTGCTTAATATGTGTCCCTCCTAAAGCTGGAGTTCGGTGGATGAGGATGGCTATCCCAATTAGAAGGATATGCTCTTCTTCAGGATATACTATAGCCCTTCTAGAACCTGCATACAAGATCATTCCTCAAGTAAACCATCAGAAGGGGATTTTTTCCCATTGGGCTTATTCAGCGGCAACACTGCCATCTCCATTAAGAAGGTATATACCCTTGACCTGGACACCATCAAAGATACACCAGCCAGGACATAGAAAAACTCAAAGAAGTAGTGCAAGATTAGAAGATGTGGAGAGACCTGGCCCATAGCATTGCCAAGAGTTGGAAATGACTAAATAGATATCATCCTCATTATCATAAATTATTATTATTATTATTAACTTCATCATCATCACCACATTCTTGACAAAGTTCAGTGAATTTCCCTTGGAGAAATGTGGAGACATCATCCACCCAATTTCCCCTTTGATAAAGAAATTTCTACCCAGCATTATCATTAACAAATATATCTATTAAACAGCTGGTGCTCCCCAAACCACTGAATACACACAAAGGTCTCCTGATGCCAATGAAAGGACAAGGTAGATAAATGTAGAATGAGGCTTGATGGATACAGTCCTTCTGTGAGGCGAAATAAGATAAGACAGCTTATGCAGGAGCTTCTGGATGCCATGAAAAAGGAACTTCTTGCCTTAGTAATATAATTTTTAACCAGAGGCAAATGAAGTGAATCTTTAAGTAAATTTTTAAAAAAGTAAATTCCTAGATCCATTTATACACAAATCAAAATCATCCTGATTAATAAATAAATGCTACCTAATCAAATTATATTCCTTAAATAGATTTTCATTATTTCCTCATATTGCACAGACAGGACTGAGACTGAGAAACAGTCATTTTCGCTAATGATTCCCAAAACCGCCGTTTTAGCTACAGGCTGCTTCCTTCCAATTTTCACTCCTGGAATTTTAGTCCCTGTTTCTGGAGCAGAAATCTATTCAACTGTTCCTTCTCCTTAATCTTCTTCCATCCAAGGTAAACATACTTCAAGCTTTCCCTATTGGGATTTGAGATTTGGTTACCAAATCTCATTGTTTTTTTTCTCTCTCTAAATATACTCTAGATTGCCAGCAATTTCTCTAAAAGACCCACAATTGAATATAGAATTACACTTTCAACCTTACCAGTGTAGAATAGAAGCAAATTATTACTGGAGAACCCAAAGGCCAATAGCTACAATCTGAATTTTGAAAGTGGCTATGAGAGCCTTCCCACAGAGCCGTGACATGGGGCAGGGTAGTATTTTCACAAAATCTTTGCCACAGCAGGCATTGCAAGTCATGAAATCTTACCACCACATCTGAGCTACCAAACCATGGGTGATTTAACTAGGTGGCAAAGAAAACCGTGGTTCCTTCCATCTAGTGATTATCTATAGCCCAGATACAGCCTAAGAAATATCCCTTAATAATTTAAATTGATTTTATTTGGCCTTGTTGGGTTCAATTTGTTTTTAAATTATTTATTGTTTGTATTTTTAGTTGTGAGCCGCCCCGAGTCCTTTCGGAGAGGGGGCGGCATACAAGTCCAATTATTAAATTATTAAATTAAATAAGAAAGCAAATTATCCTAAGCCCCAATCCAACCCCATTTTCAAGATACTTTTTATTACCCCAACGTATCCACTTTCCCCATTTCTCTCTCTTGCGCAGGGATATCAAACTCTAACCCCATGGGCCGGATTTGGCCGATGGGGTGCAGAGATCTGGCCCCATGGAGCTGCCCTGGAAACAGTGAAGTGGTGCCTCTGCCAGTGAAAATGGAGCTCAGGACAGCCGCATGCAGCCCTCCCGAGCTCTGTTTTCACTGGCAGAGGGCTGCAGGAGGCAGCTGCCACCGAAAAACCCAGGCCACTACAGGCGCCCCTGACATGAGTGATGTCAAGCTGGCCAGGCTCACCCTGGCCATGACCACTCTGGCCACATAAAACTCCTCCCACCACCCCGAGATCACACACAACCCTGATGTGGCTCTCAATGAAATCACGTTTGACACCCCTGCTCTAGTACAATTGGTGGGTTTACCATATTTGGGCTGCAGAAATCCAAATAGCTACTAGCAACTCAGCAAAGTGTATTTCTGTATCTCTTCGCTGCTATTTTATGATCCTCTGTAATCCTGCAACACAGATACAATAGCTAATAACTTTCAAACAAAACACTGGGTTATAGTCACCCATCATTTTTATTTCCTAGATAAGAATATCCACTGGGACAGTATGAGATCTGGGGGCAACATTTTTGGCAAAATGTTTTTATTCGCTTGTTTATTGCTGTTGAATACAGCTCAGTGTGCCAAAAGTTCCAGTGGTTTACAAACTAATTTAAAATGTCCACAGTTCAATGAGAAATGCAGAATTAAAACATCCATAGCAAATATAACAATAATTTAAACTTAAGCTTAATTTCAGTAATTTGGTGGAGACGTGCAATCGATGCTGAACATTGGTGCTTTGTTTCACAGCAATCCAGCTTTCCTTTTAAAATTAAAGGATGTTAAAATCAGGTGAGAAATGACATCTGATGAATGTATATGCTGGTACCAAGGTACATCACCTGAATTATCTGAACATAATTCTGTAAGTGAACTTGGCATATGATTGATTGATCAATCGATCTATTTATTTATTGATTTGATTTGATTTGTCAATCGCTTACAAGATAATAGGTATAAGAATAAACATGAGTACGAATACAGGAAATAAGTACAAATAAATGAGGACAATAGGACAGGGACAGTAGGCACAATTGTGCACTTATGCAAGACCCTTACAGACTTCTTAGGAATGGGGTGGGTCAAAGAGTGGATAGTTTAAGGGTAAAGGAGTGGAGGGTTGAGGATGCAACAACAGAGTCAGGTAGTGCATTCCAGGCATTGACCACTCTGTTGCTGAAGTCGTACTTTCTGCAATCAAGTTTAGAGTGGTTTACATTGAGTTTGTATCTGTTGTGTGCTCTTGTACTGTTGCAGTTGAAGCTGAAGTAGTCATTGACTGGTACAGTGGTGGGATTCAAATTTTTTTACTACCGGTTCTGTGGGCGTGGCTTGGTGGGCATGGCAGGGGAAGGATACTGTAAAATCTCCAGTCAGAGGTGGTATTTGCCAGTTCTCCGAACTACTCAAAATTTCTGCTAGCGGTTCTCCAGAACTGGTCAGAACCTGCTGAATACCACCTCTGGACTGGTAGGACATTGTAGCAGATAATCTTGTGTACTACGCTTATGTCCAACCGTAGGCAGCATAGTTCTAGGTTGTCCAAGCCCAAAATTTCAAGCCTGGTGGTGTAGGGTATTCTGTTGCGAGCAGAGGAGTGTAGTACTCTTCTCGTGAAATACTTCTGGACTCGCTCAATTGTCTTAATGTCCGATATACAGTGCAGATCCCAGACAGATGAGCTGTATTCGAATATTGGTCTAGCAAAGGTTTTGTATGCCCTAGTTAGCAACTCTATATTTCCGGAGGAGAAGCTTCATAAGATTAGATTTACAACTCTTAATGCCTTTTTGGCAATGCTGTTGCAGTGAGCTCTGGCGCTTAGGTCGTTCGATATGAGTACTCTAAGGTCCTTGACAGAGTGGGGGTCGTCAACGAAATCATATGAAATTTGATTCATCATGATTTTATTTTTCACCATTTCTCTTTATCCAATGAACTTTAGAGAACTGTTAGGTCCTAAAACAGTACTTGGCATGAATGCACCAGAAATATCAGAGGATGAGTCAAGCATTTTGCAACTAAATTACTAGTTACTACTACATGGGCGGGTTCACAACTTCCCAAGTTATCAGAGGTGTTTATTGTTTGCTTTCCTTGCATGCTCCTAACATTCTGCCTTTGACAGCAATTAGATTAGAGAAAGGCAAATATTATAGGGGGGAAAGTACAATATTTACATAGGCGCCCGTCTGCCCTGACAGCATGGTGGGCTCTGTTCTGTGCCTTTACCATCTGGGCACCAACTGCACATCCAGAATGAAAGTTTACAACTAAGAACTGTACTTAAAATGTAACACTGATGTGATCTTTTCTCTTTCCCCCAACCCATCCTAGAATATGCTGACATCTTTTATGCAAGGATGTGCAAGCTTTAGGGGGACATTTGGCTTTGAGGAATATGTTGGACTCAACCCAAAATGGAGTTTCGGTCAGGAGATAAATAGATAGGACTAGAACAGATGGTGATGTACATTTCATTAATCTGTTTATTCTTTATACATTTAACGACAATTCTTCCAACAGAATTACACTTAAGATTAACCATCTCTTAAAATGTGGGAAGAGAGTGAAAAGAATACAAATTACAGATTCCTTTTGTGCAAAGAAGGTCGGAACAGCCTCGTGTATTATTGTAGAAAGAATTTATCCTCATCCTCATGTAGGTTCTTTAGCTTACCAAACAGGATCCCCTTTGTTTAAATCAAAGAGACTCAACGATAGTTTGTTTTACCACCTGTCATAACTGGATAGTATAAGGAAATCCTTTAAAAGATTAAGCATTCAAGAGGCAGCAGTCCAAGAAGCCCAACTGTTTTTGCACTATGCATGTACACATATTGATCACAAAAATGAGCCAACAGATAGAAACTTCAGGAAATGTTTTCTTTTTGTCATATCTCAGAAGAATTGATCTCATATTAAGAGTCAGAGGATGGCGGAACAAATCAGAAAATGTAGGTTGTCCTTCATTAGGACTGGTTAAATGAAGGTTGAATGCCCATCTGTCAGGAAAGTTTTGTTTCATCTTTCACCTGCTCAAATTCCCACTCCTTTACCCTCAAACTAACCTCTGTTGACCTCACCCATTCCTAAGAGGTCTGTAAGGGCATAGGCGCACAATCGTGCCTACCGTCCCTGTCCTATTGTCCCCAATTATTAGTTCCTATTTCTTACATTTAAACTTATGTTTATTCTTATTTCTATTGTATTGTAAGCTTTTGACAAAATAAATAAATAAATGTTGTAGATCTTACACTGTGCCATATTTGGACTAAAATAGACTTTTCCCAATCCAAATGTATTCCAGATGTGTTAGGTTTAAAGCTCACAGGGCTCCAGAGCAGCATAGTTATTTGCCATACTGCCTGGAACTTTCATGAACTACTATATAATGTGGATCCAGCCCGCGGGTCTTGAGTTTGACACCCCCATATTGTATTGTAGTGGGGAGTTATGGAATGGAAAGGGGGCAGCAGAAAACCCACAGGTGTTTATTTTAAGAGAAGATTTTTCTTTTGGGCTTTGAGGTTCATATAATCTTATAATTGTAAGTTAGTTCTGAGATCTTCTGGTTCTCCAAACTTTGTGCCCTCCAAATTCCACTCAATGCTTAATTTTTCCCATTTCAATCCAACTACTTATCCTCCACATTTTGCACTGAAAGCTCTCTTTACACTAACCTATTTCTGCATCATCCAGAAAGTTAAACTTTTATACTGTTGGGCAGCCCAAGACATCCTAATTCTAAGAAGAGGAAAGATTCTTCCTTACCCTTGGGATTATAGTTTACCATTGTGCTTCCAGCTATTAATTTTTGCATTTTAACTGTGATATCATGCTCTATCCAGACACACAGTATTTACACTACCGTATTCATTTCAATCCATAAAAGAGCTAAATTATCATTTCCTTAATCATTTATTGAAAAACCTCCTTGTTTCTGGATACACAAAAGATCAAAATCTATCTATCTATCTAATCTATCATATATATATATATATATATATATATATATATATATATATATATATATACACTCACTAAGAAAGGATTTTTCAAAATGACCATCATAGTATTAGTATTTCGTATATTATTATTAACATGCTCTGATTCTAAGGAGTTCTACTCCCCCTCCCCACCTGAAAATAAATATGTTCCAAATGCAAAACACAAGTAGAGGAGAGGAGTGTCAGTTTCAGTTTTCATTTCACAGCACCAAGCAGCTTTAGTACAGAACTAAGGCTGCTAGCTGTCTCCTTCTTGCTCACACAGCAAATACTGTTTTAGTTTCCATGTTTCAGTTTCCAAACAGCCCTCAACTCTCTCACACACTGACAGGATACTAGCCAGATGAATACCGATGGATGCTGGTAGGCAGAGGCACAATTTTCCCCCTTATTTTCCTCCCCAAAAACTAAGCCCAATCACATAGTTTTGTAGCAAAGTACGGGTATAGAGCTAGAACATACATACATACATACATACATACATACATACATACATACATACCTTTATTGTCTGTTTAATTTATATGCCACCTTTCTCACCCTGAAAGCAACTCTGGGTGGCTAATTACCACTAGAAAATGGCATTTCTCTTACAAAGCCACATGAACTGACAAGCAAGAGCCGCCATTAAGGCCAACTTAAAGACCTGGTTTCACCTGACTATTAGTCTTCATCAGACAGAAGACACTGAAAACTTACAAGCAATGGTTTTTATTCCCTTCCCTCCTCTCACTGTTTTACAGGCAATGAAGTTTAAATGGTTTTCTTCTGCTTGTTTGGAGAAAGAAATTAAATGATCAACAGAGGATCACTATCTGTGTGTCCACAACCTGATTAACTGGGTCAACAAAGCAATTAATGTGCTTTGAGAACACTAAAAAAGAGGTCAATTTTATACAGTCAATTAACCTCGAGAGGGTTAAATCAACCTTTAACAAATCCAATCCTTCATAGGGTTAAAGCAAACCCACTTATTCAGTTGTGTTTGTGACAACTCCCAAACCCAAACATTTGATTTATTTTGTATAGCTAATCCTCTAAGAACCTAGTATAATGGCTCATGGATCAGAGGTGGTATTCAGCAGGTTCTGACCAGTTCTGGAGAACTGGTAGCAGAAATTTTGAGCAGTTCGGAGAACCAGCAAATACCACCTCTGACTGGCCCCACCCCCATCTCTTCTCTGCCTCCCGAGCCCCAGGTGATCGGCTGGGTCTTCTTTTGTTGCCCTGCACAGGACAACAGAGCTGGAAAGCAGGTTAGTGGGGTGGGGAAGGAATGGGATTTTGCAGTAACCTTCCCCCAGGAGCGGGGTGGGAATGGAGATTTTACAGTATCCTTCCCCTGCCACACCCACCAAGCACGGCCACCAAGCCATGCCCACAGAACCAGTAGTAAAAAAAATTTGGATCCCACCACTGTCATGAATGTTTCCATATCGCACTTAACTGGGTTTAAATAGCCAAAACAAATCTACTGCTTCATGTCCAGAAAATATAGAAGGACAATTCTACAGGTTGATTCTTACCACAAAGGGGATTAACTGCCCAGAATAAGGCTGAACAACATGTCACCAATGCAATGAGAGAGGTTAACACTTCACCTCTCATTACCAAGGAGTATGTCAAATATGGTTGTGTACCCTGAGGGAGGGAACAAAGAAAGAAGGAAGGAAGGAAAGAAAGAAGGAAGGAAGGAAGGAAGGAAAGAAAGAAAGAAGGAAGGAAGAGAAAGAAAGAAAGACAGAAAGAAAGAAAGAAAGAAAGAAAGAAAGAAAGAAAGAAAGAAAGAAAGAAAGAAAGAAAGAAAGAAAATTAACACGGTGCTTAAGGCTTTTTCTTTATACTTATGTATCCTAATCTGAGAGTATTTAAACTAACTTTATATTGAACTATATTTTTACTTAAATTAAGAAACTTTTGTGAGCTTGTTCTCCTTAAAGGAGAAATTATCCCTCTTTGTCCTGTTAAATTCCACTCTTTTGTTTATACTTGGATACTGGGATTACTTTATGCCTTCTAAATGTGATTTTGCTTATAGTTAAGAGTTGAGATTTGGAATGTTTATTTGAATGGGTTATATTGTTATTCGGAGTGGTTCTCTTTGAATTTGTTGTCATCTGGAATAGAAAATGCGCATTGGCTTTGCTTAAAATTAATATGACATTTAAGCCTCTTTTCTATAGTTACTGTATATATTTTAATTGGAATATCATTTAGATTATCTAATCTACTTTTCTATCTAATTGCCTTTCCACTTAAGATAAGGGATATTTGTGAGGTTGCTTTCTTTAAAGAAGAAATTGACCTTTCACATGTTAAACATTAGTTGTTTTTGTTCACACTTGGATATAGGAACTACGTTATGCTTTCTGAATAGACTTGTTCAAACTAAAAGTTGAGATGTGGAATTCTGAGTTTTATATATGTTAATTAATGTTACTATTTTAGGGGTGTGTTTAGACATTTTGCTGACACCTGGATAGGAGAAGATATTTGCCTATAGTTCAGAAATGAGTTATGGGATGAAGAGTTTTATAGCTGTTAATTAAGAGGAGCTGAAGAGATTGTGAAATTGTTTATCCTTGTAATGAGGGTGGGAAATCACTTCTTGGGGTTGTTTTTCATCTTCTTTTCTTTCTTCCTTGCACCATTTTCTTTCTTTTTTTAGATTCTATCTTTTATCACTGTTATTAGAACTTTCAATAAAATTATCACAAAAATACGATGCAAGCAATTCTCTTAACACAGTTTAGATGAATATCATGCCTTATGTATAATATTATATAATGCATAAAATAGGGACACAATAATAGACCAGCTGTTCCATCAATTATCACAACAATCTTCCACAGTGATATTTAGAAAAGCAGGTCATTGTTCTATTTATGTTGTGAGGAGGGCTATCCTGGGGACAAGAAAAAGTGGCTAGTTCAAAAACAGATTTGAACTATGGAATTTTGAGCAGCTTAAGTTATAACATAACATATTAGTAGTAAGATTGAAGGATCCAGTTGCCTTGATTATGTCAAGCATCAGGGAAGTCAGGAAATCTAGGCAGTTCAAATGAATATAAAGGTTTATTGCAAGCTTAAGCTCTCTACAAGAATCTGAACTATTAACAAAGCAAATTGGCGGTAGATGAGAGTCAATGGAAGTCAAGGTGGGCTGGACTTAGTTCTCTTGTGGGTATGAAGGGACTTGAGACTGATTTGATCCTTCCCTGGGGCTCAACCTGGCCATCTCATACAGATCACCTAACCAGATTCATCTCAAGCTACCTTGATATATTTTCTCCAGGTAATTGAATTTGCTATCTTAACAATTAGGCAATTTAGTTTCACCAGGAGTGTAAGTAGGAGATGATGAAATCATAATAACCCTGATTCATAGGACACACCAAACCAGAAATCTGAAAATCTTTGAAGTTATTGGACACAACTTATTGTATATTTTTGAAATGTGTTACGAAGCAGACCTGAGTTACCTTGAGGTAAGATGGGCAGCCTACCAATTTTGTAAACAAACTTTCTGACTTAATGATTATCACAAGATGCATATTCTTCAGAAAGGAAGATACAATCACCTAACACTTAATTTTTTAAAGAATGTCTCTGGAATACATATGAACTTTATGCTGAGGTATGTTTATCTGTAAGGTAGGACTGGCTGTGTTGTTCTGGATGTCAACTGACCATAGACCATATCTGAAATTTTGTAGCATTTATTTATTTAACCATTTTATAAACTTACTCATCAATTGATGTAACTGAGTGATCTCAAAGAAGAACGGAACATTTCAGAATTCTCCAGAACATTCCATCTCCACAGCTGAAATATTTAGACAAATTTAATAGATTCCTATTTGTTTGTTTGTTTTATTACTGAAAAAAGACCCTTTAAAAATAAGTTAAAATGTCATATAGACACCAAGAAATGTTTTTCAGGGTACCGTATCAGATACACACTAAGCCTCCCAGGGTGGAATGTTCTTTATCAGTCTATAACTAAGCCTTATTGTAAGTTAAGTTATCTTAATCACAATTTCATATAATACTTTAAATCTAGTGTAATTATTATCTTGCTAGCAACCATTCAATGAAATTAATGTGGAGTGCAGGAACAGCTGCAAAAAGGATGCTTCTTCAACATTTCTGCTTTGTTTTTCACATTCTCCCTCAAATTGGCTTTCTTTTAAAAATAAATTCATCTCCATTTCATACAGGATGGTTCAAATTCTGCTCAGGACATCGTGTGCTTTTTGTGTTTTGTTTTGTTTTTTGTTGTTGTTGTTTTTTAACCTAGATAGCATGAGAGACCACAAAGACTGCTGAGAACAAAAAGGGAGGGAACAGAAAACTATCTTCAGCATTTTATCACTGAGTGATATCAAAAGCAGTGTCATTTATAATGTAGTCACTAAATTCTGGAACCAGGTCTGGAAGGCAATTTAGAAGCCACAGAGAAGTTTAGAATTATATTTGACCACCATCCAATGTCCCTGGTTTATCCTATGGTTTATTTGCAAAGAGAGTACACTATGTCTATTTGAAGTTATCTAAGGACTTGAAAGTACTTTAGAACGTTAACTATTTTATCAAGTTATTTGTGAATGAGTCATGTGAAAGCCCTAGGAATTGCAGATGTAGCTCTGATAATCCCTGCTGCACAGCACTTTTGTTGGAAATTCTGATGAGAAAGTATCAACCTAGGAAAACAATCCACTTCTTCAAAAGCATCCATTAAAAAAGTAACATATCCACAAAGGAATTCGTTTTACCTCTCAGCTCCCCAAATCTTAGCAACAGAAAGCTGAAAACAACTGTAATAAAGCAACAGCAAAGAAAACAATCATGAAGAATATGTAATTCAGACTTCTTCGACTTTGCTGGTCCTTTGGAATCCAATGTATGTTGAAAGCTGCATGAAGGCAAAGCTGATAGAAAAATCTGTTTATCACCACTGACATCTGCAACCACTGCTGGCATCTGTATCAGCCCTAAGATCATTCTTTCATTGTGTTTTTCTTGCACTGATGGCTTGCAAAGATGTTTCTAACCCTGATTTTTTCCCCTTTTCCTTCTTCCAAAAGGAAGGAGTGATTATTGCAAACACACAACAGATCTGTATTCATTGTCAAAGGTGATGCTTGAACAGACTTTTGCAGTGTATACTATTGTTTTTTAGAGCTGAGCACAAAGGGCCTTTCAAACATTTCCAGATTTGGGAACAGAGAAATTGCAATTTCTCAGCAATGATATTCTCTCTTACTGGGGGCAGACCTGCCACCATGGAAAAGGCCTCAGAGGAGGGGTTTCCTCTTGAATGTTCTCCTTTGAGATTAAATGGAAGCCGAGAAAGCTCAGGAGAATGGATATTGCTCCACCTTGAAAGACACACCTCAGTGGCTACCAACAGAGATGGGCTGCACATAATGTAACAACCAGTTTGCCTAGTGTAGAACCGAAAATGTGAGTGTGCGCACATGCACCATCAACGCTTGTGCACAGATGCAAAAACATGGGGATTTCCTGCACACGGAAGCCAGGGTGAGTAAAGAGGCGAGCTGCAGAAATCAGCTGGGCTGCATGGGTGGGGCGAGTGAGCTAGATATATAGGTTGGGATAGCACCGGGGCAAGTGGGCAAGCCCAGCTGGTGGTTGGAATTACCAGTACGGGCGAGCCGGGCAGCCCACTACAGGCTACCAGGTCACTAAAGATGAGCAAAAATATCTTACTCCACTCATGGCAATTTCTCTAAAACTGACTTATCTTCTGAAATAGTTTTTAAATCAAATTCTTCCCCATCGAGTTGAGCAAGGATTGATACTCTGAAACTACAGTATTTCTTTTACTGGTATTAGCACTAGTAGCTTTATCAATATTTGTGCAGAGTAGAGCCTATCTTTTGCAAATTCAGCTGGTTTAATAAAGATATTATTATGCTTATGCGTCAGGAAAGCTGCAAACGATAGATTCACACTCAACAGTTATTTAGTATTGCATATGAATATTTTAGTCTAGTGGTTAAGGCACCTGGCTAGAAACCAGGAGACAGTGAGCTCTAGTCTCACTTTAGCCAAGAAGACTAGCTCGTTGACTTTGAGCTAGTCATTCTCTCAGCCCAACTCACCTCAGATGTTTGTGGTTGTGGGGAAAATAGGAGGAAGAAGCATTTATTTATTTATTAGTGGGACTTATATGCCGCCCCATCTCCGAAGACTCGGGGCGGCTCACAGTTAAAAGAACAATAACAATAAATACTTAAAAGAGAATTAAACTAAACTGCCCCAACACAATTGCAAAAATACAAACTTAAAATCAATCCAAAGTCTAAAACCACCCCTCCCAAGGGTCACAGCCCAGATTAGTTAAACAACCAGGTCTTCAGATCATGGCGGAAGGTGTGGAGGTCAGGGGCCAGGCGGAGCCCCAAGGGAAGTTGATTCGAGGTCAGGGACCGCAACAGAATAAGCACGTCATCGGGGGACCGCCAGCCGGCATTGCCTGGCCGACGGGACCCCAAGGAGTCCCTGTCTATGACTTCGCATAGGGCGGTTAGTATTCGATGTCGGCAGCAGTCGCTCCCTTAGATAATGAGGACCCATGTCATGTAGGACTTTGTATGTTAAAGTTAAAACCTTGAATCTCACCCGGAGCGCAACCGGCAACCAATGTAGGCAGCGCAGGACGGGGGTAACATGGGAGAACCGGGAAACTCCCATCACCGCCCGCGCCGCCGCATTTTGCACCAGTTGCAGTCTCCGGATGGTATGCAAGGGCAGTCCTAAATAGAGAGCGTTGCAGTAGTCGAGTCGCGAAGTAACAAGGGCATGAGTGACTGTACGCAGGGCATCCCGGTCCAGAAACGGGCGAAGCTGGTGAACCAGCTAGTAGTACTGTATATGTCCCAAGTGTGCTTTTTTAAGAGGCAACTGCACTTTCTGGTATTTCTTTGAAGATGTTTCACTTCTCATCCAAGAAGCTTCTTCAGCTTCTACATCCAAGAGTTGGAGAAGTTTCTTGGATGAGAAGCAAAACATCTCCAAAGAATAACCACAAAGTTCAGTACCCTCTTGAAAAAGCATCTTTGGGACAACCGTGACCTGGATGACTGAGAATCTCCATAGACATTGAGTATTGGATATGTTCACTGTCTTGAGTTATTTATAAAAGTAATGAAGATGAGATGAAAAAAAGCTTAAACCAAACATCTCAATTAAGGGACTGAAAGAAATATATATGTGGGTTAGCAACATATTTGATTTTGTTTTCTTTTGATCTAAGTGTGCAATCTTGCCAAAAATTCCTAGTGCAAACCTTATTAACATGTCTGGGAATTCTGCGAGAAATAATCTCCCCAGGAGAAGCTTGAAGAGAGCACAAGGCAGCTCTTCATAATTCATTAAAATTAAAAAGAAGAAACTCAGCATTATGAAACCCCAGAGGTTCTTAATGGCTATTTCAGTCCAAAAGAGTGAGAAAACAGAATAGGAAAAAAGGGGAAGAACAATCCCTTGACACTCAGCTACAAGCCAGCAAAGATGCCTCCAGTTTTGAGTAGTATCGCCTTCAACAATTTCAACTGTTTTACTTAAGATTAATGGGTGCATTCTATACAGATAACATCTCTATACCCAGAGTTGCCTTATCAGTGAGAGAGGTGGCATATGAACTTAATAAATAATAATAAACCACAATTTCCCCCATTTATTGTTGATTAAGTTTGGGGTTTTGAGGAATGAGGGTTTTTTTTCTTTGAACAGAGTTAGAGGACATGGATGCATTTTAGAATAGAAGAATGTGTGAGAAAGAATGTGGTAATTGAAACTGAAAAACATTTGTCCACTTTGAATTTCCTTTGTCTTGGATGTTTATAAATCAAGCATAAGCCCACCCATTATTTTCTATCTTACCATATATATTTCTAAGGAAATACTTGTTTTTTTTCCTGTGGAATCTTGGTGGTCTTTGAGCTTGGTTGTTTTCTTGCAGTCATTTCATTATTCAGCTATGTAAGGTAATTGCAAGTGAGTGTGGGGTTCAATCCCTGTTTATATACAGTGGTCTGCCCAGCCAGTGTTGATGGATATGTAGTTTTCTTCCTGGTAGTTCTATAACTATCTTGGAGAACTACCTTTGAAAACTATCTTCTGGAACTACCAAGGAGAAAACCATACCTCCACCAAGCCAACATGAGCAGGGCAAATTTCTGTATCTATCAACACAGAGAAAATGTCACACTCACTAGCACTGATTATCTTACCCAGTTATATAATAAAACATTTGCAAGCAAACTATCAAGGTCAAAGAGCACCAAGGACTTTGAGCTTCATATATTCTCTTCTATTCTAAGGGTTTTTTCCTGTTCTTAGTTGGTTGTTTTCTTGCATAATCTCCATATCATGAACATGCCTCTGGAACATCAATTTTAAAAAAAATTTCAAAGAAGTCAGTGAAATGTATTAGTCAAAACAAAGGACCAGGACCAGGAAGTTCAGGCTAAAGTCCCCACTTGACTAGGAAACTAGCTGGGTGTTTTGGGGCAAATCTAAACTATCACACATGATTGTTGTCCAGAGGTTTGGAAACATCCATGTCTTATTTTCTATGTCAACTATTCAGCTACTGCTACTTCTACTATGACTTCTGGATTTATTGCTATTGATATTCTTGACAATTTGTATTCTATAGTAGCCAATCACATGATGAGTAGCATCAATAAATGATCTCATTGCACAACTGCAGCCCATCATGTAAAGACCTTGCCCATTTTCAGCTGAGGAAATATGCTTTTTTTTACCAAGTTTTCATTAACTGATAAAAAAGACAGCAATCATAGGGAGAATTTTCAATATAATAGTGTCCTTCAAAACCCTCTTTTGCCCAAACGTACTGCCTACATACTACTAGAAACTGTTCAACAGTCTTCAGAGGCTGTACAACACTTTGAGAGTTTCAAAGTCATAATACAACTGTAATATATTATACTGATTCTAAAATATTCACACTAAGCAATTAATTCTGTTAGCTTTTTTCTTACACACTTTTTCTTACATACACCAGAAATGTTAGCTCTTTTCTTACATACTTTTCTCAACATTTATAATCCCCCTTTTTATTTAATTCCTAACATAATGTATGCACTGACAAATTCCAGTATAGTGAGTAAAGAAATTTGTTGCAGATTACAGGCAATGGATCAAGATATCCTTGTATTTCAGCACTGGACAGTTCCTAGCGCATTGGTATTCCAGCAGAAAGAAAATTACAGCCATACTCACCTGCCATAGGGACAATGTGCCATTAAATTACTTCCATCTTACTGGGATTATAGCTAAATGCTCAATAAATTTTATCATACCATTTAATTTTATACCCAGTACTAAAAATCTGTGGGGTCGAGATCATCATCTCTCACATTGCTAAATATGTTCTCCTGCATAGAATAACTTTGTTTCCATAAGATCCTGAGAATGTTCACCTGTTTTTATTTTTAATGGCATGCAAGTTTCATTGGGGCAGACATGCATACTGCTATAACTCAAGGGTCATATCTATCATGCTAGCTGCCCTATGCTTAGTAAAACAAGAGAAGGTGACCGGTCTCCAAACATATAATCAGAATCTTTCTGCATCAGCAATACAGCCAATATGGAAGTCCCAAAGGTGCTTTTTTTCAGGAGGCAATTGGACTTTTTTGTTTTTTCTTTTGAAGACGTTTCGCTTCTCATCCAAGAAGCTTCTTCAGCTCTGACAGGATAGTGGGGAATGGAAGGATTTATATCCCTTGCGGACAGCTGGTAATCTGCATCCTTTTAGAGGGTTGAAGCACTTTGAGGTTTATCTGTGTCCTCAGCGTCACCTGAGTAGTGCTCTTGGTTCCTGAAGTCTGCAATTTCTCTCTGGAAATCCATTCCTACTCCCACACCATGCAAAGGGTGTTCATCCCAAGTTGTATAACTAAGAGATTCTCAGTCATCCAGGTCATGGCTGTCCCAAAGGTACAGGAGGAAAAAAAAACACATTTGGTACAATCATGACTTGGATGACTGAGAATCTCTACAGACTTTTAGCCAATATGGAAGTCACACGCTATATCTACTTGCAACTTTGCTTCTGTAGGAGAACAGACACTGTAATCACTTTCATCTGCAACATTCCTGTGAAGAGAGTTATGAGTCAGTCATGCTATATAATTGAAGAATAAATAATCAGGCAGTCTATAGCTTCCCCGTTGCACTCTCTCCTTTTGTTTACCATTCTACAGTATCACAACCAGAGCTCCCAGTTTCAGTGAATGGTCAAACCTGTATCAGATAGGCTAACATGTGAGGTAAAAAAAAATACAGGCAGGCTCAGACATTTTTTCATAAATCAGCACTGGTTGTGTGACAATCGGTAGAAAAATAATGTTAACTGAATCTGAAGCACTTTGCTTTTTAAATAAAACTGAATGAATGAACAGAGGTTGTAAATCACCATCGATATGAGCTTCTTTCCAAGCTCTGCCAGCATTGCTGAACTAATGTCCCTAACAGAAGACAGAATGGAATGTTTTATGAGCAAAAGATATGAATCAACAGGAACAATCCCACTGATTGTTTTGCCTTAGGAACAGCCAGTGCTATTTTTAAGATGGTAGAAAGCAGCAGCGATCTATCAGTCTTTCCTTCTCCTTCATCCACCATTTTAGTTTTTTGTATCTGCTGTTATGAATAGTGACTTCCTGAAACAAAAGGGGATTTTATTTTGTGGCCAGCCAGGAATTCCATACCTTACCATCAAAACCAAAGAAACAAATGAAATGTCTAGAACAATTCATGTTCTAAAATACCCAAACCAAGATTGGAAATGTTGTACAGCAAAGCATGGCAGAATATTTGTTATGTTGGGGGAAGGATTCAATTTATCCAATGAACCCATAAGGTGATGGTCCCAAAGGTGCTTTTCCAAAATATAGGAGAACAAACCCATCAGGGCAAGATTCAGCAGTCCATCTGCATTTGAAAGACAAAGGCCACTCTTTTGAGGACAGTAAAGTCCACATTCTGCACAGAAAGGATCACTGGTTGGAAAGAGGGGTCAAAGAGGCCATCTACATTAAAATTGAACAGCCCACTCTCAATGGGTGGGAGGAAATATGACCCCCACCTATCTCCTGTTTACAACACAGTCCTTTCAGCAGTTCCAAGAAGGTTCCAATCTGCACTATTCAGATGACCTTGAGGACACCAACAAACCTCTAAGTGGCCTCTATGACTCTCGGAGAGAGTGCTAATGACTTGCTGACTGCAAGGAGTAGAAATCCTTCCATTTTCTACCATTCAGCCAGAACTGAAGAAGTTTCTTGGATGAGAAGTGAAAGGTCTTCAAGGAAAAAACAAGAACATCCAATTGCCTTTTGAAAAAGCACCTTTGGGACCTGGATGAATAAGAATCTCAATAGACATGTGGTGATGGTATCTCTCTCTTTCTTGTGAGAGGGTTCCTGAGGCTTTCGGCATTTCTTCTCTCCAAAAGGGTCCTGCTTTTTTTCTAATTTTGGTCCAACCTGGCTGCTTAATTCCCCCTCCCCACGTTTTTTCCCCTAAACAACTACTGAAATATCCTGGTCCACAATAGCAAAATTGCAGGTGAGGGCAATAACTCATCCTCATAGCTGGGACAATGGTGAGTGAGTAATAACAGCCAAAACGTCATACTTAGCAAATAGAGATCAGCCATAGTTTAAATCACTTGGGGTCTACTCTTTTAAAAATCTGTCCAGCCTTTGATTATTTTATAAACTGAATGTGCCAAATTCGGTTTCATTCAGTTTTTTCTCTTTTTTCCCAAGTTTAAACTCTCCCTTTCTCACAACAGTTTGCAATGTACAAAAAGTATGCACCAGCATTTCTAGCTTTTCTAATACCATACATTTTAAAGGAGAATATTTGTAGCCCAGGGTTGATATGAGGGGTCCTTGGTGCTCTCTGAGCTTGGTTGTTTTCTTGAAGTTATTTCATTACCCAAGTTAGGTAATATCATCAGTGTTAAGTGATGATCAGTGGTTAAGGATGAAAATACAGAATGCATTAACCTTCCCTCTGAAGGGGTACCTAATTATCTACTTGCATTTGCATGCTTTCAAACTGCTAGGCTGGCAGGACCTGGAGCAACTAACGGGAATTCATCCTGTCATGTGGTGCTTGAGTCTCAAACTGTGTCTGTCAGCTTTCCATCTGACAAGCCCAGCATCTTAACCTCTGAGTATTTGTTTGTTTACTTATTTGTTTATTTGATCTGTTTGCCACCCATTTCACTGCCAACCTTACTTTTATTGTATAATTTATTTTTATACTATTTTACTGTATTATGTATTGCTTATTATTTATTACTCTTATTTATTTATTTATTTATTTATTTGAACTTGTATGCCGCCCCATCTCCGAAGACTCAGGCTCACAACTAAAAACACAGAACAATAAATATTTAAAAAAAACATTAAACCAGACAAGCCCAAATATAAAACACGACAATAATATACATTAAAAACCATCCCTCCCCAGGGAGGGTCACAGCCCGGTTGGTCAAATAACCAGGTCTTTAATTCATGGCGGAAGGTGCGGAGATCAGGGGCCAGATGGAGCTCCAGAGGCAGTTGATCCCAGAGGTCGGGGGCCGCGACAGAAAAGGCTCATCATCGGGGAATCACCAGCTGGCATTGACCCACCGATGGAACCCCGAGGAGTCCTTGCCTATGAGCTCACACAGGGCAGCCGGCACTAGCTATCGGAAGAAGACGCTCCCTCAAATATTGGGGACCCATGTCGTGTAGGACTTTGAATGTCAAAACTAAAACCTTGAATCTCACCTGGAGCGCAATCGGCAGCCAATGCAGGCAGCGCAGGAGGGGGGTAACATGGGAGAACCGGGTAACTCCCATCACCACCCGCGCGGCTGCATTCTGCACCAGTTGCAATCTCCGGATGGTATGCAAGGGCAGTCCTAAATAGAGAGCGTTGCAGTAGTCGAGTCTCGAGGTGACAAGGGCATGAGTAACTGTGCGTAGGGCATCCCAGTCCAGAAAAGGGCTCTTCCCTATGATCCCCATGTGAAGACCACTGAGAAGCTTCAACTGGTCCAGAATGCAATTGCATGGATGTTGTGCTTCCAGGAGTTAGTTCACTATAAAATTCTATATGGCTTAGGCCCAGATATTTGAGAGACCATCTATCTTCTGCCCAGACATTATGAGCTGGTATAGATACACTCCAGTTCTCTTTGATTTACCAGTGCCACCCTTTGGGATCCAGAATGCATGCCTTCTCTATCTGGGTCCTATTCTCTGGCATGAGGTCCTCCAAGATGTGGATGTCCCTCATCCTGATAGAGATCTCCCAGGTTTTTGGATAGAGGGGATGGAACCCCTTGTCAAATGCATCTGGCATCATTGCGTATGTTTTGGTATTGATAATTTAGATTTCTACCTGACTTTTTTATTGTGAACTACTCAGGGTCAATTTGGAGTCAGACAGTACCAAGATCAAATCAAATTAAATCAATCAATTGTCTTATGAAATCCCAGGCATTCTTGCCTAAAATCCCATCCAAAATAGCCACTTCTAGATGAAAGCTCATGAGATTTAAGGCAGGAGAACACATATATTTAGAAATTTGGCAATCTTACGAGGCTTTAATTTATATATTTGTTTAATTTGGGGTTTATGCAAACATCCTTCAGGGGTATCGCAGGAGCCCCTACAACATCTGCATATCTTAATCCTTGATTCATCATCAGTTGATGAATTATCATCAGGAAGATGGTGACTTTTGGTTAGTGAATTTAAGAAGAAAAGTCTTGACAGGCAGGAGAAGGATATATGGTCATATTTATGCTATTTGCATGTCTGCAAAAAAAAAAACCCATGCATTCTATTGTGCGTGCCCATGATAATCTGGCACTAAATATTAATTTGGGAACTGAAAAGGCTGTTTCCCCATATTTCATGCTGCTGCAAGAATGGAAAACATATGGTTTTCTGTTGCTAAATTCCAACTCCCACTATTGCCAGTGATGCCCGAGGCTGATGGGTGTAATGTTAAACAACATCTGCATATTCTGTTTCCTTGCTCCTGAAATAAAGCTACAAAGAAATGACTGTAGCTCTGAACTTTTGCATGTTAATGTGATACCAAAGTACAGCAGCATGACCAGCACTGAAAAGGTGACAACCCCTGATGATCTTAAGCCCTTTTAGTGTCCTTCAAAATCACAAGCTCTTCTTCCACAAAGCTAACCCATTTACAAAGGGGTGGAGGGGAAATATGGATATATATATATATATATATATATATATATATATATATATATATGCATGCCATTTCTCTGCCAGGTCAGCCATATGTTTCCCAAGCGCAGCTGTTAGAATATAGAGAAAAGTCCATTAATTGCAGCAATGGATGCTGTTTGTGTATAATTTCCATATGCTGTTCTTGAAAGCATGCCCAGTAACTAAGCGAAAGTGTATTTCTCATGGAATAAGCCACAATGGAAAAAAACAGCAGCAACTTTCTCTTGCCATGATACACCCTCATTTTTTCCAACTTGAGTCTAGCCTTATTCCCCTGAAATAGAATGGGGGTACATTCTATAATTCCACCTATACATATATACTTTTATTTAGATTGGTGTGGTGGCCTAGAGGTGGAAGCTCTCACTTCACAATCAGGAGGCTGTGAGTTTGATCCTAGGTAGAGGAAGATATTTCTCTCTCTGGGCACACTGAGAATATATCTGCTGAACAAAATTCCTCATTGGCGACAGGAATACGGCCATTAAACCATTTGCTAGCTCCATTCAGTTGCCCAGACTCCACCCCACAAGCGATATTGGGGTTGTTAAATGATGATGATATATACTTTTATTTCCCGAGTTTTCATTTAAGATAACACCACAAAAGTGCTCTAGGGGATGAAGGAGGGATGATTATCTTGTTAGCAAAAACCATTGTTTCTTCAGAGTTCACCGTATTTTCTTCATAGTATATTGTAAAAAAAAAAAGAGCTAAGCCAATGAGAAATGTTTCAGGTGTGTAAATTTGAAAGCTACCAGCTTTACACTCTCATCACCACCAGTAACCTCCTCCCCAAAAAGTCAGTAAAATGATCTTCTATATCATTTGGGCAACTCTTTTCACATCACACATTAACCCAGTTATATGTTTTGACCAGTAGTTCTGCAGCACATAATACAGGGTCAAAAATCATTACATTGGGGATACTAATACTAGTGCTTGGATCTCATGATCTTTTGCATCAAGAGAGTCTCTCTAGGTTTTAGTTTCTTTCACCACTGGACAGGCTGGTAGGAAAATGCATGGCTTGGTGACTAGAGTGAAGCCCTTGGTGATGAGTGTTGTAATGGAGAGGCATGCTTTGAACTTTTCAGCTCTTTTTGTTGGATAGTCCAAAAGGTAAAACGAACATTTGTCTGGACTTTGTGGTTTTGATGTCATGGTTGATTGGTTAGAGATAATATAACCCTATGCAAATCTATGGACTGTCAAAGCCATGTCAATAGGCTTTGGATCCTTCCTTGAGACAGAAGGAAAAAATGTTGATATACTCTTACAGGTCAACTTTATCAAACAACACTATTACCTTAGTACATTTGTATTAAGGGTTCAGTGAATGAAGGATTCTTGGCTCTTCTTCCTCTGCCAATCCTACATCTCTTAGCATCAAGAACATCAACCACAATCACTATCTGGATATGTGGCAGGGTAGGGTTTAGTTTCTGAACTGCAATTCTAATTATATAGGTATTTCGCTTTACCTATTATTTATTTATTTATTTGATTAGTCAATTGCTTACAAGATAATAGGTATATGTATAAACATAGTTATAAATACATGGATACATATAAGAAAATAAAAGAAACAATAGGACAGGGATGGTAGGCACTTTGGTGCGCTTATGCACGCCCCCTACAGACCTCTTAGGAAAGGGGTGAGGTCAATAGTAGACAGTCTAAGGTTAAAGTTTTTGGGGTTTGTTCATCACAAAGGGGATGACCACCTGGGTAACTGGCTATTTCATCTTAGAGAAGCTGACAATAATGTAATAATTATTCATGCTGTATAAAGTCATCTGAAGTGCAAAGATCCATGAGTTCAATTCCAGCAGAGTTTGAACATCATAGAATCAGATCTGGTTACCCATGTTTGTTGAAACTGCCCACATGATGCCTCCTAGTGGTCAAAGTTTCCTTAAAGTTTTAATCATGGTATATTGACCTGTAGCTTCTAATCATAGTGGATTTACAAACAGCTATAGGGATATCAACCTACTGTATAGCTAGAACTTTTTGAAACTCGTAGCGAGCCTTCCTGGACCTTTCTCTTCTTGTTCCTAAAGACTAGATGGGCAGGGAAGGCAGAGATCTTGAGAATGGAATACCATTGCAGTTCTGATTTTCACCAGTGCCTCCCCAGCTTGACAATAAGGCTAGACTAGTGATCATGCAGTGACACAGCTGACTAGCCTCTTTTGCATCAGCAAGGGGGCATTCCAGCTTCACAGGTGCCTTTCATTCAATTACATTTGGTCTCCCCCTCTGGCACCTAGCATTCTGGTATACTCCAACCCGCAGTTTGGGAATTACTGTTCTACTATCATCCCCCAGCTTTTTTAGAATTGTTAATTAAACATTGCAATGCATGTGTGAAGTCACAAGGGATAATAAGTGCACTGATGGATAAATGGCTTAGGAACTGGCTCTGCCTGTCCATTTGCGGCATTAAGTTGTCAGTCATTTAGCCCAATCCCTGCGACATCTATCACTGAAGTGTGCTGGCCACAGCTGGACAGAATGGTAGGCAAATCAAGGCAGGACAGGACAATCTCTTGCTTATCACCCTGGAATTTAGCCTGCTGTGATGATAGAGAATGAAGACCTTGTTAAGTGCTTAGTGCTATTTGTAACAGGGCTTGGGTTCTCCATCCAACTGTCACATCAAGCTTGCTTTCCTCCAACTCAGTTTGGCTTGCCTAAGCAGAGACCATTTTTAATACACAGTAATCCCAAAGGTGCCTTTTTTCAGGAGGCAACTGGCCTTTGTTGTTTTTTCTTTTGAAGATGTTTCGCTTCTCATCCAAGAAGCTTCTTCAGCTCTGACAGGATAGTGGGGAATGGAAGGATTCACATTCCTTGCAGACAGCTGGTCATTTGCATCCTTTTATAGGGTCGTTGAGGCCACTTGGAAGTTTATCTGTGTCCTCAGGCTCACCTGAGTAGTGCTCCTGGTTCCTGTAGTCTGCAGTTTTTTTTCCTCTGGAAATCCATTCCTACTCCCACACCATTCAAAGGGTGTTCATCCCAAACTGTATAGCTAAAAGTCTGTATGTTTATATAAAAATCTAAAAGGTGGGGGGGTTTAACTGAATTCACTCTGGCCATGGTAGATGTCCAGGTGCCCTCTATAAGTGGGGCAAAATATAATCACCAAATTGTGACTGTGGGGTCGAAAAACAAACTATGAAACATACAGTGGCAAAATAGAGTTTATAATGGAGACTTTGTTGATCTCCTGACTGTGACAAATGAAGCAGAAAAATATATCTGTGATCTAGACATACATTTATAATACTTTAGACTTTACATTTCATATTTTGTGTTTCTACCTCATGTTTTATTGAAATGTGATTTTTTCCCCAATTTTATTAGAGTCATAGACCAGAGACCAGAACAAATAAAAACACTCAATAAATATACAATTGAAAATTCTAGAATAAAAGAATAAATAACAGATGATAAAATCTATGATAAAATCCAGTCTGTCAATTATACATGATCTAACTATACTAAAATCACAATCCATAAATTGTGTGGCCTGTAGTCAGTTTATTACTAAAAGGGAAAGGAATAAGCAGATTTGCTACGTTTGTTGTATAAAATGGCTATGGTGGGTTTGACACGCGTTCCCAACAAATCCCCAGTGAGTGAATGTGCCATACAATAAGAATAGATTAGAATTCTTTATTGGCCAAGTGTGATTGGACACACGAGGAATTTGTCTTGGTGTAAATACTCTCAGTGTACATAAAAGAAAAGATACATTTGTTAAGAATCAAGAATCATAACATACAACACTTAATGATAGTCATAGGGTACAATCAGCAATCAAATCATACTAGGTAGATCTGTCCTTTAAATATTTAATGACAGTCCTATTATTTTAAATCATTCTTCTCCAAACTAAAGATATTTGGAGTTTCCAGTTTTCCTAAAAGCAGGATAGTGTCTAGGCCCATCTCTAACTCTGTCCACATTGGAGGCCACAAAACCTGTGAGGGAGCAAAAGCAGATATGTGCACAATGACATTACATGCTGATGATGTGAATCTGAGACACCAAGGCCAATGGTGGCATTTGTTTTAGGATGGCATCACACTTGTGTGTTATTCATTTTAGCATCCCTACAGTTTTCTATGGGCATGGCTGCCTGCCCTCTTTCTCTGAACACATTCCATAGGGCAGTCTATACTTGTTTGTCAAGCAGGAACAAAACATATCCTTCAGAGACTATGTTTAGCAGACAAAGAAGCCTAGTACTTTCAACCTCTTATGAATGTATACAATGATACTTGAGATTTAACCTTCTCAGCCAAAAATATAGAACTCCAAAGATGGCACTGGGCTGCATGGTTCACTTACCCTCTTCATGGCAGGTTTGTTTATTGTTTTTGAGGGCAGCAAAAAAAAGGAGCAGGGATTCCAGGAGATGAATCCCTGGAGAAAAAATATAAACTAAAACATATTTAAAAGAAATACATCCTCAAGTCAATCCAGACTTCTACTGAATACCTTTATGCAGTTTTCTTGGCAGTGTTATGGAGCTGCCTTATTCTGGAATGGAGTGGAGTAGAAATAGAAATAGAAATAGAAATAGAAATAGAAATAGAAATAGAAATATAGAAATAGAAATAGCTGAGCACACTGGGTTGTATCCCAAAAATTGTAAGCGCCTGAGTCTTGAGAAACATATAAATAATTAAAAAAAAAAAATAGAAATAGAAATAGAAATAGAAATAGAAATAGAAAAGAGTCTTGGTGGTGCAGGCTGTTAAATGCCTAGCACTTAGTTCCAGCTGCCTGCAATTACTGCAGGCTCGAATCCCACCAGGCTCAAGGTTGACTCAGCCTTCCATCCTCTCGGAGTAGGTAAATTGAGGACCCAAGATGGTTGGGGGCAATAAGCTGACTTTGTAAAAATGCCGCTTAGTAATAAGCAGGCATATACAATGGAATGAAGGCTGTTGCTGACCACATTGGGTTGTGCTCCAAACATTGTAAGCTGCCCTGAGTCTCCGGCGAAGGGTGGCATATAAATATGAATAATAATAAATAAATAAATAGAAGAAGCTGGAAGGGACCTTGGAGGTCTTCTAGTCCAACTCCCTGTTCAATCAGGAGAACCTATACTATTTCAGATAAGTGACTGTCTAGTCCAGAGGTGGGCAACTATGGCCCCTTTAAGATCTGCGGACTTCAACTCCCAGAATTCCTGAACCAGCACGGCTGGCTTAGGAATTCTGGAAGTTGAAGTCTACAGATCGTAAAGGGGCCATAGTTGCCCACCGCTGGTCTAGTCTCTTCTTAAAAACCTCCAGCAATGAAGCACCCATTTCTGGAGGCAAGCTGTTCCACTGGTTAATTGATAGGAAGTTTCTCCTTAATTCTAGGTTGCTTCTCTCTTTGATTAGTTTCCAGCCATTGTTTTTGTCCTGCCCTCCAGTGCTTTGGAGAATAATTTGATCCTCCTCTGTGCCCCTGTTTTTCAAAGTCCTATTTCTAGCCTAGAACTCAGGAAATCTCAGGTCTGGTCCAGTTTAGTTTTGGAGCTCAGACCAGTTCAGCTAGGAATGAAGAAAAGGTAGTGTTAAGTTCGCATAGAGAGGACGCGGAGTGCTTCAACTCAAAGTTTATTGTGACTTCAGCTCAGAATGGACCCAATTGGCTCAGCCGCAGCAGCTATTTATAGCCGGCTGCCGTGGCTGCCAGCCAATCAGAGTGCAGGGTTTTCCCGCACTTTTCCAACCAATAAATTCAAACACTTTACAACAATGCCCAGTCATTTTAAACTCTGCATACATAACACCCCTCCCCACTAGGTTTGGTCCATACTCAAACCCCATCTATCTAATATACTCTTGTAGATAGGTGGGGCTCTTATGTTGAGACCTTCATGGTTCAGGTGTTTTGGGAATCTCACTTTGTGAGGAAGGAAATGTATCTGCCAACATTCCCTTATTAGGACTACTTGTATTGGTAGAACCTGCTTGGTTACTACAACCTGGTCTCTCCTCCCAATCCATCTCCAACCCAATGTCACCCCCTAAATCTGGTAGTGATGTGCAATCTTCTATTTGCAAAAATGGTTGTTGGTACCTTGACAGGTTTTGGGATGGTTCCTGTCGTGTTAGCTCGTTACACATGGGGTTGATTTTCACTTGCTGATTACCATCATTATCTCCCCTTCCCCTAGAAGAGGCTGAGGGCATGGGATCCAAAGAGGAGCAAGGGCGATGCTCCAGAGGCAGTCTGGACCGTAACTGGTCTATGTGCCTACTCCACAAGACACCATCCTCAGTTTGAACCCTGTAAGACCTGGGGCCTGTGACCTGGGTTATCTCAGCAGGAATCCATAGTGGTTCACCCACAAGGTTCTTAGCATAAACAGAAACACCCACAGTGAATGTGCGAGTTTTGCTGGTGGAATCTAGAGGTGCGTTGGGTGCGTAAGTGGGGTGAAGGCGGTCTAGGGTAGACCTGAGTTTTCTCCCCATCAAAAGCTCGGCAGGAGTTAAGTTAGTGGATGGACTAGGAGTGATGTGTTGGATACTGAGTAGTTTTCAACTTTCTCAGTGATGTCCCCTGGACCCAATTGTTGGAGTTTCTCCTTGGTAAAACGTACCATGCGTTCAGCCCGGCCATTAGTAGAAGGATGCCCAGGGGCAGTAAGGGCATGTCTGATACCCTGCTGCGCTAAATATGATTCAAAAGATTAGCAGTAAATTGAGGACCATTGTCAGAAACAAGCACATCAGGTAACCCATGAGTTACAAAAAGTTTCTTAAGTTGTTTGATAACAGCGTCTGCAGTGGTGGAAACCATGGGGATAACCTCTAACCATCTGGAGTATGCATCAACTACAATAAGGAAAGTGTGCCCTCTGGTAGGGCCAGCAAAATCAATGTGAATCCTGGACCATGGACCCCTAGGACATTCCCATTCTTGTTTGGGGCGAGGGGTGGAGCAGGCCTTACTTGCTGACAGTTTGGGCAGGATGCAACCCAGGTTTCAACCATTTTGTCTATACCAGGCCACCATACATAACTCCTGGCCAATCCCTTCATTCTGACAATACCGGATGACCCTCATGTAACATTTCCAAAACCTCTTTCTGCAATTTTGCAGGAATAACCACCCTGTTACCCCACAAAATACATCCCCTCAAGACAGATAATTCAGTTTGTCTGGATTTAAAAGGTTGGGAAGCTTGAGGTAGATCATGTAGTGGCCAACCCTTTTTAATCCAGCCTACAATAGGAGCCAATGAAGTGTCTTTGGCAGTTTCTCTAGCAATTTCAGCAGCATGAACTGGAAGTTTGGCAACAGTTTCTAGAAAGAAGGTGTAAGTTTCAGGAGCAGGGTCCTCAGTGTGCAAAGGAAGTGGGCAATGACTCAAAGCATCAGCGTGCCCAATGTCTTTTCCCCGTCTGTGAATGAGTTTATATGAATAAGCAGCAAGAAATTCAGTCCATCTCAGCATTCTTGGTGACAGGATGGTGGGCGTTGGTCTGTCCCCTGCCACAATGCCTAAAAGAGGTTTGTGATCTGTAACAATGGTGAACCTTCTCCCATATACGTACTCATGGAACTTCTTAACTGCTGCCACGATAGCCAACGCTTCCTTGTCCAGTTGACTGTAGTTTCTCTCTGCTTTGGTCAAAGTGCGAGAGTAAAATGCAATAGGGGCTTCCCTTCCACTGGGAAGCATGTGACTCAACACCCCCCCACACTCCAAAAGGGGATGCATCACAAGTTAATACTACAGGTAAATTCTCAGAAAACTGTAACAGGACACAATCAGAAGTGATTTGTCTCTTGATGTTGTTAAATGCAGCTTCTTCTTTTGTGCCCCAGACCCATGCAGATTTTTTATCCAGTAATCTGTGTAAGGGTTCTGCAGTGGTTGCTTTCTGAGGTAGAAACATATGATAGAAATTAATAAGTCCCAGGAATGCTTGCAAGTCAGTTTTGCATCCTGGCCTGGGGGCTGGCAAGGCCTTCCTTCAATGAATACCTTGACATGCACTTTCCTGTTATTTAAAGAGGAAGAATGAGCAATAGTTACTGTTTGATGAGTTTCATTCCTTCCATTTGCTTCTGTGTTGCGCCCCATTTTCTCACTGGTGTTGTTTGGCTTGACTTCTCTGTCTTTGTTGTTTGTAGCAAACTTTCTTCTGTTTGGTGGAGTTCTGGATGATTTGCAGACTCTTGCAAGGTGCCTTCTTTTTTCACAACAGAGGCAAATGGTGTCCAGGAACTTGCATTCAGTGTGGGGGTGGTTCCTTCCACAACCTATGCAGTGGAAATCACGCCCCTTCCTTCTCAGGTCGTTTCTTTTCCACTCCATTCTGAGTCTGTTGATTTCTTCTTCTTCTCCACTGTATTCTGACTCAGATTCAAGTTCATCAAAATGAGTTGTAGTGGTCTTTTCCCCATCTGTATGGCCCATAGTCTTGTTCATCTTTCTCATGGCTGCTGCTGAGGATTTGGTGGCTTCTGCTGAAGATGCTTCCTCTATGGCTTCTTTCAGCGTGATCTTGGGTTTCATCAGTAATTTGCTCTGCAAAACCTTGTCTTTAAGGCCCAAAACAAAACGATCGCGCATGGCCTCCTCTAAGCTGCTGAATTCGCACGCACCCCCAATATCTCTTAAACTTGCCACAAAGTCATTTATGCTTTCATCTTCCCCCTGATCGCGGCGATAAAACTCGTGTCTCTTAACGAGGCATGATACTTGGGGTGTGTAGTGTGCCCTTAAAAGCCTCTCTAGATCAGGCCATGCCATTACCTTCACGTCTGCTGCACCTGCTAATGCCTTCACCATCTTGAAAACTGCCGGACTGCAATACGTGAGAAAAACCGCCCTCTTCCGCTGCTCAGAAATGGCGGCCAGATTGCTTCCTTCCAAAAACATCTGAAACCGATCTGCATATGACTCCCAGTCTTCATTCTTCGGGTCGAATGGGGCTGGGGGGTGTTCAGCGCAGCCATCTCGCTCTTCTCTGTTCTGCGTTGCCTTCTCTTCAGGGAAATCCCACCTTCGTCGCCAGTGTTAAGTTCGCATAGAGAGGCAGGACGCGGAGTGCTTCAACTGGCTCAGCCGCGGCAGCTATTTATAGCCGGCTGCCATGGCTGCCAGCCAATCAGAGTGCAGGGTTTTCCCGCACTTTTACAACCAATGAATTCAAACACTTTACAACAATACCCAGTCATTTTAAACTCTGCATACATAACAGGTAGTGTCCAAGAGAAAGGAGGAAGATTAATAGGAAGACAACAAATATGGCCTTCACTGATCCTTTAACACGATATATATGTTCTCTCTGAAGTACATATTAAGAGTGGGTGGCCTTTAGGTGGTTTTAAGGTAGTCATTGACTTTTGACCACAACTGGAATGAGAATCTCTGTTGTAAGCAAGGCAATCATTAAGTGAATTGTGCCAAATTTTCCACTTTTTTTGTAGTGGTTGTTCAGTGAATCACACTGCCATTAAGTGAATTCAGTTTCCCCATTGACTTTGCCTGCCAGAAGCCATCTGGGAAAGTAGCAAATGGCAATGACATGATTATGGGAAAACTACAATGGTCATATGTGTGAGGATGATCGTAAGTATGAGGACGAGACATATTTCAGCACCACCGTAACTTCATACAGTTGCTAAATGAATCCTTTTGGGAAACCACTATCTGTTCCGGCTTTCTTTCTTCTTGAAAAATTGGTAGCACAGCTTCCATCATGTTAAGAAGGAAAATGTGAATTATAATTGAGGCTTGACATGGTTCCCTCTCTTCCATCTAAAGAACAGGGAATATTTTCAAGACAGTTATTCCTGTCCCCCACGATTGTTTTTAACAGCACATTCCCCATTATTCAAAATATTTATTAATCATGTATACAGAACAGTCTGTACTATAGGCAGTCTTCATATTTACTTGAACATATGCTGGGGTTTGGTAAGTGCATGCACTGGGGAGAAAGGCTAACCCATTCAATCCTTTGGATTGAACTTTTTCAGTGTGGTAATATCTTCTAATCACCATTCCCTCATCTTTTTATTTAAAAAATACACATTTTTATTATAGATGATATAAGGTGTACTGCTGAGATAATGGCTGGATATGAACTTCATGCTAGAAGAAGCCATGGTGGTTGATAATTTGTTGAATAGGCCACCACATCTGGATTCACAAAGAGAGGGGAAAGGGGTGTAGTTTTGCCTAACTGGGTTCTTCCCTTGTGTTAACAAACTGAATGAAAAAGGCAGAACAGGCTCTATACAATAGATGGTGTCCTTTTGTGCTTATGTACTGTATTTATAACAGATTTTGAGAGGTTATCAATCTACTGTATTCAGAAATCAGAATGGTTCACAGTTTCTTTTCAATAAATAATTCTGCCTTAGTATTTCAAAGTGTATAAATAGTACCCAGACATACAGTCTATGACACATGAAATAACTTAGAAAAAGTTCCCAGAAGACTATATTATCAGGCAGCAATAACCACATGGATTAAGGATTGGATTAATCTAACAGATAAAAGGATATTACCATTAGAAGGTTATGACTTACTAATTGGCTGGCATGCGTTTCTTTGGGATGGGAAGAGTAAATATCATACCTACTTCCAAAGATATTGAGTGAGAAACACTCTCTTATCTATATGGGAAAATCTAAAAAAGAACTATTATATTAAGATGCCGTTATGGTTATAGATAATGTAAGCATGAATATATCCCAATGCCTTGGATCTTAATAAAATGCTAAAATATAGAGATTTGTTAAACGAAAAGAGGGAATTAAAAATGCGGAATCAATTAGAATTACAGGGATGGTGGCCCTACATGCAAGTTGAAACTTGTTACAAAAAAGATAAGGAACAATTTGGTTTTTACACAACTCAGCAAGAGCTAGACAAAATATTACAAGGTGTTGAGAAAAAAATAATTAGTAAAATATATAATTATTTATTGGATTATAAAATGAAGGAAGAAACTGTTAAAGAAAGTATGATAACCTGGGCTAAAAATATAGGCCATAGCATTAATTTGGAACAGTGGGGACGTATTTGGCAAGTAAATTATAAATTAACATTGTCAGTCTCTTATAAAGATAATATATATAAAATGTTTTACCGCTGGCACCTCCCACCAGCCAGAATAGCCAAAATGTTTCCAAATATGATACCCAAATGTTGGAGATGCAATCATAATCAGGGAACATACTTCCATATGTGGTGGATGTGCCCTCATGCACGGAGATACTGGCAAAAAATTAGATCATGGTTAAAGGAAATAACGAAACAGAGAGTGAAATTTAAACCAGAAATTTTCCTATTAGGAATGTTAGAACCTAACATGCACAGAAAATACCAATATTTGATGCTCCATATCATTATGGCAGCCAGAATTTCTTTCGCCCAAAATTGGAAGCAGGCTACGACCTCCCCCGCCAGAAGCCACAATTATTAATAAGATATATCAATGTGCAGAGATGAATAGATTAACAAAATTATTGAATGATAAAGAATAATATTATTATATTTATATTACATTATATCATTATTAATAATATTATAAAATATGGGGTGTTTGGTACAAATGGATAAGAATAAGACACAAAGGCATCAAATGATCTATGTAATACTATAAAACTACAAAACAATAAGGTTTTCGTGTAAATAAATGTAAATAAAAATGTATAGATGTATAAAATGCCTAGAATGACAAAGAATCAAATACAGAGATGTATAACACATTAATAGAAGATATTTACAATGTAAATACTGCTATAGTAACATTGTAAAGTGTGGAAATTTGTTTTTAAATGTTAAAATGTTGAATAAATAAATTTATTTTAAAAAGTTCTCAGAAGCACAGGCAAGTTGCTAAATTATGTTTTAATACAATTGTTGTATTCTTGAGTGAAGACACATTCAACTGTATTATTAAACTGTATTAAGCTGTAATTATGAAGTAAGAATCAAGAACATTTAAGAAAAAGATTTAAGAAAACAGTTAGCAAACCAGCATATTCCAAGTCCCCTGGTCATAATTATTGCCTTTTAGGAAACTTATTTTTCTGAATTTCAGAACTGTATATAAAATACTTTAGATGGGATATGACCAAAATAGAATAGAGTGGAACAATTATGCCCTATGATTTGGAAGTTATATTTCAAGTTTTGTATTTGCCTAAAATTGCCTTTGCCTTTTTTTCCAAGCATTCAGTTTACAATCAATTATTGCTGCAGGAATTTTTATTTTTATGTTTTCATGACTAAGTTAGGTATTAGTCATCTGTGAATTTGTTTTCTAAAAAACTTTGCAACTGTCTTCTATTAACTTAATTATGTTACTTTCACTCCGTGTTTCAATCCAACAGTACTGTTTTGAATTTATTTCTGCCTCCCAACATATTTGCTATCCATCCAATTTCATAGCATTTGCTACTAAAGGCAAAGGTTTCCCTTGTCCAGTTGTGTCCGACTCTAAGGGTGAGGCTGTTTTCCTTCCTTTAGCTAAGGGAGCCAGTGCTGTCCGAAGACATTTCCATGGTCATGTAGCCAGCATGACTATATGCCAAGGTGCACAGAATGCTCTTACCTTCCCACTGAAGGGGTACCTATTTATCAACTCGCATTTGCATGCTTTCAAACTGCTAGGTTGGCAGGAGCTGGGACAAGGAAAGGAACTCACCCCATCACACGGTTCTTGGGTCTTGAACCCAGGTCTGTTAGCTTTCCATCTGACAAACTTTTTTTTAAAAAATTACATTTATATGCCGCCCTTCTCTGAAGACTCAGGGCGGCTTACAATTTTTGGGGATACAACCCAATGCACTCAGCAATAGCCTTCATTCCATTGTATATGCCTGCTTATTACTAAGCGGCATTTTACAAGTCAGCTAATTGCCCCAACAATCTTGGGTCCTCAATTTACCTACCCCGAGAGGATGGAAGGCTGAGTCAACCTTGAGCCTGGTGGGATTCGAGCCTGCACTAATTGCAGGCAGCTGGAACTTAAGTGGCCTTGGTGGCTCAGGCTGTTAAATGCCTGCATTTAAGTTCCAGCTGCCTACAATTACTGTAGGCTCGAATCCCACCAGGCTCAAGGTTGACTCAGCCTTCCATCCTCTCGGGGTAGGTAAATTGAGGACCCAAGATTGTTGGGGGCAATGAGCTGACTTTGTAAAAATGCTGCTTAGTAATAAGCAGGATATACAATGGAATGAAGGCTATTGCTGAGCGCATTGGGTTGTATCCAAAATTGTAGCCCTGAATCTTCGGAGAAGGGCAGCATATAAATGTAATTTTTTTAAAAAGTGCTAGGCATTTAACAGCCTGCACCACCAAGGCTCTTTTAATGCTCTCTTCAGCATCTTTACCTGCCATAATCATGCCATGCAAACCCAGCTCATAAAGTTGGTTAGGCTGCAAGATACTTCTTCATTACATAAGGTTAGAGATGTGAACCCAGCAGTTTCCACATCTAAGTCAATCAATCCAGCTATAGCAGTCACAGAGACTCACTTCTGTTCCATAAATTGGTGTTCTGTCTTTTTCCAACTCCTGACACCTATACTATCTTCCACCTTCTGTAAGTGGTGACCCACTTCTTCCCTTTTCTTCTGACACCAGAGGAGAAATCCTTTTTACTGCTTTAACTTCCCTCATGAGCTGAAGTTTCTAAAGCTTTGCCTATAAATATTAGCTTCTTGGTGTTTACATGATACATGTCCTTTTTAATTCTTAACTCTATCAAAAACTTACCATGCACACCCAAGCTATTATATTTTTTTCCTCATTTTTCTCATTGAGATAGTGCATGATTGCACTTCCACTACCTACCTTATTGTTGGTAAATTCCACAGCCTCCTGCAATTCTTTTGTTCTAAGGGTTTCTCTCTATGGGATCTCTCCTAGCCCTTCCCTAAGGTTATTCAAATTTACTGTGCCTGAACAACTATGCTGCAGTTTTTGTTATCAACTCATGATTCCACAAGAATCTACTAGTTTTAGGTGGTTATCTCAGAATGATGGGCAATTGCTGCTAATTTTTGGTAGTTGGGATTGTAGGGCACAACTACATAAAATATGACTTACAGTTTGCAGCATTCAAAATATGACTTACAGTTTGCAGCATTCCTCAATGTGGTCTGGACTGGATGGGAGCTATGATCCCACTCCATCTAGAAATTCACATGTTCCTCACCTCTGATGTAGTGCATAACTTGAACATTTCGGCCACTGTGGCTGAAGATGTTCATTATACATTTGTATAATGTTTTATAGATTCAAGGTTTTAGTAACAACATATAAAGTCCTACATGGCTTGGGTCCGGGGTACTTGCGGGAACGTCTCCTGCCGGCATCACATTCCGATCGCCCTGTATGCTCCCACAGATGGGGCCTCCTTGGGATACCGTTGGCCAGACACTATCAGCTGGCGGTGCCCAGGGGTAGGGCCTTCTCTGTGGGAGCACCCACCCTGTGGAATCAACTCCCCTTGGACCTTCATTTGGCTCCGGATTTCCGCTCCTTCCACCATGACCTAAAGACTTGGTTATTTCAGCAGGCCGGCCTGGACTGAACCAAGAGGGGAGGGGGGTTTCTTTTAAATAATTTTAATGGTTTTAATAGTTTTAACGTTTAATATTAGGCTTGTACTGCTTATACCTGCGCATGCTCAAGATGGCGGTCTGTGGTTGAGAGGCTCGTCCGGGCATTTCGGTGGTTTAGCTGGTTTTCTGGGGAGGAGGATACCCGCTACCTCCCCTTGTCCCTGGAGCCATCACGGGAGCGTCTGGGGGTGCCACGAGAGCCGTTTGGTGGAGTTTGAGCCGACAGCTCGGCGTGGCTAGATCGATTCTCCCCCCCGCGGCTTTTCTATCGCGGTTTGTCAGCCGAAGCAATGCGCCGGCAGCAGCGGTAGCAGCAGCAGCGACAGCGACGGCGTTGTTTGCTCTTTGGAGCTCGTCGACGGCGACGTTTGTTTGTTGTTCTGCCTTGCGACCCGGCTGCTGTCCTCCCGGCCCTGTGTCCTGTGCCCTGGTGGCTGCGAGTCCCAGTGTGCGACCTTGTGGACCCGATACCATCGCTACTAGTCGTCGGCTCTGGACTGCTGGCGGCGAGTGTGGCAAGACCGGGTTCCAATGGGCTGGATCAGCTACGGCTTGACTGCGGCGCTGGGGGGTTTTTCCCCACCAAACGGGAGTTGATGGCAGCGGAGACGGCCTGGACTTGGTGCTGTGGCTGCCTACAGACAGTTATATGGAGGTAGCCATGGAGTCCCCAGTGAAGGGCTGTTGGTCGGTCCAATGGCTTTCTCCCTCTCTTTCCGGCTCTGACTTGGGTGGTGTGGCTATGGGGGATGGGTTTTTGAACCACCCCTGGGAGCCCCTACCCCTTTATTTTTACTTTCTCCCCAGAAGTTCTGGGAGAGTCGGACATACGGAAGGGAGGGAGGCCTGTACATCTAAGAGTTCCGGGGGCATGTTCCCACCCATGGCCTGGTCTGAGGGAAGCGGCCTTCCTGGCTGGGGATTATGGGCAGAGTCGGTTGGTGGTGCCCTCCCCGTGAAAGGATGGCTTGTGGCCCCAGATCTGTGGCCGGGGTTTGGCTTTGGACACTGCACCTTGTTTGGACTCTTGGACTTTCGGACATTCCATCTGTGACCGCCGCCCTTTCATTGTTTTTTGCCATCTCGGACTCATTGACACTATTGATGGTGCCTGGGTCATCTGCACCACTTCCATGGACCTATACTTCTCTCTTGAGACTGGACTACCTCCCACTGTGGTGTGAGGGCAGTGGGAGGATGTGATTTTTTTCCCTGCAGTGTGAGTGCAGGGAATTATTCAGGATTTTATACCGCAAGTCACTTTGGTGGCAGCACAGTGACTTGTTTATTTGACTCTAACTGTCGGCAGCTGTGAGAGAGTTGCCGATTGCGGATTATTTCCTGATTCTCATTTAGTCCGTCTCTTATTGTATTTCCATCTTTACAATTTTTTCCATCTAACCAGCTGCCCCCTGTCTTGCCTAAGATGTATATGTTATGCCTGCCTACTCACCAGCAGACTTATGGGCCCTCCAGACGGTTCCCCAGTCTGTGGAATGGCCCTGCATTTTATCAAGAGCTTTCCTTAATGACGGATCTTGGGATCCCGAGAGGTGGCATGCTGCAGTAAATGGGCCAAATTCCAAATTTAGAAGGAAGGGGAAACTTTTAAAATTTTTAACTAGCCGTCTTAAGGGGTTAGGGAGGAGGGTTAATAGGTCTTTTTGCAGCCCGGTTCGTGGTGGTGGGGGTGGAGGTTGGGGGCCTGTGGGGCTCCGGGACTGAGGTGGGGGCTGCGATTCCCAGGGTGGTTGGGGTTGGCAGCAGACGTCGTGGCATAGGGTCATATTATGTGCCGGGAGCGCGTGCCCGCCAACTTCGTGCGGTCGCTCGCTCCGACCCTATGACCTCCTCCTTAGGGAGTTCGGGAATTGGGACCCCTGGGCTCAGACTGGTGTATTTTAATGCCAGGTCCGTGGCCAATAAATCCGTCCTCCTCCGTGAAATCATTGAGGAGGAGGCTGCGGACCTGGCTTGCATCACCGAGACCTGGTTGGGCCCGGAGGAGGTGTCCCTCTGGTTGAATTATGCCCTCCAGGTTTTCGAGTTGTGCACCGGCCGGGCCCAGGGTAGGGGTGGTGGGGTGGCTGTGGTTATTAGGGAGACCTTACTTCCAAGGGAGGTCACTATCCCAGAGATAGGCGGGAGTGAGACCCTCCTCCTGAAGTGGGGGCCTAATGGTCAGGTGGGTTTGCTGCTTGCATACCTTTCTCCCAGCTGTGTGACAGCAACCCTGCCTGGGCTCCTGGACGTCCTCTCGGGGGTGGCGGTGGAGATCCCAGGCCTTATAGTCCTGGGGATTTTAATCTGCCTTCCCTGGGGTGCGGGATTGGCCCAGGAATTCATGGCTTCCATGAAGCCATGGGCCTGACCAATTAATTCATGGCCCCACTCATGAGGGGGAACACTCTCGACCTTGTTTTGTCTCTGAGTGGTGGCATAGTGACAGAGGGCAGACCACCTTACGTCTTTGCCCGTTCCATGGTCTGATCACTATCTCCTCGGCTGGTCTTCCAACAACCGCCCCCCACTGCTGGGATGAGGAGCCACGTAGGTGGTTCCGCCCCAGGCGCCTTATGGACCCGGAGCGGTTCCAGACGGAGCTGGGGCCTCTTCCCTCTTCCCTGACTCACGGCTCTGCCGAGGATCTGGCACCGCCTGGCAACGGGCTGCGTCGGAAGCCCTCGACAGGGTTGTCCCCATGCGACCCCTTACACGCCGTGGATCCCGAATGGCTCCCTGGTATTCAGAGGAGCTCCGGGAGATGAAACGCCGTCGAAGGGGCTTAGAGAGCAGGTGGAGGGCCACCCCTCTCCCAGGCCGATCGAGCCCAGTTAAGAGCCCATATTAGGACTTACCTGGGAGCGATGAGAGCGGCGAGAATGTCTTATCTCTCCGCTCATAGCGTCCGCAGATAACCGCCCAGCCGCCTGTTCCGGGTCACACGCTCCCTTCTTCGTCCAGAGGAGGGGCCGGACCCGTTGCGGGAAGGGCTGAGGATTTGGGCAATATCTGTCCGATAAATCGCTCGGATTCGGAGCGGGTTGTCCTCTGATTTGCAGTGGTTAGAGGAGCGAGATACGGGAGTCTGGCCATTACGTTTTGGGATGAGTTCGATCCTGTTTCCGAGGATGAAGTGGACGGGATTATGCGGCGCTGAGTTCCACCACATGTTTGTTGGACCCGTGCCCCTCCTGGTTGGCTTATGCCTCCAGGGAGGTCACCTGCGGCTGGATCCGGCAGTTGTCAACGCTTCTTTGAGAGAGGGTTCTTTCCCTCCGCCTTGAAGGAGGCGGTGGGTGAGCCCCTCCTGAAGAACCTGCCCTGGACCCGACCGTGTTAGACAACTTTCGTCCAGTCTCCAACCTTCGCTTTTTGGTGAAGGTTGTTGAGAGTGTGGTGGCCCGGCAATTTCCGCTTTTCCTGGAGGAAACGGACTACCTCAATCCGTACCAATCGGGCTTCCGGCCTGGTTTCAGCACGGAGACGGCATTGGTCGCACTGTTGATGATCTCTGGAGGGCACGGGACAGGGGTTTTTCCTCTGTCCTGGTCCTATTAGACCTCTCAGCGGCTTTCGATACCATCGACCATGGTATCCTTTTGCGACGCCTTGTGGGGCTGGGGGTGGGGGCACTGTTCTTCGGTGGCTCTCCTCCTACCTCGCGGGCTGGTCGCACTCGGTGTTGGCAGGGGGGCAGAGATCGCCCCAGGGCGCTCACTTGTGGGGTCCCTCAGGGGTCGGTCCTCTCCCCCTCTTATTTAACATCTACATGAAACCGCTGGGTGAGATCATCCGTGGTTTTGGGTGAGTATCTCATGAGCTGAAGTTTCTAAAGCTTTGCCTATAAATATTAGCTTCTTGGTGTTTACATGATACATGTCCTTTTAATTTTAACTCTATCAAAACTTACCATGCACACCCAAGCTATCATATTTTTCCTCATTTTTCTCATTGAGATAGTGCATGATTGCACTTCCACTACCTACCTTATTGTTGGTAAATTCCACAGCCTCCTGCAATTCTTTTGTTCTAAGGTTTCTCTCTATGGGATCTCTCCTAGCCCTTCCCTAAGGTTATTCAAATTTACTGTGCCTGAACAACTATGCTGCAGTTTTTGTTATCAACTCATGATTCCACAAGAATCTACTAGTTTTAGGTGGTTATCTCAGAATGATGGGCAATTGCTGCTAATTTTTGGTAGTTGGGATTGTAGGGCACAACTACATAAAATATGACTTACAGTTTGCAGCATTCAAAATATGACTTACAGTTTGCAGCATTCCTCAATGTGGTCTGGACTGGATGGGAGCTATGATCCCACTCCATCTAGAAATTCACATGTTCCTCACCTCTGATGTAGTGCATAACTTGAACATTTCGGCCACTGTGGCTGAAGATGTTCATTATACATTTGTATAATGTTTTATAGATTCAAGGTTTTAGTAACAACATATAAAGTCCTACATGGCTTGGGTCCGGGGTACTTGCGGGAACGTCTCCTGCCGGCATCACATTCCGATCGCCCTGTATGCTCCCACAGATGGGGCCTCCTTGGGATACCGTTGGCCAGACACTATCAGCTGGCGGTGCCCAGGGGTAGGGCCTTCTCTGTGGGAGCACCCACCCTGTGGAATCAACTCCCCTTGGACCTTCATTTGGCTCCGGATTTCCGCTCCTTCCACCATGACCTAAAGACTTGGTTATTTCAGCAGGCCGGCCTGGACTGAACCAAGAGGGGAGGGGGGGTTCTTTTAAATAATTTTAATGGTTTTAATAGTTTTAATGTTTAATATTAGGCTTGTACTGCTTAATTATTTTTTAGTTAATTTATTGTATTTTATTTTATTCTGTGAGCCACCCTGAGTCCTTAGGGAGAGAGGGCAGCATACAAGTCTAATACATAATAATAATAATAGTCTTCATGATGATGCAATCTAGCCTTCTACAACCCAGCAACTTCACGATATTTTGTGATCCTCTTCACCATATTCCTATCACTGGGTTCACTGCCTAGGAATTCTGGGAACTTAAGTTCCAATATATTTGGAGAGCAGCAGCATGAGAAAGTCTAACACATGTTTTTTTAAAAAACCCACAGAAGGATAAATGATGGCATTGTTAGTGGGGATAGCTCTTCTAATTGTTTAATAAAATGTTGGCAAACAGGAGGTATTCTTGGTGTTATCAACATATATACAATGCACCTATGAGCCATGATGGCACAGTAGTTAGAGTGCAGTACTGCAGGCTACTTCTGCTGACTGCCAGCTGCCTGCAAAATTTGGCAGTTCGAATCTCACTAGGCTCAAGGTGGACTCAGCCTTCCATCCTTCTGAGGTGGGTAAAATGAGGACCCAGATTGTTGGGGACAATATGCTGACTCTGTAAACTGCTTAAAGAGGGCTGTAAAGCACTGTGAAGCAGTATATAAGTCTAAGTGCTATTGCTATTTTCATCTTGAGAAATACTTAAGGGTAAGTTAATCATATTTGGCTGACACAGGGCTTAAATGTGTGCTTTTTTGGTCTAATTTTGTCTGGCACGAGATGCCAAGTCACCAGGACAAGAGAAATACATAATAAACTAATAGAATCCTGCTGATGCATCTCTCTTAGTCTCTCCACCTGCAGGGAAAATTCAGGGCAACCTTGAAAAATCAGAGAGAGGTTTGCTTATGGGATCTTTATAATGATTTTCATGTTATTTGCTAATAATCTAGCCCAGGATCCCAATTCAACAGACTATGTAAATTGCATAATAATTTAAGCATCTTGGGGTTGGATCATTAATTCTCTCTTTTCTCATCCCCTTTTTTAATAAACAAGTTTTATTGCGCAAATATTATTATAGCCAGAGCCTTACAATGCAACCTCATATGTATCTATTCATAAGAAAAACCAACAACAAACTTAATCATTTGTTCCAGATTAGTGAAAGTAATTCCATTCCTTTTTCTATGTGCTGGGTATAAAAACATAGTAACATAGAGCTGGAAAAGATCAAAGATCTTCTACTTCAATCCCCTATTCCAGGCAGGGGAGACCTATACCATCTGAGTCAAATGGTTCTCCAGTCTATTTTTGAAAACCTCCAGTAATGGAGCACCTACAATGCCAGGAGGCAAGCTATTCCATTGATTAATTGTTCTCACTGTCAGAAAATTTCTCCTAGGTTGGATCTCTCTTTAACAATTACCTATTACTTCTTGTCCTGTCCTCTATTGCCTTGGAGAATAAGTCAATCCCCCGTTCTCTGTGACAGCCCCTCAAGTACTGGAAGTATTTTAAGTTGTCTGAAGTATCACTTAAGGTAGCTCAAATACAGTGGAACAAAACATGTTGTTTTAAAGCTGTCCATTATTCCCCATTAAGTATTAGTCTCAATTTCCCCCAACCTGGTACAATTCAACACGCTATACAAGCCTCTCATCCACTGTTCATGAAAAATGCGGAAGTTAGGAATTCCTAGCTCAAACCTATGTTGATAGCACCAGACTGAGGAAGTTTCTATTAGGTAACCTTAAAGCCTGTGATAAACACATGAGAATTTGTTCAAGACAATTTCTACCTCTAATCCAGTTTGCCACTTCAATTGGCACAGGTTTCCTATGAGTCCTTCCCATCAGGGAATTCCCTGATACTTGTAATGGGAAATACCAAGGGATGGCCCTGGCATTTATTTTATTTTTATTTTTTATTTTTATTCATATTTATATCCCGCCCTTCTCCGGAGACTCAGGGCGGCTTACAATTTTTGGGATACAACCCAATGCGCTCAGCAATAGCCTTCCTTCCTTTGTATATGCCTGCTTATTACTAAGCGACATTTTTACCAAGTCAGCTTATTGCCCCCAACAATCTTGGGTCCTCAATTTACCTACCCGGAGAGGATGGAAGGCTGAGTCAACCTTGAGCCTGGTGGGATTTGAGCCTGCAATAGTTACAGGCAGCTGGAACTAAGTGCTAGGCTATTATCAGCCTGCACCACCAAGGCCCTTCTGTCTTCCATTGAAGAACAGCATTTTGCACACTAAAACAGCCTAACTTACCCTAGATCTCATTTGAGGATCATACCGTTTTAAATTAAGTATTTCTTGAGGAAAATGTTGGCAGCATGGATTTACTTGACAATTATTGAATTCATTCTTCAGTAAAATACTGAAGAGTACTCCGTTTTTCATTAGTCATGTTGCAATATCCTTCAAAGACTAATAGAAATCTCAACAAAAACCCTGGTCTTGAAGACTTGAATATGAGACTTTTTCCTGCCTTTTGTGACCTATTTATGCAATGCCTACTCTTGTCTATCTATATACTGCACCTTCAATACAATTTTCCCACAATGTTTTCTCACCAAAAAGAAGCTTAATAAACTGCCCATAAGTCTGTCCAAAAGCATATCCCAAGGTAGGGTAATATATTGAGATCTCTAATTTAAAGTTGTTTACAATAAAACCAGCACAGTAAAAAAATGCAATCTTTTTTTCATTATACTATTAAAACAGCTAATAATAAATACACATGTAAATCATTGCCTACAGATCCACAAGCTCATATCAAGTTACCTCACCCTCAGAAAACAAATAAATTTGGATACCTGTCTAAAATTTGGCAGTGTGGAGACCAATCTGACTGGCAGGGATGGGAGCCCTGTTAAGAACTCCGTTGTCCAAATTGGTCTAAAACCTGAGAGAAAAACCAGCTTTTAAGGGCAATTTTTAAAAATAATACCAAGGTGGGCAATTTCAGTGGGAATATTGTTCCACAGGGCAAGAGCCGCAGTAGAGAACTGCTTTCCGAGTCCCATCCAGTGATGTTCTTTTAGCAGTGGGATCTAAAATATGTTGACACTATTGGACATAAATAATCCTTTAGGTTGCTAGGCCCTTTGCCATGAAGGGCTTTAAAGCTGATAATTGTTGTCTGAGCAACAATTCCTTCTCTCTGTTTCTGAAAAGCCTTCTTCCCTTTTGTGGTTTCTCGAAACCATTATTTCCCCACAATGCCATTCTTGTAACTTTCCAATCTTAGAGCTGTTTGTCTCCTTTCACAGCTTTGAACTGTACATGACGTAACTGCTATTCAGGGACATTTTACAAGTCTTCTTTCAATAGGAGTGGCAACCTCTGATAATCATGTGAAGTGTTGATACCACTCTATAATGCCTTGGTAAGACCACACTTGGAATATTGAATCCAGCTTTGGTCACCACAGTGTAAAAAAATGTTGAGATTCTAGAAAGAGTGCAGAGAAGAGCAACAAAAATGATTTAGGGACTGGAGGCTAAAACATATAAAGAACAGTTGCTGGAGTTGGGTATGTCTAGTTTAATTAAAAGGATTAGGGCTAACATGACAGCAGTGTTCCAATATCTCAGGGACTGCCACAAGGAACTGGGAGTCAATCTATTCTCCAAAGCACCTGAAGGCAGGACAAGAAGCAATGGATGGAAACTAATCAAGGAGAGAAACAACCTAGAACTAAGGAGAAATTTCCTGATAGTTAGAACAATTAATCAGTGGAATGACTTGCCTCCAGAAGTTGTGAATGCTCCAACACTGGAAGTTTTAAAGAAGAGATTGGACAACCGTTTGTGTATAGGATTTCCTGCCTGAGCAGGAGGTTGGAGAAGAAGACCTCCCAAGTACCTTCCAACTGTTATTCTGTATTCTATTCTATAATCCATGGGGAGGGCCTTCTCTGTGGCTGCCCCTGCCCTCTGGAATGAGCTACCGGTAGAGATCCGGATTGTCCCCGACCTGAGAGCCTTTCGCCGCACCCTTAAAACATGGCTGTTTAAGCAAGCTGATCTATCCCCATGAGATATTTTTAAATTTTTGGATTGGAATTATCGTTTTTAACCATTGTTCTTAAATTTTTAAAATTTGATATGGGTGGGGCTTAATTGAGTTTAATTTTATTTTAATATTTGCATTGTATGTTTTTTAATGCCCTGTAAACCGCCCTGAGTCCCTTTGGGGAGAAGGGCAGTACATAAAACCAACTAACTAAATAAATAAATAAATATCTGATTATTGTTCTGCCATTCCCGTAAACTTTGGTTTTAAAGACAGTATTGAGGGCTGGAGGGAAAAAATTGAAATTTTTCACAATGAATGGTTACACATAGAGACTGTGTCCCCTCAAGTTTTCCAGCCCAGGAGAGTAATTTTCAATATCCTCCATATGATGCCTGCTTCATGTGCAGTCCCTTGCCAATGTTGGAATGTTCCAGCTGTTCTATTTCATGGCTTTCCTCTCATAGGAGTGTTGCAGAGGTGGTATTCAGCAGGTTCTGACCAGTCTGGAGAACCGGTAGCGGAAATTTTGAGAAGTTCAGAGAACCAGAAAATCCCACCTCTGACTGGATATTTTACAGTACCCTTCCCCTGCCACACCCACCAAGCCACGCCCACAGAACCGGTAGTAAAAAAATTTTTGAATCCCACCACTGGTGTGCTACCATTCTAAGCATTCAGCAGTTTCTTCGATGTATTTTGCATTTTAAAGAAATAACTATCCTCATTCTATCCTACGCGTATCTGCCTTTTAAAAACTGTTTACTTTTTTTAAAAAATTATTCATAATGGAGTTTGAGGAATCTTTCATTCTAGGTTCTGCAAAAAGAAAACCCGAGTGTATTCTTAGACTGTATTTTCCAGCTTCTGATCGTTCGACACATTTCCCCCTAAATTAAATTGAAAGTATCTTTTACTTTTAAACCTGGAAGTATCTCTTTTTGACTGTATTGTTGATCTGAGCAAGATCAAAGCATTGGTTCATGAAATAAGGGGTGGGAGGATAAACACACAATGGTCACAGCTGTAAAGGCACTGAAGCCTGAAACTGGTGATGAGGGCAGCACACTTACGATGTGAAGTTCCAATTCTTGACTTAATTGAACAGTGTTTGGGCACAAATGATTATGAAATCCTGAAAAATTGTTACTAATCAATGAGATGAGAAAATGGAAAACAATTTGCTGCCTTCCAGAGAGTATTAGACTGTATTAATCTTAAATTGATGTAGCCAACATTTAATTAATTATTATAGAAATATATATCCTATCCTATTCAGTGATCCAAGGTTGATTGGATTAGGTTTTCACAATCCAGTAATGAGATCTGAAGAGCCATGGTTTCTTTGCTCTGCTTCCTTAGATGTCATTTCCAATTCCCACAGGTTCATTATCAATGAAAATATGCAACACTGGAAAGGCCACTAATTAAAAAAAACCTGAAAGTTGGTTGTGCAAAACCTAACACTTTCTAAATCTCATGAAATTAATCCCTGGTCTGAAATAGCTCAAGAGTCATAAGGCAATGAGAGTTTTCAAGACAGGATTTTGCATAGATTCTCTCATTTAAAACTGTACTCGGTTCACTACTGGACTCAACTGCTGAAGAACAAGCCATGTTGATCAAGAGACACCAATCCCATCCAGAACAGTGACAGCTGACTTTACAATCAGGGTCTACCCTGCCCTAAGAAGCCCTAACATTTGCACAATCCATCTTTGGGAAAAATGGTAACCACATTTGGACTCTATGATTTCTGTGCTCCAGAACACTGAACATCTGTCTGTGGCCCATTGGATCTTGGACTACCTCATCCAGAACTGGACTATTGGCTCAGTTTGCCTTACTACTCTGCCAAGTCCTAATACAGGGGTCCCAAAACTTGGCAACTTTAAGATTTCAACTCCCAGAATTCTCCAGCCAATAGCTGCCTGGAGAATTCTGGGAGTTGAAGTCTACAAGTCTTAAAGTTGCCAAGTTGGGAGACCTCTGTCCTAATAGAATGTTATTAATTCTTAGCACTATGTATTCTGCTTTAAAAAAAACAAATCTGTTCACTAATCCTTCTTTGGATAAATGCAGAAAAAGACATAGAGGAAAAAAAACAACCTATTTAGTTTTATTTATCCTTTGAGTGATGCTAAACATTTAATCTTGTATGGTTAAGAGAGAACTTTTAGGAAATCACAAAGTGGTTGTAGAGAGACATCTTTTCTTCTGGTAGAAGCTGATTTCTGTTGTCCCTATTTGTCTATTTGTCTCTCTTAAGTATCACAAAAACCAACCAAATTGTTTACCAGCAATGAAAATGGATGAATGTAATCTCTGATAGGAGCAAGTGCTCTTTCAAACTGCCTTCGGTCCTCTAAAGGAACTATTTTCTATCTCCAGTTAAAAGGTAAACATATTGATAACTCCCTTCATTTAAACAATGGTTCTCTGGTCTTTACTTGCCACAGGAATATTGAATGCTTTTCTTTGTGGAAACCAGAATTAGGAATATGGAGGAACAACCCTAAAACCAGGGGTGGGTTCAGGAGAGCCCCTAGCTAAGATTCTGTGCAGTTCAGAGAACCCCCAAATCCCACTCCTGGGTGGCCCTGCCCACCCCACCTTGCCCTTCCCAGGAGTCCCCATGCAACCTGTTTTGGATACAGGTAAGTGCAGGGTGCATGTAGAGGGTTAGGGAGGGTGATAAATGGGCCTCCCGGAAGTCCAGGAAGGCCAGAAATGGGCCCGTTTCCGGCTTCCAGAGAGCCCCTGGAGCCCGTGGAGGCCATTTTTGTCCTCCTGGAGGCTTGAGGAAAATCTCTGGAGCCTGGGGAGGGCAAAAAAAGAAAAGCTGTGGTGCAGGAGGCCGACTAGGCCACGCCCACCCAGCAATCGGGCAGAGAACCCTTTGCTAAACAAAACAAAACTTCGAATCAGGTAGATTCCTCAAAGAATTGCTTTTTGGGTGTATCATTTTGGCACAGATCTCTGAAGGCTCCTGTGGTTTTTACCTAATTAAATGTAAAAGTTTGTCACTTTCTCAAAACAATCAGTCACATGGTCCAATCATGGTGAGGTCTGGTTGCTGGGTGACATCACTCCACCTTCCTCCAACCAGGTGTGAGAATGTCCTTGGTTCCCAAGAGAAAGTATTTTGTTTTAGCTACAGAATCCCAACTCTCTCGAATCCCCACTCCCTATCCCTCAGTAGCAACACTGAAGCTGTCAAAAATGGCTTTGGTCAGGTCAGCTTCAGGGTTGACAATTGTCCCATTGTCCACCTAGCATGCAATTTTCTTTTCTTGGTAGAAGAGTTCTTTATAATTCTTTGGCAATCTCTGATAGTTTTAATTGGATGTGCCAAGGATAGAATCGGGGATGACATGAATGCAGTTATCTTCTACTGCAGAAGCATAACTCTTTCCTTTTAAAGGTTGCTAATACTGCTCCTGGATAGCATCTCAAATTCCTAATGTAATTTTCTTAATCTAAACTTGCCATATGATAGAAAGTATGTTTGATCCCAAGTATTGTATCCAGAATAGGGAGAGAACCTCTAGCAGTCCAGATGCTATTTGACAATATTTTCCATCATCATTAATCACTATACAAGAATCCAAAATGTTTGGAGGGATATGACTTGGGGAAAGATAGAAATAGTTGAATTTATTTTACAGCCTGTGTATGAAAAACTTGCCAGAGAACGTTCAGCGTTGGGAAGAGGTGTTTAATGATGAACATAATCACTTTGGTCCCTAAGCACCTGTTATCAAGAGATGAGCCTAAAACTTGTTTTTTTAAATTGAATTGTATTGAGATCTTATACAAGACTGTCAAATCTTGAGAATTTTGTCAACCCTTTATATCACATCACTGAAAGCTTATAAGATTTTGGGGGGGGGAGGAAACTTATATCATTTCAGCATTTCTTTTATATTTGTGTATGCCCAGACCACTGCACAACATTGTACAATGGTACTTTGACTCTATAAAGATTGCCTATTCTGGAGAGGACAAGATTCAGCAGGGTAGATTATTCCACAGGAACGATGCATTCAAAATGAGCAATACATTTAAATTTCTTACATTGATCATACGTAAGACTGAAGATAACAGGGGATTCAAAAAAAAGTATGAAAAAAGATAAGTTGATAATTTTTCTATAAGGTTTTCAAGAAGGAAAAAAATGAGCAACTGAAGAGGGGGAGGATGATGAAGCAAGTATAGGAAAAACTAAACAAAGCTCTAGAATTAAGAATTGAATAAGGTGGGACCACATGACCTAATGCATCCTTTTCAATGGCAGAGTGCTCCTTCAAGTATTTTGCCAGTTTATTATTGTTACCAGTACCAAATCTCCCATTTTATTAAAACTTTGGTATAATCATCAAAATTCACATCTCAAAATTCACATGATCTACTACAAAAAAGATGTTGAGACTTTGGAAAAAGTTCAAAGAAGAGCAGCTAAGATGATCAAAGGCCAGGAGACTAAACCATATGAAGAATGGCTGCAGGTTTGGGGTTTGGCTAGTCTAAAGAAAAGAAGAATTAGGGATGACCTGATAGCAGTATTCCAGTATTTGAGGGGCTGCCACAAAAAAGAGGTGATCAAATTACTCCCCAAAGCACCAGAAGGCAGAACAAGAAACAATGGATGGAAACTAATCAAGAGAGAATCTGGTATTAAGGAGAAACTTCCTAACAGTGAGGACAATTAATCAGTGAAACAACTTGTCTTCAGAAGTTGTGGGTGCTTGATTACTGGGGTTTTTAAGAAGGGACTGGACAGCCACTTGTCTGAAATGATATGATATGCTTGAGCAGTGGGCTGGACTAGTAGACCTTCAAGATCAGCACTATTCTGTTCTGTTCTATTCTATTCTATTCTGTTCTATTCTATTCTATTCTACTACTGAGTCATTCTTCAACTAATATTCCCCTTCAAGCAGTCGCTAAGAATGCAAAGACATCAATGATACATGCACATGTTTGTTTGTGGACAGGACATTCTCTAACAGAAAGTCAAGGGATTTTTCAAAATTAATGAGGTATCTGATTGTGGGATTATTATAATATTTAGGTATATGATGTCTTGAAGTTGCAATCTTGCTAGGTGATATGAAACTGATTCATTATCTCATACCCCATATTTAGCCAAATTAGGCAACATACAGACTTATCCAGATTTTACACAAGCATCTCTGCTGGAATTGGTGCAATAGAGATAAGTAGGGGAGAAAAAGTGGGCCAAAGACATCTAACAGAAAGGTGAATTGGAAAAAAATTGCTGATTAGACTTTAATGCTGACTGCAGGGCATTCTGCATATCTTTGTTTTGGCTTAACATTGAACCTCTGCTTCCATATTGCTCTAAGCTAAGATGCGGCTTGTAAGCAATGTTTTATGACTTAGCCTATTCTATGAACTCAGTCAAATGTGATTGATTCAATAAGGAATGGTGAAGCAAAGTAGGAGTTAATAGGGTGTATACAATTTCAGCCTATATTTAATATTGTGTTTGGCAGGCTGGTCTCCATGCTTAACAACAGCCTTGGAGATTGGAAATACACAAGCTTTGTACGAATCCAGAATGCTGGCCTATATATGTTTATCCTCTCTTGAAAAGAGAGAAAGATTTTGCACCGTCTTAGAGAAATATTGGAAATGAACAAAGAAAGAGAAAATTCAATACATTTTAAAACTGTTCAACAAGAAGGTAAAAAGAAGCACATGCAAGAGAGATTATTGAATTGGACTACACAGATCCTGTGCAGGAAGTTATTGTTTTCACTGATTATTATTTTAAAAATATTTGTATGGGAACAAATGTTTTGTTTCCCTCTTCCCCCACACAACTGTTGTTATTAAATATAGTGTGTACTCCGCAACTTCTGCTTCCTAGCAAACTCTTTGGATTATTGAAGAATGTGAATTAGGAAATGTATGAATCCTTTTTCTGGTTTATCCAAATGTTAATTATCTTACTGAGTCCTTGCATATCTGACCTTCAACTCCAGTCTGGTTCTCAGTTTAATGAAAACAGTTTCAGGATGGAAGCAGAGTGAATAACCTCAAAGCCATATAGCCTTCAGGTTATTTAATTTCTATGAGAATGCAAGTATAACTCAACATAACTTATTTGAATTAGGCTGTTAAAATATTAGACTATTTCTGCTTATCATACAGAATCTTGGGGCAAGGGGGAAGATCATATATATATATATATATATATATATATATATATATATATATATACATACATACATACATACATATACATACACACACATTTTTCCATTACAACACACAGTTCGGCTTGAAGAGCGGAAGGGAATAAATAAAGTGCAATCTGCCATGCAATGAGTTGTTATTCCCAGAGCAAGGACTTTAATATCCCTAGTTGTGATTATGCCAGAAAATATTATATTGATCCTGTAAAATATATCTGACAGGATCAACATTACTTTCTCCAGCACTGGCAAAGTCTTTCCTATGAATAAATGTAATTCCACTATTAACTCTGACTTATTGGAATCCACCAATAAGTCCTGAAAGCTTAATAATTTAATACCTTTACAAAACAAAATAAATAGGATAGTTATATGAAGTCATCCTATGGCTATCCCAATATTTGAGAAGAAAGAAGATGTTGCATCTATCAGCCTCTCTATTGGTCAACCTATCCTGACAAACAGATTGATTATGGTCTGACTTACACTTTTACCATCTATGTAGCATAGACATGCTGCCCCGAGCCACATAATGCCATCATTCACCAGAGTTAGGAGATAGCAACAGCACTTAGGCTTATACACCACTTCACAGTGCTTTACAGCCCTCTCTAAGCAGTTTATAGAGTCAGCATATTTCCCCCAACAATCTGGGTCCACATTTTACCCAGCCCAGAAGAATGGAAGGCTGAGTCAACCTTGAGCCTGATGAGATTTGAACTGCCAAATTGCAGGCAGCCAGCAGTCAGCAGAAGTAGTCTGTGCCACCATGGCTCAACTCCACTGCTTCCTCCAAGGAGATACTGCTTCCTTCAAGGAGTCTTGGATTGGATACGTCCTAGGATGCAACTGTCAGAAAAGGGCTGAAAAGGTGACTTCACCTTGTCTTCTCCCTTTCTCTATTTTCTGGCAAACACACATCATCAGACATACTCAGTCACATGCTTGCCATATCTAATCTTTCTTTGGTTCTTCTATCTTTATGTAGCCATTTAGGTATCCATGTCAACTTACAGAATGAACTGTTTCTAATGTTTGGATGAACCTCCAATACAACAGTCCTTTTGATGGAGTTCTGAGCTTTGCTGAGACATGGAGGTTGATCTCCATATCATCTTGAATCTTAGATAGGTTCGGCTTCCTTTTTGTTCCCTTCTATAAATTCCTCTGGATTGTTCCTGGGGGCTGCTTCTGATATCTCTATAGGAATTCTTTCTCCCAGGTGTCTACAGCAATATTATCTAAATGCCACAGTATATGACTCTGGATGAGTAGGACCATCCTTTGTATCATGATGGTAGATCAGATGCCTGATTTAAACGCTGATCTCCAACATATGAGGCATACACAATAGAGACTTGGCTCCAGTATCTTTCCAGGCCACTACTGGATATTTATCCACTATTATATTCATTGACCTGGGAGTCCTCCTGGATGCGCGGCTCCAATTGGAGGAACAGGTGGGGGCCGCCACCAGGGGGCCTTTGCCCAGGTCCGGCTGGTTCGCCAGCTTCGCCCATTTCTGGACCGAGATGCCCTGCGTACAGTCACCCATGCCCTTGTCACCTCGCGACTCGACTACTGCAACGCTCTCTATTTAGGACTGCCCTTGCATACCATCCGGAGACTGCAGCTGGTGCAGAATGCGGCCTCGCGGGTGGTGATGGGAGTCACCCGATTCTCCCATATTACCCCCCCTGCGCGGCCTGCATTGTTTGCCGGTTGCACTCCGGGTGAGATTCAAGGTTCTGACTTTAACATTCAAAGTCCTACACGACATGGGTCCACAATATTTAAGGGAGCATCTCCTGCCGATATCGAGTGCCACCCGCCCTGTGCAGGCACATAGGCAAGGACTCCTCAGGGTCCTGTCGGCAAGTCAGTGTCGGCTGGTGGTCCCCTGGTGACGAGCCTATTCTGTAGCGGTCCCCGACTTATGGAACGAACTGCCTCTGGACCTCCGTCTGGCCCCTGACCTCCGCACCTTCCGCCGCGATTTAAAGACCTGGTTGTTTGACCAAATCGGGCTGTGACTACCTCACCAGGGGTATGGGATAATTTTAAGTATCTTAATTTGGTCTTATTGGGCTTTATAATTGTTTAATCCTTTTAAAATATTTATTGTATTGTACGTTTTAATTGTGAGCCGCCCCGAGTCTTCGGAGATGGGGCAGCATATAAGTCCAACAAAATAAATAAAAAATAATTGACATCTATACTGAATTTAGGGATAATTACTTGTAGATGTCTATGGCTCCTGGCTTTTATATTCAACCTAATTTACTTGGACTTTCCCTTTGGACGGTTCTGAGAAGCTTTTCCAAATAGGAAACATCTAAAGAAACATCTGACAAAACTTGTCCCTGATCATGGGCTGGGTTGTGCCTGACATGATGCAATGTCATTAATGTTATGTATGCAGGTTTGAAATCATTGGTTTAGTTTGAATTGTTCTTGTAAAGTGTTGGAAATGATTGGTTTAAAAAGTGCGGGAAAACCCTGCACTCTGATTGGCTGTCAGCTGCGGCTGCCGGCTATAAGTAGCAGGGTTCGTTCTGAGCTGTAGTCACTAATAAAACTAAAGAGCTTGAAGCACTCCACGTCTGTCTCTTCATGCAAACTTAATATTGGCGACGAGGGTGGGATTCCCCTGAAGAAGAAGGCAACACGGAACAGAAGAAGAGCAAGATGGCTGCGCTGAACACACACCCCCCCCAGCCCCGTTCAATCCGACGGCAGAAGACTGGGAGTCGTATGCAGATCGTTTCCAAATGTATTTGGAGGGAAACGATCTTGCCGCCATTTCCGAGCAGTGGAAGAGGACGGTCTTCCTTACGTACTGCGGTCCGGCAGTTTTCAAGATGGTGAAGGCACTCGCGGGAGCAGCAGACGTGAAGGTAATGGCTTGGCCTGATCTGGAATGGCTGTCAAGAGCCCATTACGCGCCACAAGTATCATGCCTCATTAAGAGACACGAGTTTTACCATCGCGATCAGGGGGAAAACGAAAGCATAAACGACTTCATGGCAAGTTTAAGAGACATTGGGGGTACGTGCGAATTCAACAGTTTAGAGGAGGCCATGTGTGATCGTTTCATTTTAGGCCTTAAAGACAAGGTGCTGCAGAGCAAGTTATTAATGAAACCTAAGATCACGCTGAAAGAAGCAATAGAAGAAGCCTCTTCAGCAGAAGCTACCAAGTCCTCAGCAGCAGCCATGAAGAAGATTAACAAGGCCACAAGCCATCCTGATGTGGAAAAGTCCACCACAAATAATTGTGAGGAACTAGATTCTGAGTCAGACTTAGTGAAGTGGAGGAAGGAATTTACAGACTCAGAATGGAGCAGAAAAAGAAAGACCTGGGAAGAAAGAGGCAAGATTTCTACTGCAGAGGTTGTGGGGAAGCCATCCCGCACTGAATGCAAGTTTTTAGACACCATTTGCCTCCATTGTGATAAAAGAGGACACCTAGCGAGAGTCTGCAAATCATCCAGAACTCCACCCAACAGAAGGAAGTTTGCTGCAAGCAAGCAAAGACAAAGAATTCAAGCCTAACAACCTCAGTGAGAAAATGGGGCGCAGTACAGAAGCAAATGGGAAGAATGAAACTCATCAAACAGTAACTATTGGTCATTCTTCCCCTTTAAAAAGCAGAAAAGTACATGTTAAGGTTCTTATTGAAGGAAGGCCTTGCCAAATGGAAGTGGACTCAGGCTCATACCTTTCTATGGTGTCATGGGACACTATTCACAGACTACTTCCTAACATCCAAAAGAATCACTTCAAGAAGCAAGCATTGACTCTTAAAGACTACCAAGGGAACAAGATTCCAGTAGTTGGAACAAGAGAATTCAACGTGAAATTCAAGGGCCACACAGCGCCTACCACTGACCATCGTGGACAAGGACCCCAAGTCTGCTGGGCCTTGAATGGTTCAACCGCTGGGCATCGAGGTGACTGGCATCAATCACGTGAGCAACACTGAGTGGGAAGAGGCCTTGAAGTCTGAGTTTCCAGAGGTCTTCAGAGACGGATTAGGCAAGTACTTGGGGACCCTATCTCCTTTAACCTAGATCCCAAGGTACAACCAATCCATTTAAAACCCAGAAGGGTTCCATTTGCATTAAAGGAAAAAATTGATGCACAATTAGATAAACTAATAGCCCAAGGGTTTTAGAGCCCACTGACCACTCCAGGTGGGAGACACCCATAGTCACACCAGTCAAGGCTGATGGGTCTGTAAGAATCTGCAGAGACTACAAGGGGACATTGAACCATGCGCTACAACAGAGCGCATATCCAGTTCCAGTAGTGCATCATTTATTACATTCTCTTGGAGGGGCACAGTTTTTGCCAAATTGGACCTGGCACAGGCATATCAACAGTTAACAGTTGATGATGCCACTGCAGAAGCCCAAACCATTGTGACCCATAGAGGTGCTTTCAAATGCAAAAGGTTGCAATTTGGAGTAAGCGTAGCACCTGGCATCTTCCAAAGCCTTATGGAAAGAATGTTACAAGGGTTGCCAGGGTGGTGCCCTATTTTGATGACGTTTTAATTTCTGCTGAAAATGACACTCAGTTACACGAGAGACTCAGAGAAGTCTTAATCAGATTCAAAACAGGGTTAAAAGTCAAAGAAGAAAATGCACACTTAGAACAGATAAAGTGGAATTCTTGGGTTACATGATTGATAAACATGGCATCCACCCCACAGAGGCCAAGGTTCAGGCAATCAAAGAAGCCCCCAGGCCAAAATGCAAAACAGATTTACAAGCATTCTTGGGACTCATTAACTTCTATCATATGTTTCTACCTCAGAAGGCAACCATTGCAGAACCCCTACATAGGTTGCTGGACAAAAAATCTGCATGGGTCTGGGGCAGGAAGGAACAAGCTGCATTTAACAATATCAAGAGACAAATCACGTCTGATTCTGTACTGATACAGTTCTCTGAGAACTTGCCTGTTGTTCTGACTTGTGATGCCTCCCCTTTTGGAGTAGGGGGGGTTTGAGCCACATGCTTCCCAGCGGGAGGGAAGCCCCTATTGCATTTACTCTCGCACCTTGAGTAAAGCAGAGAGGAACTACAGCCAACTGGACAAGGAAGCCTTGGCAATTGTAGCAGCTGTCAAGAAATTCCATGAGTATCTACATGGGAGAACATTTACTGTTGTCACAGATCATAAACCTCTTTTAGGCATTGTGACAGGGGACAAACCAACACCCACGATCCTGTCACCAAGAATGCTGAGATGGACCGAATTTCTTGCTGCTTATTCATACAAACTGATCCACAGACCTGGTAAAGACATTGGGCACAGATGCTTTGAGTCGCTGCCCACTTACTTCACACATTGAGGACCCTGTTCCTGAGACTCACACCTTTTTCTAGAAACTGTTGCCAAGCTTCCAGTACATGCTGCTGAAATTGCCAGAGAGACTGCCAAAGACACTTTATTGGCTCCTGTTATAGGCTGGATTAAGAAAGGTTGGCCACTTCAAGATCTACCTCAACTTGCCCAACCTTTTAAATCCAGGCAAACTGAATTATCTGTGTTAAGAGGATGTATTTTGTGGGGTAACAGGGTGGTTATTCCTGCAAAACTACAAAAGAGGTTTTGGAAATGTTACATGAGGGTCATCCGGGAATTGTCAGAATGAAGGGATTGGCCAGGAGTTATGTATGGTGGCCAGGTATTGACAAAATGGTTGAAAACTGGGTTGCATCTTGTCCCAACTGTCAGGTAGTCAGGCCTGCCCCACCCTCGCCCCCACACAGGAATGGGAATGTCCTAGGGGCCCATGGTCCAGGATTCACATTGATTTTGCTGGCCCTACCAGAGGGCACACTTTCCTTATTATAGTAGATGCATATTCCAAATGGCTAGAGGTTATCCCTATGGCATCCACCACAACTGAAGCTGTCATCAAACAGCTTAAAAAGCTTTTTGTAACTCATGGGTTACCTGATGTGCTTGTTTCTGACAATGGTCCTCAATTTACATCCAACCTTTTTGAATCATATCTAGCACAGCAGGGTATCAGACATGCCCTGACAGCCCCTGGGCATCCTTCGCTAACGGCCGGCTGAACGTATGGTGCGATTTACCAAGGAAAAACTTCAGCAATTGGGTCCAGGGGACATCACTGAGAAAGTTGAAAAACTACTCAGTGTCCAGCATATCACTCCCAACCCCTCAACTAACTTAACCCCAGCTGAATTTGATGGGTAGGAAACTCAGATCTCCCCTGACGCCTTCATCCCACTTACGCACCCAACGCACCACTAGATTCCACTAGCAAAATTCGCACTTTCACTGTGGGTGATTCTGTTTATGCTAAGAACCTTATGGGTGAACCATTATGGATTCCTGCTGAGATAACCCAAATCACGGGCCCCAGGTCTTACAGGGTACAAATGAGGATGGTGTCCTCTGGAGCAGGCACATTGATCAGCTAAGATCCAGACTACCTCAGGAGCATCGCCATTGCTCCTCCCTGGTTCCCATACCTACTGCCTCTTCTAGGGGAAGGGGAGGATTATGAGGATAATCAGCAAGCAAGAATCAACCCCATGTGTAACAAGCTAACACGACAGGAATCACCTCAAAACCTGTCACAGTGCCAACAACCATTTTTACAAATGGAAGATTGCACCACTACCTGATTTGGGTGCTGACATTGGGTTGGAGATGGATTGGGAGGAGAGACCAGGTTGTAGTAACCAAACAGGTTCTACCATTACTAGAAGTCCAAGGAAATGTCAGCAGACACATTTCCTCTCTCACAGGTGAGAACCTTAAAACATCTGAACCACATAGGTCTCAACATACGTAAGAGCCCCACCTATTTAAAAGAATACATTAGATAGATGGGGTTTGAGTATGGACTGAACCTAGTGGGGAGGGATGTTATGTATGCAGGTTTGAAATCATTGGTTTAGTTTGAATTGTTCTTGTAAAGTGTTGGAAATGATTGGTTTAAAAAGTGCGGGAAAACCCTGCACTCTGATTGGCTGTCAGCTGCCGCTGCCGGCTATAAGTAGCAGCCGCAGCAAAGCCAGTTGGGTCCGTTCTGAGCTGTAGTCACTAATAAAACTAAAGAGCTTGAAGCACTCCATGTCTGTCTCTTCATGCAAACTTAACAATTAAAGTGGTGTAAGTAATCCTGATTTCTTACAGTAATATGTCTACCTTTGGAGGGTCACATAGTAAATTTCCATTACCCTGAGGACTGGAGGAAAGTGCAAGTCTGGACCACTCTCTATCATCCTGGGGTCCTGGGTCTAGTTACCGGTATATATTTGGTTCAATAGTTGGACTTTTCATGTTGCATTAGTTCAATGACTTCTTCAGTCATCTTGGCTACAGGAAGGTTCACAATAGTTAGAAGAAGGCTAGCCTGGGGTAGGCAGTTAAGTGCAAGCTAAATGCCCAATTTCTTAAATGGTCTTAGAGCAGTGGT
>CM019154.1:32089945-32314371 GCA_009733165.1 Naja naja | reverse complement strand
GGAACAAATGTTTTGTTTCCCTCTTCCCCACACAACTGTTGTTATTAAATATAGTGTGTACTCCAACTTCTGCTTCCTAGCAAACTCTTTGGATTATTGAAAATGTGAATTAGGAAATGTATGAATCCCTTTTCTGGTTTATCCAAATGTTAATTATCTTACTGAGTCCTTGCATATCTGACCTTCAACTCCAGTCTGGTTCTCAGTTTAATGAAAACAGTTTCAGGATGGAAGCAGAGTGAATAACCTCAAAGCCATATAGCCTTCAGGTTATTTAATTTCTATGAGAATGCAAGTATAACTCAACATAACTTATTTGAATTAGGCTGTTAAAATATTAGACTATTTCTGCTTATCATACAGAATCTTGGGGCAAGGGGGAAGATTATATATATATATACATATACATACACACATTTTTCCATTACAACACACAGTTCAGCTTGAAGAGCGGAAGGGAATGAATAAAGTGCAATCTGCCATGCAATGAGTTGTTATTCCCAGAGCAAGGACTTTAATATCCCTAGTTGTGATTATGCCAGAAAATATTATATTGATCCTGTAAAATATATCTGACAGGATCAACATTACTTTCTCCAGCACTGGCAAAGTCTTTCCTATGAATAAATGTAATTCCACTATTAACTCTGACTTATTGGAATCCACCAATAAGTCCTGAAAGCTTAATAATATAATACCTTTACAAAACAAAATAAATAGGATAGTTATATGAAGTCATCCTATGGCTATCCCAATATTTGAGAAGAAAGAAGATGTTGCATCTATCAGCTCTCTATTGGTCAACCTATCCTGACAAACAGATTGATTATGGTCTGACTTACACTTTTACCATCTATATAGCATAGACATGCTGCCCCAGCCACATAATGCCATCATTCACCAGAGTTAGGAGATAGCAACAGCACTTAGGCTTATATACCACTTCACAGTGCTTTACAGCCCTCTCTAAGCAGTTTATAGAGTCAGCATATTTCCCCAACAATCTGGGTCCACATTTTACCCAGCCCAGAAGAATGGAAGGCTGAGTCAACCTTGAGCCTGATGAGATTTGAACTGCCAAATTGCAGGCAGCCAGCAGTCAGCAGAAGTAGTCTGTGCCACCATGGCTCAACTCCACTGCTTCCTCCAAGGAGATACTGCTTCCTTCAAGGAGTCTTGGATTGGATACGTCCTAGGATGCAACTGTCAGAAAAGGGCTGAAAAGGTGACTTCACCTTGTCCTCCCTTTCTCTATTTTCTGGCAAACACACATCATCAGACATACTCAGTCACATGCTTGCCATATCTAATCTTTCTTTGGTTCTTCTATCTTTATGTAGCCATTTAGGTATCCATGTCAACTTACAGAATGAACTGTTTCTAATGTTTGGATGAACCTCCAATACAACAGTCCTTTTGATGGAGTTCTGAGCTTTGCTGAGACATGGAGGTTGATCTCTATATCATCTTGAATCTTAGATAGGTTCGGCTTCCTTTTTGTTCCTTCTATAAATTCCTCTGGATTGTTCCTGGGGCTGCTTCTGATATCTCTATAGAATTCTTTCTCCCAGGTGTCTACAGCAATATTATCTAAATGCCACAGTATATGACTCTGGATGAGTAGGACCATCCTTTGTATCATGATGGTAGATCAGATGCCTGATTTATTTATTTATTATTTATTTATTATTTGAACTTATATGTCACCCCATCTCCTCAAGACTCGGGCAGCTTACAACTAAAAACAAGGAACAATAAATACATTAAAAAACAATTAGATTAAATTATAAGTTCAAACATTTATAAAATAATTAAAAGCAACCTCCCCAAAGGGTCACAGCACAGGTTGGTCAAATAACCAGGTCTTCAACTCAAGGTGAAAGGTGCGGAGGTCAGGGGCCAGGCGGAGCTCCAAAGGCAGTTGATTCCAAAGGTCAGGGGCGACAGAAAAGGCTCGTCGTCGGGAACCACCAGCCGGGCATTGGCCGCCCCGACGGGACCCGAGGAGTCCTTGCCTATGAGCTCGCACAGGGCGATCGGTTCGACATTGGAAGAAGACGCCCTTAAATATTGAGGACCCATGTCATGAAGGACTTTGTATGTTAACACTAAAACCTTGAATCTCACCCGGGCGCAACCGCAACCAATGCAGGCCGCAAGGAGGGGGGTCACATGGGAGAACCGGTAACTCTATCACCACCAGGCCGCCAAGATTCTGCACCAGCTGCAATCTCCGGATGGTATGCAAGGGCATTTAAATGCTGATCTCCAACATATGAGGCATACACAATAGAGACTTGGCTCCAATATCTTTCCAGGCCACTACTGGATATTTATCCACTATTTATTCATTGACATCATGAGTGAAACATCATCTATACTGAATTTAGGGATAATTACTTGTAGATGTCTATGGCTCCTGGCTTTTATATTCAACCTAATTTACTTGGACTTTCCCTTTGGACAGTTCTGAGAAGCTTTTCCAAATAGGAAACATCTAAAGAAACATCTGACAAAACTTGTCCCTGATCATGGGCTGGGTTGTGCCTGACATGATGCAATGTCATTAATGTTATGTATGTAGGTTTGAAATCATTGGTTTAGTTTGAATTGTTCTTGTAAAGTGTTGGAAATGATTGGTTTAAAAGTGCAGGAAAACCCTGCACTCTGATTGGCTGTCAGCTGCGGCTGCCGGCTATAAGTAGCAGCCGCAGCAAAACCAGTCGGGTCCATTCTGAGCTGTAGTCACTAATAAAACTAAACAGCTCAAAGCACTCCGCGTCTGTCTCTTCATGCAAACTTAACAATTAAAGTGGTGTAAGTAATCTTGATTTCTTACAATAATATGTCTACCTTTGGAGGGTCACATAGTAAATTTCCATTACCCCTTGAGGACTGGAAATTGCCAATGTCTGGACCATCTCTATCACTCCTGGGTCCTGGGTCTAGTTACCGGTATATATTTGGTTCAATAGTTGGACTTTTCACGTTGCATTAGTTCAATGACTTCTTCAGTCATCTTGGCTCCAGAAGGTTCACAATAGTTAGAAGAAGGCTAGCCTGGTGTAGGCAAGTTAAGTGCAAGCTAAATGCCCAATTTTCTTAAATGGTCTTAGAGCAGTTCTTAACGCGGGCGATATTGCCCCCCAAGGGGCGATTTTGTTTTTCAAGGGGGCGATGGAACGAAAGGGGCAATGTAAAGGGGAATGGAAGGGGGATATGGGGGTGATGGAGCAAGATATATTGGGAGAGAGAGAGAGAGAGATCTATATTGGAAGAAAGGTAGGTAGACAAAAAGACAGGTAGGTAGATAGGCAGGAAGGCAGGCAGGCAAACAGACAGACCGTTTGGATGGATGGATGATGGACGGATGGACGGACGGACAGACAGAAAGAATGAGCGGGCGGCACTTTGGGAAAGCGGTGGCGGCGGCTTTTACCAACATGCTGCTGCATTCAAGGTGCTGGTTCAGGTGCGTACAACAGTCAATGGGGTGAGCCTGCAGGGCGGTGCCCCTGCCGCCTCTTAAGCCTCTCTGCTGGCCCCTTGGGGACGCTAAGACGTGGCAGGGGGGCGGTTATGTTGGGGGAGGGGGGCGATGACAACTTCCTCAATGGCTCAAGGGGGTGATTCTTTCAAAAAGGTTAAAACCACTGGTCTTAGAAACCATAAATATACAATATAATGCAGTTTTTATCTATTTTTTTCCTATTCCTCTAAAGAAGAAAGAGACTATGCTAGAATCAGATTTTCTTTTCAATTCAATTGTTAAATGGAATTTTTTTTCTTTTATGGAATTTCTTTCTTTCTTTCATTTATTCATTCTTTCATTCATCCATCAGAAGCTGAAGGGGATAGTTCATAGATCTCTTCCTCCGTATCTTTGAATAACGTTCAAAAGAACAGAGCCTCAACCTCTCTGAGAGGGACAAATCAGGATGACTCTGCTTTCTGGTTGTGTTCAAAAGCCCATATTTGACAAAACAATCTGCATTGGGCATATCCAAACCAATGTGACAAGAAAATCTGGCAAGCAAACTGGCTATTCCTAGCAGGAAACACATGAACCTTCTCTCTGCTTTGTCCAGAATGTTAATTGTCTATGGAAATCTTACATTCCTGCCCTTTAACCTCAATTTGGTTTTCGGTTTAATGAAAACAATCTCAAGATGGAAGCAGAAAAAGTAATTCCAAAAACCGTATAGCCTCCAGGTGATTTGATTTCAAGGAGAATGAAAGTGTAACATTCATTGAGCTTATGCTCTTTGTAAAATATTAAACTGAGTATTTCTGCAAGGGAAGAAATCAAGACTGTATATGCACATCACTTTTTCCCTTTCCAACACACACACACTTGTGCTTAAACAGCAGAAGAACTTGAATAAGATATGATCTGTCATGTGATGAGTTATTAATTCCCAGAGCAAGAGCTGTAATATCCCTGATTGTGATTATGCTAGAAAATATGATATTGATCCTGTAGAACATCTCTGGCAGGATCAACATTATTTTCTCTCATACTGGCATCGTCCTACCCAGGAATTTAAATGTAATTGTACTGTTAACTATGACTTACTGAAATCTACCAATAAATCCTGAAAACATGGCTGTTAATAATACCTTTATTAAACTAGCTAAATAGTCTATTTATTCAGCTTTGCTTCATTAAAAAAAAAAAACCAAAAATGAAATGAAGGTGAAGGGGGGAAAGATACAATTTCAAAATGATTCTCATGCACAGACCATTTGTGTAAGCCAGAAATCTTTCTTGCTGTAAAACATCCCTGAGGTTTTCTCCAAGATAAAATCGATCTGAGCAATTTGAAATGGTTACTGCTATTCCTCATGTGAAATACACCTATTTTCTCACAAGGCAAACAGGAAATAGTAAACCATGAATTGTTTAATCACAGTTGGTGGAATAAACTAGCACTCACTGTCTCTGTGAAAGACATCAGCTACTTCTGCTGACTGCCGGCTGCCGGCAATTTGACGGTTCCGATCTCATCAGGCTCAAGGTTGACTCAGCCTTCCGTCCTTCCGAGATCGATAAAATGAGGACCCAAATTGTTGGGGGCAGTATGCTGACTCTGTAAACCGCATACGGAGGACTGTAAAGCCCTGTAAAGCAGTATATAAGTCTAAGTGCTATTGCTAAGTCACAAGCCACAGTTTAGCAATTGCTAGGGGTGAAAGAAATCACTACAAATTCAGTCTTTCAGAATACATTTGGATCTGGTTGGTAGCCCCACATGGTAATGAAGTAGGATGTACATTCATTTTCACAGCAACTAATATTGTTGACCGAGCAGGTACAAAAATAGCCAGGGAAATGACTGAAGCCTAGGAAACAGGCCTCTTGTCAGTCAACAGGAGTGCCGATTTGCCACTAGCTTATCAGGTACTTAGGAGCGAAGACTTGGCAGCACCAGAAAACAACAGGTAATGATTTAATAGCTGGCCATCAGCACCCCAATTAACAAATAAAAAGCCACACACAACTAGGCACCACATAAATACTAGCATAGAATAGCCCAAATCACACATTCTGTAGAGAGAAGTTCCCTGAGGATGGGCTCCACCATGAGACCAAAAGCTTGGAAGACTAAACTTCTGGTCCCATTAATTGACCCAGATTGGTTCCGCAACATTTGGATCTGCCTGTTGAGAGCAGCAATTTTTGTTAATCATATTTATTGATTTTGATGGTTTAGTTTTGTAAAATGCTTACAGTTTATTGGATTGTATTGCATCATTCTAAGCTACTTAGAATCCCGATGATAGGCAGCATACAAAGGCTTAATAAATAAGCAGATTTATTTACAGACAAGTCAGAACCAAGCACATTGTATCATTACATAGTGCAATATATGAATCTAGTCTAGGAAGGACAAATGTCCTCATCTCAGTATATTTTTAAAATATCAAGCATTTTTGGAGAAGCGCATTATGCCACAGACTTCACAGCGATGTAGATTTGCTCAAAGAATGAATTAGAGCACTATAATCCCTTCAATACCCCTGTCATGCCCAATCACATTCCAAATGATTATAAAGCCTTATAATATAGAGAACACTAATTATACCATTAATATCATTTGAGATGAAAGGGGCAGCTGAATTTCTAGCTGAACACATACATTGATCATACAGGGACTACATGATGCAAGTGGAAAGTTAATGACTTAACAATGAGGTCAAATTATATTAAGTTAGTGGTCAACTTCAACTTTTCCTTTTCAGTTCTGGTCAGAACAAATCAGACCATAAAGTTCTTTGCAACAATAGTTAAGCATTACCCATCATTTTAGGACTATGGCAGGCAAAGAAATTGGACAGTACATTGCTTCACAAACCTCAACAAAGGGAAACGTTATTCACACAGAGTCCTGAAAACATTAAGCAGATGCTTAGGCAGAAGACAATGTTGCCTAAAGCCTTTGGAAATCAATTAGGCACAATAAAATAAAAATCAATAAGACATGAGATGCCTCCCATACATCACTTATGGAAGCCATAGAAAAATGTATCCTAATTTCTGTTCTCTGACATGTTAAGGGAACCACTCATCTCACAACAAAGGCCATAAGAAAAGCATTTGGCTCAGCCCTTGAAAATTAACTTTTTGGTCCTGCTGACTGAGCATAGTGGAACTTGAAGCCAAACAGGGCTAGAGAGCACCTACCTACTTGGACATCTGAGCCAAAGATCACTTGATTTACACATCATGCTTAACCATCATGCTTAATCAAATGCAGAGGTGGGATTCTACCGGTTTGGATCGGATCAGGTGAATCCCTTGTTCCGATGTTCAGCTCGCTCCGAACTGGTTCGCTGCAACGAGGAAGTGGGCCTGCCTGCCCGCCCCTGCTATTTTCTGTGCTTTATGTCTTTGTTTAGAGCACAGCTGATTCATGCGGCAGAGCAGCGCCTCAGCTGTTTTCTTCACAGAGGCTGCAGTTGAAGGTAAGTATGGGGTTGCCTTTTTAAAATTCAGAGTGAAGCACGCGATCACCGAACCGGTTGTTATACTGGTGGAATGCATAAACTCAGCCATTCTAAACCATGTTACTACACTGTGAGAACCCAGCATGAAGTTTCGTTTTAAGACTGTGATCAAGTGCACACACCACGGCTTCAGCATTCATCAGCTTTTCTCCTCTGGACTCCTACTTTGTTTAATCACAAACCTATGAAGAGTTCAGAGAACTTGACTGCTTGCTCAAATTTTGCATGACATTACAAATGAAGAAGCTGAGAGGCCCTGTATTTTGTCAGTGTTCCAAAAACCCTGTGGCTTGAAGAAAAACACAATACATAAGCATCTGAATGTATCTCTTTATGACAACCACACTCTGCTTGGATATCCCCACCTGTCAACACCAACACTCAGCACTTGTTGTCTGACAGTAATACATTGACATTGCCCGATAACCATGACTACTTATTTCCATTAACACTGACTCTTCCAATTGCCATATCTCTTTTCATTGTCACCACAGGTGGTATTCAGCAGATTCTGACCAGTTTTGGAGAGCCGGTAGTAGAAATTTTGAGTAGTTCGGAGAACCAGCAAATACCAGCTCTGACTGGCCCTGCCCCATCTATTCTCTGCCTCCTGAGTCCCAGCTGATCATCTGGGTCTTCTTTTGTTGCCCTGCACAGGAGAACGGAGATGGAAATCAGGTTAGTGGGGTGGGGAAGGAATGGGATTTGCAGTAACCTTCCCCCTGGAGTGGGGTGGGAATGGAGATTTTGCAGTATCCTTCCCCTGCCACACCCACCAAGCCACGTCACACCCACCAAGCCACACCCACAAAACCAGTAGTAAAAAAAACGTATTCCACCACTGATTGTCACATAATGTCTTAAAAGCTATGGAGAAAGAGCTAATCACAGTGCAGTGGGACCAAAGCAGTAAGTTGATTTTATGGGGAAAATGGCGTCCAAGCCCATATTTTACTGCTACTAACTGAAAGTTTATATTTTGCTTTCAAATTGCTTTGCTTTCCCCACCAAAAAACCTCCAGTACTGTGTCCAATGACCATTTGTGTCTTTGTTAAATATAAATTCTATTCTAAGATCTGTGACATTTGAGGAGATTCTCAGCTTCTTTCCAAAGAAGTGGCTACACAGCTGTCATTGGTGTTGTGCTCATTATTGTGATACGTTCAGTGTTTCAGTCTCAAATGTATGGCATACTGTTTGTATGCTCTCTCTTCTTTCCCCAGTATTGGACTGACTGCAAGGCAATGTTTAACTGATTTGCTTGGAACAGATTTCTTGGTGTCTATAAATGTCTGAGCTATATTTTGCATATGAAATATTTACATCACCCAAAGCAGTCACCAAAATATGCTTTATATTTGAAAGAATCAAAAAGGCATTATGTAATACCTAGAAGATGCAGTTACCAACTATCTATGTGATGTGGTCAAAATTGTATTTCCCAACTTAGCTGTCTCCCCCCCCCCTCCACTCAGAACCATCTTAGTAATGGCTATGCTCATTTGGGAAGTTCCTGTAAGGTTTTTACACCAGGCACAACTGTAACATTTGGCTTTCCGCTCACTGAACCCCTTCTTCCAAATGGCTTAGTCAAAATCTCATAGATACAAGTAGTCTTCAACAGTTCGTTTAGAGCAGGGATCCCCAAACTTGGCAACTTTAAGACTTGTGGACTTTGGGGAGAATTCTGGAGTTGAGGTCCACAAGTCTTAAAGTTGCCAAGTTTGGAGACCTCTGGTTTAGTGACTGTTTGAACTTACAAAGGCCCTGAAAAAAGTGACTTATGGCTTACCTGTTGCAACCTTCTGGCAAGCAAAGTCAATGGGGAAGCCAGACTCACTTAACAACCATGTCACTAGCATAGAAACTGCAGTGGTTCACTGAAACAACAGTGGCAAGGAAGGTTGTAAAATGGGGCAAAATTCACTTAACCAAAGGCTCAACAAATGTTGGGCTCCGTTGTGGTCATTAAGTTAATTTTGTGCAAAATTGGCAAAAATTTAACCTTTCTTGCAGGCAAGAATTAAGGAATAGTCAAACAGGAAATTTATTTCTGCAGCCTGCTTTTGTGTGTATATGTGTGTGTAAGGAAAAGTGAGGAAAAAGCTTGTATCTGTCTGTCTGTGGCTTCCCCCCCACACACACACCTTTTCTCAGCACTGAATTCTTGAAGGCTGTTCTCCTTCAAGACACCACTCAGGATCCCTTGGTTCCAGTGGTGGGATTCAAAGATTTTTACTACCGGTTCTGTGGGCGTGGCTTGGTGGGCATGGCAGGGGAAGGATTCTGCAAAATCTCCAGTCAGAGGTGGTATTTGCTGGTTCTCCAAACTACTCAAAATTTCTGCTACCAGTTCTCCAGAACTGGTCAGAACCAGCTGAATACCTCCTCTGCTTGGTTCCCATCTCAAAGACCTTCATTTCCTACAATTCTTGAAGGTCACACATCTCAAAAAGCCTTTGGGTTGAGAATCATTGCCCTATACTTGTACAGTATTAAATCCTATACCCGTAATGGTGAACCTATGGCATACCTGCCGGAAGTGGCACACAGATCCATTTCTGCCAGCACACGAGAGGTCGCCGGAAGAGCCCCACTGCGCATGCACACATGCCCCCGCCAGCCAGCTGACTGCCAGGTATCTGCTGCGCATGCACAGGGGGCGGGCCGTGGGGGGGGCATCGTGCATGTGCAGAGGCGTGCGCCACTGGGGGTCATGTGTGCATGCCCAGGGGGGCCAGGGGGTCATGCCCACATTGCATCATGAATGCTGGTACACATGAACGCGCGCGTGAATGCACTTTCAGCACACGACATGGGAAAGGTTAGCCATCACTGTCCTACACCATGTTACACTGTTAACCTATCAAGACATTTTCAGTCAGGGCATGTTCCAAATGGAGATACTTGTAAACTCACCTGGGATTTTCTGTATGTAATGTATATGGCCTACCACTGAACTATTGTCCTTCCCATTATACAGCTGTTCTTACTGTATGTAGGAGACCATTCCAAACTCTATGGCTGATGTATATTGTCCATATAAAACCTCTAAGGCAAGGAATGGAACCAGTAGGAGCCAGCAATATAAAACAAATAGAAGTGCCTTTCCAATAAGGAATAGAAAACACCCTCTCTCTTGAATTAGCTAGGCATTTTTGTACATCATCTTGATGGACTGATCGATGCCTCAAATATTACAGAATAGGAATTGTGTATCCTTGGCCACCAGTAAGGCCTAGTGCGATTGGGACAGAATGTCTTCAACTTTCTCTCAAAAAGTTTTGAGTCATGTGATCTTTCTTCACATCTCTTATGATTCTGTGAAGCTATTGACTCTGTCTCACAGGCATTTGTGTGTACACCCATGTTGCTTTTCTATTGTCCATGGACAAGATGATGGATGCTATTGCCCTCAAGACAGGAACTAACAAGGCTGCAACCTAGCAAAACCCACAAAAGAGGCAAAAAGATACAGATTTAAGAAGCAGCATCACCGAAAGTCAGGGAACACAAAAGCTTCCATTTCAGACCAAGATTCTGAGTAAGAAAAGAACTGACAAAGATATTTTCAGACAGGGAGGCCTCAAGGTGCAGGAAAACAGTATCAAGAATGTAGCTGAGCTCCTCGATTTATCCAAGCTCTATCTTCTTGCGAAAAATGTAGTTTTAAAGAGGCATCCCTCCAGCGGAAATCCCTTTATACCAGCGGGCCCCAATCTTTTGGGCACCAGAGACTGGTTCCCTGGGGAGACATTTTTCCACAGACCGGAGGATGGTCCAGTGCGGTGGCTTAGAGGTGGAGCTCTCGCCTCACAAGCAGGAGGCTGTGAGATCGATCCTAAGTAGAGGCTAATATTTGGAATAGACTCCCCTGCTCAAGCAGGGGATTGAACTAGATGACCTCCAAGGTCCCTTCCCACTCTGCTATTCTAGGTCTCATTTTGTGTGTTGCCTGCATCCCACGGATGGGGCCTCGCTTGTTTGCATGGCCTGGTTTCTGGCATGCCGCAGCCCAGTGCTGGTCAATGGCCCGTGGGTTGGGGATCTCTGCTTTATACAATCACTACTCTGTGAGTATATTGCCTCACTTATGAACTTGCTTGATGGACTGTGAGCAGGGGTAGGATTCTACCAGTTCACACCTATTCTCTAGAACCGGTTGTTAACATTCTAAGCAGTTTGGAGAACCAGTTGTTAGGAGAAATTACTGGACTAATCCTGTAAGGAAGGCAGGAAGGAAACATTCTGGTGTTGCTTACAGAAACTGCCTCTCCGTTAACCATTATTACATTCTTGGCAGGACTAGACTTCCTGTCTCAGGAACGTCTCTGGAGTTTTTTCCCCCTCCTTTGCTGGTACTTTGCTTGTGTGGAGTGACCATTCAGAGTTACAATGGCACTGAAAAAAGTGACTTATGACCATTTTTCACACTTACGACTGTTGTAGCATCCCCACAGTCATGAGAGGCCAGGCGAGGAGATGCATGCTTTGATGTGAGTGATATTGAGTTGGCCACGCCCAGCCAATAACATGACCACCAAGCCATGTCCACCCAGTCACATGACCACCAAGCCACGCCCACCAACTAAGCCATGCCCACAGAACCAGTTGTTAAAAAATGTGAATCCCACCCCTGACTGTAAGGCTAACACGGATGCTAATTCGTCACTGAAATAGTGCTCGGCGGCTGGGTCTTTGACAGTTCTACCTCAGGCTTCATGGAAGCAGTGTCAGGAGAGGGTTATGACCACAATTGAGCCCAAAATTTCTGTTGCTAAGTGAGACATTTCTCAAGTTGATTTTTGCCCCCTTTTACAACCTTTCTCACCACCGTGGTTAAGTGAGTCACTGCAGTTGTCAAATTAGCAACACAGTTGTTAAGTGCATCTGGCTTCCCCATTGACTTTGCTTGTCAGAAGGTCACAAAAGATGAACATATAACCCCGGGACACTTCAACTGGGATAAATTGGAGTCCGTTGTCGAGTGCCTGAATTTGGACCACCTGACTGCAGGGATGCTGCTATGGTTGTGAGTATGGAAAACGGTCATTAGTCGCTTTTTTCAGTGCTGTTGTTAACTTCCAATGGTCACTAAATGAACTCTTGTAAGAAAGGGATCTGAAACCCAGGATTTCCTCAGAATCGTACCACTGATCTTTCATGCTCTGAATGCACTAGACCAGGAGTCTCCAACCTTACCAACTTTAAGACTTCTGGACTTCAACTCCCAGAATTCCTCAGCCAGCTTAGCTGGCTGAGGAACTCTGGGAGTTGAAGTCCGCAAGTCTTAAAGTTGCCAAGGTTGGAGGCCCTTGCACTAGACTGCTACTTGAAAGTACATCAGGGCATCATTTCAGCAAGAGCAGCCCTGTGATAACAGACTTGAAACCATAGAGATCAGGGGCGTCAAACTCAAGGCCCGGGGGCCAGATCCAGCCCACAGGCTGCAAGCCTGCCCTGGAAACAGAGAAGGACCAGCCCGCAGGGCCTCCGCTAGCAAAAACGAAGCTTGGGAGGCCGTGTGCTGGTGGTCTGTGCGTGGCCTCCCCAAGCTTCATTTTCAGTGGCAGAAGGCTGCAGGAGGCTGTCGCAACCAAAAATGGAGTCCGGGAGGGCCATTGTGGCCGAAAATGGAGCCTCAATGAGTGACATTGAACTGGCCATACCCACCGTAGCCATGCCCCCAGCCCCTGAGGTCAAACACAACCCTGATGTGGCCCTCAATGAAATTGAGTTTGACAACCCTGATATAGATGAACACTTTGTTGGTGAAATGCGTTTTCTTCACGTACCAGAAAATGGCTCTTTAGAATTGCTTTTCACAAGCACAAACCTCAGATTACATGTTACTTCCTCAAACCTGAAGAGGTTTGCAGTGAAGTGCAAAATTGCTGGATTCAGATAGATGAGCTCTTTTCAACAGCTGGTATAAATGTCTGGGGCAAGTTGGGACTGATTTTAAATCAAGGGAGGAGTGGGATAGGTAGAAGTCACATAGAATATGTGCACAACAGCTGAAACAATCGGAAAGCAGACTCTAGGCACAGTCATGAAACTCTAAGCAGCAGTTATTTGACCACACACTGGGAGGTTCTTCTGGCTTCCTTTATAGAAGCTGTTGGGGGGCCATCAAGAAAAGAAGGAAGATGAATTCATAGGGTTGAGCAATTATTCATACTGCAAAATAATTCATCTTAATTTGTTAATAATGCAACATATGCAGTCTCAGTTTAAATAGAATATTCTTCTCCAGGTTGAACAGTGAAATTCTTGGTGCTCTCTTGTGCTTGGCTGTTTGCTTGCAGATGTTTCATTATCCAGCTAGGTAACATCATCAGCATGCTACCTAGTTGGGTAAGAAACTTCTGCAAGCAAACAAACAAGCTGAGAGAGTACCAAGAATTCTTATCTTAGTTTCCCCCACACACACACACACACAACTTTAGAATCAAAGATAATCCCATATACTGTAGTAACTTTCCAGATATTGTAACCTGTTTTACAGAATGTAAATTAGATGCAATCTTGCTATCCAAGACACAGCTAGGGAAGAGTTCCTGGTCTTTGGGGGAACTCAAATCATTCGCTGTCTCTGGTTAAGTATTAAGTATATATTAATATAGACCAGAATTTTTCTAATATTGATGATAAGCTTTAGCATTGTCTGAATTCTAACATTTGTAATCAGGTAGCTGGCAACCAGGGAAGAAACTTTCATTTATAAAATGTCTTCTAAGTTACCTTCTACTATTTTAGCACAGAAGACCTTTTGGTCTTAAGTTCACTGTGGGGCACTTTATTTACTCTGCTGAATTGTATGGAATTTTGTAACTGTTGTTCCTATTGTTTTATGATGTTAGTTCTGGTTTACTGTGTTTTATATTTTAATGTAAGCTGCCCTAGGCTATGCTGAAGGGAGGCATAGAACATTTTAGAAAATAAACATTTGTAGAAAACCAGTTTCAGGACAAAGAATGCTCTTTTTTCATGCCTAGATTGTCAGAACAGGAAATAATTTGAAGTTTTGTATAATCTATTGGTCTTTTGCCCATGGCTAATTATTGCAATGAATTAAAAAAAGAATGTAGCACATGAAGTTAAACAGTAAAGATATATAAAGAATTTGCAAAAAATAGTAGAGGTTGCTATCTTAACAATATTTATATAGAGGTTCATCCCGATGAATTTAAAAATTGTTTCTTCCAAGTCAAGATTTTATCAGTGAAAGTATACCTCATTCAACCACATCATGGTCTTGGGGTTGTTAGCTATTAACACAAATAAGGAGAACATCTGATGAATAAAGTCCAAGAAGTAACTCTGTATGTGATTATAAATATTTTGTCTGCAGTTGTGGCAAAAATGCCCACTTTAATTGAGGAACCAAAAGGTTAGGAGATGAATACAAGAAAGTATCTTTTATTGGCATGCACTAAGAGTGATCTCTAAGCTCCTTGGCCAAACAAATACAAAAAAACCCCAAACTAAACCAAGTTATGAGTCATACTATACTGTGCAGTATATCCCCAGAACTGTTACATAGGAATTACAGTATATAAGCAATAAATGTAAGTCATACAATGACATTTACAACTGGAACATATCGTCTGATAATACTATAGGATTACCTTATTATGTCAATGCTAATACCTCTACATTCATGTTTACTAACGGAATTCTAACCTGCCTAATTACAGGTGATAACACTATCTACCATAAACAATGGCACTTATTGTGTGTCTAAACTACCTCCCTTCTCATTAAAGAAAAGACAACCATCTACTTTGTTATCTTTCTCCTTCTCCCTCCTTCTCTCTCTCCCCCGCTCTCTCTCATCATCAGATAGGTTTCATTTTATTTTGTTTTGTTTGTTTGTTTGTCAAACATGTACAAGGTAAGTATAAGTATGAACATAAACAAGAACAAAGTAACTAAATACAGATAAATGGGGTCAGTAAGATGGTAGGCACGCTGACGTGCTTATGCACGCCCCTTTTAAGGACCTCTTAAGAATGGGGTGAGGTCCATGTGTTATCTGTGCTCTATTTCTAACATTTGTTATCTGTGCTCTTGAATTTCTATGACTTCCCTCATGCTTATGCCATGTACAGGCTATCATACATGACAACCCTCTGCATTAGATAACAGAGAAATACCAAAGAAGGTTTCAAAAACTGTCAGACTGAGAAGATGGCATGAGACATATTCAGGGTGTCAAGAACTGCAGCTCCAAGCAATATCATAAGAAAGAGCAATCACACTGTTTGGTCGTAAAGATCAAAAATATGAAAAGAACTCCAAATTAGTTGATACGATTTGACAACACAAGTAACGTATCTCTTAAAAGATATCCAGGGGTAATACTCTGAATATCTATTCGGACCAAAAGTCACTGAATTCTCCAGCAAGGAGGCACAAGCTGGATGTGTCAGAGATCATTGGAACAAGTTATCTATTTTAAATTGTTCAAATTCCTGCAACTATAACCACTGGTATATGGATATAGCCATAAAATCACCAGGAAGCAAGCTTGACTTAAGGGAGACTTTATATTTTACTTCTGGATACAATTTAAGATGTAGTCAGACAAACTGGAACAGACTAGAGATGTCAAACTCGATTTCATTGAGGGTCGCATCAGGGTTGTGTTTGACATGGGGGTGGGGTCAGCATGGCCAGCTCAACATCTCTTCTTTCTGAGGCATCTGTGGTGCCCTGGGCAAATCTGGGGTGATCCATTGTCTCCAGCTGAGGAAGGTGAGACCAGGGACAGCACCAAACCCTTGTCCTCCAGAAAAGCCTTGCCATCTGCTGGTAGCCATGTGCTAAGGCAGGACTTGCTTGCTTGCTTGCCTGCCTGCCTGCCTGCCTGCCTTCATTTTGTTCTTTTTCCTTCCCTCTTCATTCTCTTTCTTCTTCCTTCCCCTTTTTCCTTCCTTGCTCTCTTCTCATCTTCCCTTCTTTTCCTTTGTCTTTTCTCTTTCCCTTTCTCCTTCCCTATCCCTTCTTGGATGGTCAAATGCAAAAGGGGAAACATTTCTCCTTTTGTTTTGCTTTGCTTTTAGTTTCTTTTGCTAGCCCTCTGCCAGTGAAAATGGAGCCAGGGGGGTGCACGTGCCTCCCCAGATCTCTTTTTGCTAGCAGGAGGCCATCCAGGCCAAAAATGGGGCTTTGGATGACCACCTGAGATCCTCCCCAGCTCTATTTTCACTGGCAGATGCACTGTGGGCCAGTCCTTCGCTGTTTCCACGGCTGCCCTGCGGGACAGAATTAAGCACCCCATGGGCCACATCTGGCCCGCAGGCCTTGAGCTTGACAGCCCTGAACTAGAGGCAACAAAGATAATCAGGGACTGGAAGCAAAGTCTTATTACAAGAATCTGAAAATCCTTGAGAAGCTTGAGTGTGATTATGATGAACCCTTCAAAAACACAAAAAGATGCTACAGAAAAGGTCAATACCTTCTCTGTCTGTGTCATTTGAAAGGGCAGAACACAAAATAATGGGTTTGATTTACAGATAGGTGTTAGGGGCAACCTCTGAACAATAATGTCAATTCAATATTGGAATGAATTCCCCAGAGCAGTGATAGGCTTCTCTTCATTGTTATGTGTTCAAGTGGAATATAAAAAGCAAAAAAAAAAAATCCCCATTTTTTTTTTTAAATTACATTTATATGCCGCCCTTCTCCGAAGACTCAGGGCGGCTTACAATTTTTGGAGCACAACCCAATGCGCTCAGCAATAGCCTTCATTCCATTGTATATGCCTGCTTATTACTAAGCGGCATTTTTACAAGGTCAGCTAATTGCCCCCAACAACCTTGGGTCCTCAATTTACCTACCCCGAGAGGATGGAAGGCTGAGTCAACCTTGAGCCTGGTGGGATTCGAGCCTACAGCAGTTGTAGGCAGCTGGATCTTAAGTGCAGGCAATTAACAGCCTGAGCCACCAAAGCTTTTGACCCTATCCATATACTTTCTCTTTCTACTCTCCTTAAGTTTCCCATAGTCCACCGTCTGCTTCTTTCTCTTGCTTAACAAAGCACTATTTATCTGCACATTTCAAATTGTGAAGTGTTTCCATCTCTCATTCTGATTCCTCTCATCTCTGCCAGTCTGGCCATTATTACATCTGTTGTATGTCTATGGAGCATCTCAATCATCCTGGTCATGGTTGTCCCTGAGGTGCTTTTCAAAAGACAACTGGACTTTCTTTTGTCTTTTCTTGAAAGGAAAAACAAAAGAAAGTCCAACTGCCTTTTGAAAAGCACCTCAGGGAGAAGTTAAACAGAGCCAGTTAAACAAAGTCCAGTTGCCTTTTGAAAAACGCCTTTGGGACAAGAGCCAGTTTGTGTCGTGGTTAAGGCATCCGGGTGGAAATTGGGAAACTGGGAGTTCTAGTACTGCCTTAGTCATTTGGGTGACCTTGGGCCAGTCACACTCTCTCAGCTCTAGGAAAAAGGCAGCTGTCACCCTTACCAGGTAGACCAGACTGGAAACACAAGTAATTCCAGATAATTCTGTTTGGTTGTAAAACTACATTAACAGAATCTTGCAAGACTGAAAGCATAGGTCTCCTGCTATCTCCTTTATAGCTCCCCAAAAAACTAGAGAGAGGCTCTTACCCTGCCCGCTATCCAGTTGCAGATAAGCTCTCACTGATCTGACCACCCCCTAGGCAGCATCTCTCCACCCTGTTTCCCAAGGTCTTTCCCACCTACCATCACAAAGGCAATGGCAAACTACTTCTAAAGTCTTGTCAAGAAAACTGCAGGGACTTGTTCAGGCAGTTGCCAGGAATCTTGAAAGCAGGAAGAAGAATTAAACAGGTCTGGCAACAAATGCATTCTTGTCTTGTTCTCTTTCCTATCCTGAACTACATTGTTGTTCCGAATTCATTACTTAACGATGGTTGTTTAATTCATTGCCAAAGCACCTCAAAAGAATAATCAGGGGCTTTGACACATCCATTAACCTTAATGTAGACAAGATTGCTTTAGATCTAAGTAGGACATGAAAATATCTGTTGGATCATTTGGGATTCAGTAATGACTTCTTAAAGAATTGTCTTCTTTTTGTCTCTTTTAAGATGTTAGGCCAAGAACTTGGCTAAAGCTTCCCAGTACATGAGATGGCAAAGTCTAAACTGAATATTTATTATGACATCTGAATAAAAGTGGGGGGTTTCCAACAATTCATTGCATCTAACATAAAGCTAGGCCTACTTATATCCTCGGATGCAGTGGCTCAGTGGTTAAGACCCTGATCAGAAAGATCGGCAGTTCAGCAGTTTGAATCCCTAGCACCGCATAACGGAGTGAGCTACTGTTACTTGTCCCAGCTTCTGACAAACCAGCAGTTTGACAGGATGTAAAAATGTAAGTAGAAAAATAGGGACCACTTTGGTGGGAAGCTAATAGCGTTCCATGCACCTTCGGCGTTTAGTCATGCTGGCCACATGACCATGGAGACGTCTTCAGACAGCGTTGGCTCTTCAGCTTTGTAACAGAGATGAGCACTGCCCCCAAGAGATAGAAATGGCTAGCACATATGTGCGAGGATAAGCTTTACCTTTTATTTATATCCTCTTGAATTTAATTCTACACCTTTTCTTCCCATACTTCCCACAGAATAATGGAATATTTGTTTTATGTTTTCCACAGTCAGTTCTGTGACAATTGCCTGTTTACATTCTTGGCATTCCTGCACTGGGAAACTCTACCCCCCCCCCAATCTATAGCTAACAATTCCCTCTCTCAGAGATATTATTCACCTTTTAAATCTATTTACTCTGTGAAGCTCAAGTATAAAAGATTGACAAAGATCAAATATAATGGTGATCAGCCAAACCCCTGCTGATACTTGTTATCCCATTAAGAACTCATACTAAATTCAAATAACTAGCTTGAAATGGAACATATACCCAAAGTTCAGTCAATAATGATTTCAAATTCAAAGCAAAGTGAGTAAGTTTTTTTATCTTGTTACAGCAATCATTTCAAGACTACAGTAGATGTAATAACTATTTGCAATGGAGAAAATTATTATGAATTGGCATGTATGAGGAGTTACTACCTGCTGTCTCTCAAAAGTGCTGGGAAAGTAATATAGTATGTTAAATATCATATTCTGATTATCCTACCACAGTAAATAAACACAAAATATTTTGTAGAATATTAGAATTTCCCTGAGTTAGGAAAATTTAGTGGCACTATTAATTTTTCCCCTTTCCTATAGTTACAGTAGTTTTACACAAAATGGCATGTATTAGCTTCTACTGATTTACAGTAGAAAACTGCTGTTGTATCTGTATTATTTTTTTCCAAAATGAAACCAATTATAGCAAAAACATTTCCCCTGCCAGCTTTCTAAACTAAAACAGCATATTTTCTTAGTTGGGTTCCTTTAGTACCCTTTGGGCATCTGTGGTACCTAATCTAGGTGTGGTCTGCTTTTTTTATTAGATCCTTGAAATTTATTAAGTGGAACCAAAGGATGACATACTGAGATAGTGAAACTGAAACCACAGTGGAAAATGAAAGTGGAATGAAACTATGCATATTGAGATAATGAAAAAAAACATCCCTGAACATAGACTTTACAAAGAATTTTCTCCATTTCCATAAATTATGGATTTCCTACTATTACATTCTTCAATCCCACAAGGTGAGAAGTCAGTAAAGCCACCTAATATCCATGCAGGGGATTTTAAAGAAGTCCAGTGTGAAGTTACGTAAGAAAATAGATTACTTGTCCCTAAATTCATTTTATGCTTGGTTCAACAGATAATAAATAGTATAATAACTGAGTATGAATCTTGTCAATGGCTTCTACATTAAAGCCATAAAAATGTTGAATCTAAATCTAGCCCCTATCTATACAATATATTTCTCCTCATATCAAAACCCATTAACCAGGCTACAGTGGTCTTGGACAATCTACTATTTTTCAACTTCCATTTCTTAACAATTAATATTAACTTATCCAATGAGACAGTACTATAGCTCAGGGCTGAACTGTGCTTTCTAAGCTTGCTTGTTTGCTTGCAGACATCTGACTGAAGGTATTACATAGTATTGTAATGAAACATCTCCAAGCAAACGACCAAGGTCAGAGCGCACCAAGGATCCCCCATTAAATTATCCAGCTATGATTCAACAACTATAATCCAATATAAACAACAACATACTCACCAAATTAGAAGTAGAGTATAACTGTTAAGTAGCAACTCCAAGGGAAAAAGGAATTCATAAAACTGGCTTTAGCTATTCATCATTTCAAGCCTTCCCAATTCAGTATCTAGATTTTTCACTCTAGAGCAGGGGTGTTAAACTTGTGGCCCGTGGGCCAGATGCAGCATGCACTGACCATGCCTACCCTTGTTTTAGTGAAGGGACAGGGAAGTTGTGATATGTCACGTGGTGTGTCGTCATGAGTTTGACACCCCTATGATGTGTAATCAGGTTTTATTATTCCACCTTAATGACCATGCCTCCTTACAATTTGGGTTTGCAAGTGGGCAATTGAGTCAGATAAATGGTGATTTACATGAAGCTACCTAAGAAATATATTACTGAGTTGAAATTCTCATTTCCCCCATTGATATGGATTGCACAGCTTCTGTCAATATTTAAGCCGTGGTTTAAAAGCATCAGATTACTGTAACCTATATTATTTACTTTGTCAAAGAAGAGATTAACCCAAGATATATCCCCACAGCTCTTTTTGGTGCTACTGCAATAAACTCAGGGTCTGACCTGGAAGAATCCTTGATTTCCCTGCTGAGCCAGCCAGCCATGGTGCCAACTGTGACAACAGCTTATGATTATGGACAGCCGCCCATTACAAAATGGAACAGAGCCAAGAATACATTTCATGAAGTCACCAAACAGCTGCTAGTCCATCACACCTCCTGGCTATTAAACCTCAAGGTTGTATCTGAACTCCTAATGAAGAGGCAACATGCTTCTGACTGGATTACTTTTTTTTTGGTAAGGATGTTTAATCTCACGCATCAGCCTTTGAAATCCTTATGTAAAATAAATGGAACCAATTACATATATCCACACAAGTGTGCTTGGAATCTATACCAAAGAAGAAACAAAAATTGGGGAGGGAGCAAAAATAAAGAATAGTGTAACTGCTTAAGGTTTCTATAACAGAACCCCTACAAAGTGATCCTTTTAATACATTTGACTGGAGAGTATTTTTCTGTAGCACAGCAATAAAAATTAAAATGCAACAAGGAATCATTCAGAAGCAATCTGTCTGCAACTGTTATCCAGATAATTTATCCAGCATAATTAAGAATTGTCTATACTTTGCCTGTTCTAAAAAAGAAATAATACAGACAAATATGCTGGCCATCATTTTTAGCCAAACACTTTACCGGAAAAAAAAAGAAAGAAAGAAAGAATAATACATGGCTGCTTTTGATCAAGATAATGGCTCTCTGGGAGGGAGATGAAATGATGCCATCTCAGAGTTTCATTAATGCATTAATATTATTCCTTCCAATGGAAATTCAGAGTCCATTTTTAAATAACCTGTAACCACTAAACTCACTCTCTTCCACTTCTTTTTTATTCTTTTTATAAAAGAGCTATGAATCTTAAGTTAGAAACAATCTAGCCCTCTGATAGGTGATATTGGATTCTGTGAACTTTCTGCTCTACTTTGGCTTTTAAAACAGCTCATCATACCATAGTACTGGACAACCTGATAAAACCAACATGGCATTCACAGCACTTCTCATTTCTGGATTCTGTAAAACAGAACTATCTCACCCATGATTATCAAGTAATCTGGTAAATGGGTTTTAGGCACTATAACCTTCTTGAAGCAGAGCTATAGTCTATCACCCTGCACAGGAAATGGCTTTTACTTCCTATAATGTCTACCTAGCTTCTTCCATCTTGGCTAAGGGTGACAGTAGCTGATGTTCAAATCTTCTGAAGGGCACCAGGTTGGGGGGAAGGTTGGGGGAAGGTTGAAACAGTAGCTTTTCTTTGGCTTCACTGTAGCTATTTAATTGGAATTCATTGGCCCACTGCATTCAACAGGAGTTACTTCCAAAGTAATGCATTTAAGAGCATCCCATGATCCTAGGAAGTAGCTCAACCAAGTAAGTTTTAAAAGGAAGCCCTACCTTTAGCAATGAGTTCCTCCACATCTTGGTCAAATCCCAGCCGATGGCACTTCCTCCAAAGTCCCATGTTGGTAGAATTATATTGCCTGTTGCACTCATCAACGGCACTCATGGCAAAGAGTTGCCTCTTGTTTCTTGCCAAGAGAAGTTTCCCTTCCCAATGGTCCAGCTTTGACCTACTGGCCCGGAGGGGCAGGTTATTGTTCGAATTATAAATGAAGCCAGGGTCATTCCGCCGCGTGGTGAAGGTTTTGCATCGTTCACGATGTTTCCTAGCATCTGTTTCATACCAATGGTCAGAGCAGATGGCCACGGCTAGCATGCCCAGAGCACACAAAGCTAAAGAAAGGCCAGCATAAAGCAGCAATCTTCCAGCAGCCATACCTTAGCTTCAAAGAAACACCATGGGCATCTTCACTTACAGAGAAAGCCCAGCTCCAGGGCGGGTATCAGAGGACACCGACTGCTATCAGCAATTACACAGAAGTGAAGGCAAAGTCATCAGTCACAGATTGGAGGGGATGGAGGGGAGAAGGGGAGACTTTGGTCCAGAAATAAACAACCTTGGACGTTCATTCACTCCTGGAGTAAGAGGGTTGTCAAGGGTGGAGCGAAGAAAAGGCTCCACTTCAATCAACAAGATGCCCAACAAGGCAAGGGTAAGTGATGAAGAAGTGTGCCCTCTCCGTGGCTGGGCATTTGGATCAGTCCATTTGTGCGGATTCTTCCAATTTTCCACGTTTGGAACAACCAGAACCAGCAACAGCTCTCTCTTTCTTGGTCAAGCGTTTAGGGAGACTCACGCTCCAGGAGCACAAGGGCTTGGAAATCAAGGTCCAACGAGCAAATTAAAGAAAGGCCTTTAAAACCTCCACGCAGCCAACGGCTAAGCTCCAGTCCTTGGAAGAGGATGCGGTGGGAAAGGTGACCGTCTGTTCCCACTCCTCTCTCTCTCTCTCTCTCTCTTTCGATCTGAAATATTATTTTTGCAAGAATCCCGATAATGGTTGGTAATGATGGCTCGCTTGCCAGGATGCCCGGAGGAAGCAAAGGGGTGGGGGGAGAGCCGCCAAGGGTCGACCGCAATGAGAGGCTCAGGAACACACCCACACCAACACCCCTTCCTACCTCCCTCCTGCCCACGACCCTAACGCGGGGATCCACTCGGTCCGCAGGCTTCTCGCCCGCCGAGCCCCGAGACTTTGCAGCAACGCAGGGACATCTTGGTTGCCTTCCCGGGTCCCTGCCGCCGCCGCCGCCGCCACTCTGCCTGGACCAGTTCAAGGCGCCCCGGAGGCTTGACTTCGCCTCTTCGCCAGGGAGGAAGGCGACGCCAGGAAGGAGTAGCCCCCGGATGACAGGTGGTGTGGCTGGCTTGTCAGGGCGTCGGGAGCCGGAAAGACGCAGCCCCGCTTTCCACAGCCTCTCCAGGAGGAGCAGGCGGCAGGCGGCTGGGGGGCGAGCAGCAGCCCACCCCGGCGGGCTGGGGGAAGAGCTGCGTGGAGAGCGCCGCTTCCTTCTGCGAGACCCAGCCCCGGAATCTTTTGTGTTCGGTGCGCGCCTGCTTCCCCTTCCCCTCCTCCTCCTCCTCCTCTCCGGCAAAATCGCCCTGCCGGCCCCCTCCTTGAGGATGAGGATGATGAGGATGAGGATGTAATGGATCTATGCATGCACACCGGGCTCGCGCTCACAGGCTTTCTGCGGAGCCCGAGCTGGCCGGGCTAGGAGCCCCGATTTGCAGAGCTACGTAGACACACACACAAACACACACTCACGGGCCGCTGGGGCATGTTTGCTCTTATCGGCGCGCTCCTCCGGCGGTAGCAAAGCGGGCCTTTGACGCGCTAAAAAGGGAAGGGAGGCGGAGAGCCTCCGGCGCCGAGCATCCCTCAGGAAGGAGAGAAGCGGGCCGGGAATGCGATTGCGGCGGCGGTGGCGGCGGCTGCGAAGCGCGGGGGTCCCGGGCCGAAGCTCCGCAGCGTTGCCCTTCCCCGGGCCTGACCTTAGGCGCTGCCGGCGATGAGACGCGCTCCTGGACGCTTCCGATCGTTTGCTGGGCTGGAGCTTTTCCTCCATGCATCCTTTTTTCCCCACCCCTCCCGCGGGTCTCTAAAGGGTGGGGGAGGGGGCTTGCTCAGCCGCGTCGCCGGGAGAGCGGAGGCAGCTGGAGGCGGCGGAGGCAGCTCGGCCGCCTCGGGAAAAGCATCGCGAGGGTGGCGGCCGCCGCCCGCGGTTTTAAAAGCTCGGGTTTAATCGGGCGAGAAGGGAAGGGAGGCCAGGTCTCTGCTGCCCACCTGGGAAGCTTGTCTCCTCCCAACGCGCCTCCCGCAGCCTTGGCTGGAAACCGACCAGCCGGAGAATATCGAGCCCAAACCTAGTGATGTCACCTATAAAACGTGAGCCTCATTTCTTATTTCCCTGGCTTCCTTAAAGCCACACTCCGCCGTCTTCAAGCTGCCCTTCTGCCAGGAGAGAAGAAAAAGTGGCTTCAAAAGCTCATTTGAAGCCGATGTTCCTCCAAAGGGATTGTAGAAAACATTCTGTACGTGTGTATCTGTGTACATATCCTCCCACCTCCTGCGTGTATACCTGCAGGCTGGCCTGGAAATGTATGAGTTTGGGTTCTGAAATGTACGAAGATTCACCACAAAGCAGCAAATTATTGTCCCCCCACCACCACTTGATTATGATCCGTAACCCATGGCTATGCACCCTGTGAGCTTATGCACAAATTCCTGGTGTGTCCAATCACACTTGGCCAGTAAAGAATTCCATTCTTTGTAGCTGTGGGTTCATACTGAACACAAACATGAGAGTATCCAGAGTTTCACGGTAGCTGGCTCCATTTCTCAAGCTTAGATCCCAGCTGGGGAAAAAGAAGAGATTAATCATGAGCCCCATTAGAGTGCTGAAGTCTAAGGAGCATTGCAAATTACCATCTACAGTAAAAGTGTGATCTGCATTATTAATGTCATTGATGCACATATATTTTCCAGGCACATAGGTGGTGGTTACACAGACTTTCTAGCTATTCCACATGTTCAAAAAGCAGCTTTCATTAATACAATTCTCTTTGGGGGGTATTCATCAGCAGGAAATTGTAGTTAATCTCATTGAAATGGAGTGACGGGGATATTTCTACAATATCAGGATCTGATTAAAAGTAACCTCAGGTTTTCCACAGAATAAGAGACAAAGATGATTCTGTTGACAGTGTGCATTATTATATAGGTTAGTGTTTGCATCCAGGTCTGTAATGAATAATTTATTCTCTGGAAGGAGGGTAGCCAGTTTTCACACTTAGCTGATTGTACTTAGGAAATCACAAAATCCACTAAGTGGAAAATTATGATATGGAATAGAGCAAAGGGATTTTCAATGTTTAGAATATTTATTACTGTGTTTCAAGAGCCATAGCCCAAAATTTTGTTTGTAGCATAAGACTTTATCTCAATTCTTTCCTAAACAATCTCATTGTTTCCTTCTGCACTTTCTTTTTTGACTAGCTAAGTTGATTCCATTTATAGTTAAATCACCCAGCTCATTCATGGATTTTTATTCTGGATGCAGATGATGTTGTATTTCACTTGGAAATCTTCCATGCCTTCTCACAACTAGTCATTCATATATGTATATTTGATGTAAGGGAGGAGGGCGATGCCATTGTCCTGTTCTGTGTCTTGGTTTTTGGGGGGAGTCTCCCTTAGGATTAGGTTGGTGATTGTGCTTCTTTGGAATCCATTAGACATTAATACGTTAGTGAGGGTGTGTAATTCTGTTCTCAAGTGGTCTTTGTCAGCTAGGCGTTTGGTTCTGGAGATGAGGGTCTTGGCTACAGAGTTGATCTGTGCAGGGTGGTGATGGGATTGTGCATTTAAGTAGCGGTTAGTGTGTGTCTCTTTCTAGTAGATGGTGTGTCCTAGGGAGCCATTGGGTTTTTTGTAAATTAGGACATCCAGGAACGGAAGTTGGTTGTTGGTTTCTGTTTCCATGGTAAATTGTATTTTGGGGTGTAGGCTGTTGAGATGTGTGAGGAAGTTGTCCAGTTTTTCTTTCCCGTGTGGCCAAATTACGAAAGTGTCAATTTATTTTCTAATGGCACCTCTGGAATCTATGAAGGACCTTGAGGCACTGTTTTAACAAAATGGTTGAGGAATCCACCAACATTATTGTTCACATGAGACTGAAATAGAACTAAATCTTTTTTGGGAGAGGATTGAACATCTACTCTATCAGATGGTCTTGTCCAGGGCTTGATGATCCTGATCAAAGTAGGCAACATTATAAAACAGTGCAATTTGGTTTTCTGGATTTCTTTCTAGCATTAATAAAACGATGTGCATCCCTGCATAAACAAATCATTATTAAATTCCTTCCCACCTATCTATCCTTTACCAAGAGTTGGGAGGGGAAAGCAGGCATAACATTTCTGGATTAGCAAAGGAATGCAAATGGGTGAAATAAAATAATTATGGAGGAGCAGCAAGTTGGGAAAGCTTTTAATATGTGGATTGGGTTTCACACACAACATGAAAAACCTGGCTTAATAAAACATAAATGCTGTATTCCTATTATACTTTTTTTATTCAAGCATTCATGGCAAAACTAGTGGACAGATTCCCAAAACATGGTAAGACAATGACCAGATTTCCCATAGTACACTAAACCACTAATAAATCCAACTCTACTTTATGATGAATGTATTTTTATGATGACTATGATTATGATTTATCACTTATATCTTTTATGTACACTGAGAGCTTATGCACTGAAGACAAATTCCTTGTGTGTCCAATCACACTTGGCCAATAAAGCATTCTATTCTATTTTAGACAAGCATGTCATACAATCCCAGCCTGCATCTGGCAGTTTGCTTCAACTAAGAATTGAAACTTGAATCTTATATTATGGCTAAATACCAGCATAGAACACTATATTAAATGGTTTATTTGTTTGTTTGTTTTAAAAAAACAAGATAATATGATGAAGAGGGAGGAAACATACAAAACTGGTCAGTATTTAGTTAAAATGGCCACAGTAGGTATTAATAACCAAAATAATAAAAAGTAAAAGCTACAAGAATATATAATAGGCAAACTAACTCTGAATAAAGAAAAAAATGGGAAAAATTAAAACAAGAACTATTATTAAATGGTTTTGTATGTTTCCTCCTCTTTATCATGTTTACTTTCTTATTGTAATGTTATATACTGATTTTTGATCACAATAAAACTTAATTTTCAAGTTGTCCATCTGTCAAGTTCAGATCCCTTAAACTGAAGGCATCAAGGATTCTATTTCTACATGTGTTTCTTCCCAGGTTATGATCTCTCTCTCTCTCTCTGTCTCTCTCTCTCTCTCCCCCCTCCCTCCCTCCTTCCCTCCCTCCATTGGGTACTTAGTCTTCCAAAGTGGCAGCATATTTACTTTGAATATTTATAAGATGACTTGTTCAAGGCTGCAAAGAAATAGAAAAAGAAAAAGAAAATCATAACATGATAACAAATTGTCACATTAAAAAAAAAGTTCAAAAAGTTAAATTGCATGTAAATCCAGCCACCACAAAACATTGCCAAAGCCACAGCAATGAGCGATCAGCAGGAAATCCTTCACTTAAAATAGACTAGTATTCAACCTTTTGAAACCCTGCTGCAACTGAAGGAGACCTTCTGAACATTCATTTGGGAAAGAGTTCCATAGAACAGGTGCTGCCTCCAAGAAGAGGGATGGGCTGCTGGGGGCTCACAGGGGTTTGAGAGAGGCCCTAGCTAAGATTCTGTGCAGTTCAGAGAACCCCCAAATCCCACTCCTGGCCCGCCCACCCCACCTCACCCTTCCCAGGAGTCTCCATGTGGCCCGTTTTGGATGCAGGTAAGTGCAGGGTACGTGCCGAGGCTCGGGGAGGGTGAAAAACGGGCCTCCCAGAAGTTTGGAAGGCCAGAAATGGTCCCGTTTCTGGTTTCCAGAGAGCCTCAGGAGCACAGGGAGGTCGTTTTTGCCCTCCCGGAGTCTTGAGGAAGCCCCCACCCACCGTGGTACAGGAGGCCGACTAGACCAGGCCCACCCAACAACCAGGCAGAGAACCCTTTGCTAAAATTTTTGAAGCCCACCCTTGGCAAGAAGACTATGTTCCTGGTGTATACCAGCCTAACCTGGCCTAGAAAAGGATTCTTACAGCACAAACAATTTTGTATGGAGATATCTGCTACCTCAAATTACATGCCCCTCCCAAATTGGCTTAGCCACAAAAAAGGAATACAACTACTCATTTAGTGACCATTCAAAGTTACAACAGCTTTCTAAAAAGTGACTTATATGGCCATTTTTCACATTAGCCACCCTTGCAGCATCTCCACGGTCATGTGATCAACATACATACTCTTGGCAACTGGCGTGTATTTATGATGGTTTCAGTATCCCAGGATCAAGTGATCATCTTTTGCGACCTTCTGACAAGTAAAGTCAGCCAGGAAGCCAGATTCACTTAACCATCATGGTACTAGCTTAACCATTGTAGGAGTTCACTTAATAATTGTGGCAGGAAAAGTTGTAACCCTGGGCAAAAATTTGGGGGTTCAATTGTGGTTGTCAGTCAAGGACTACCTGTTGCAACTTTAACACTGAGATTTGTTGAAGCTGTGATCTATTTTTGTACTTCGCTTGACAACAACAATCTTAATGGGTTGAGAAAGGATTCTATTTTTTTCCCCCAACATAAATCGCTAAGCTTCATGACTGATGGTGGTGATTTTGATGCTAATATCTTCACATGCTAAGGATGGGATGAGCTTCACTTATGGTCTTATGTTTATGCTGGGCACATTTTAACCACAAAACTTGATTATGAAAAAATAGGTTCTTGTAGACATCCATTATGAGTTTCTTTTCAGGCAAAAGTAGGTAGAATGGAAGAGGAGAACAGAGTTGGAAGGGACCTTGGAGGTCTTCTAGTCCAGCCCCCTCCTTAGGCAGGAAACCCTACACCATTTCAGACAAATGGCTATCCAACATCTTCTTAAAAACTTCCAGTGTTGGAGCATTCACAACTTCTGGAGGCAAGTTGTTCCACTGATTAATTGTTCTGTCAGGAAATTTCTCCCTAGTTCTAGGTTGCTTCTCTCCTTGATTAGTCTCCACCCATTGCTTCTCTCCTTGATTAGTTTCCATCTGTTGCTTCTTGTCCTGACCTCAAGTGCTTTGGAGAATAGCTTGACTCCCTCTTCTTTGTGGCAGCCCCTGAGTCAAACAAGCTCTAATACAGTATAAATGGGCAAACCAATCAGACTTGGCTGGCAAAAGCTGATCTCACAAGTGCACAGAATGTGCTGGTTGGGAGAACTTGTATACAAATATGTATATTTTAGAGTCAACTGTGTTAAAATATGGTTTTATTTAAGTTTTCTTATATAGCATAGGGTAGGGTAGGGTAGGGTAAGTTGAATAGAATACATGGAATGGAATGGAATGGAATGGAATGGAGTAGAGTAGAGTAGAGTAGAGTAGAATAGAATAACAACAGAACAGAACAGAACAGAACAGAATAGAATTCTTTATTGACCAAGTGTGATTAGGCACACAAGGAATTTGTTTCCAGTGCGTAAGCTCTCAATGTACATACAATAGTGATTGATCATTAACATAGTCAGTGTAAAATACATTCATCATAAAACATTACATACAACACTTCGTGATAGTTATGGATACTAAATAAGCAATCAACATAAATCATACTAGGAAACTAAGTAAACAATATGAATCGTAAGATGCAAGCAACAAAGGTATAGTCATAAGAAGATAAGGAGATAGGTAATAGGGAAGATGAGAATAATGATGGTAATACTGCCTTTTTAGATAGTTTGACTGTTGTGGGAATCAGTTGTTTAGCAGAGAGAGAGAGAGAGAGAGGAAGGGAGGGAGGGAGAGGGGGGAGAATGATGTGAAGCTTTGATGCAATGAATTGATAGTTGAACAGTTTTGACTCACATGTGACACAGTGATATACATATAAGGATACTAAAGGCAGGCTAAGAGGGAATTTTAACATCAGAATTGTATAATGACAGAAGTGACCAGAATTATGTATGTTTGACTATGTGCATATATGAAGAAAGTTTTCAGGGTGTAAGCAAGTCTGACTTTGACATAAAATGCATTTGCAAACCTGTAGAGACCTTCTTGGAAACAAATTTAATTGGGTACACTGGGGCTAACTAAATTCTATACAAATGGGTATAAGACCATACACTGGAAATGGTTACACACTTATGCATATTTACTCAGAAGTAAGTATTATTAAAGCAAGTGGGACTTGCTTCTGAGTAAATATGCCTCAGATAGGCTGCCTGAGTCATGGACTTTCACTGGGTTTATTTTTCGATAGTGCTATCAGCCTAAGCAAATATAGTTGGAAGCAAAACATATTAAAATAGGTGAAATTTACTCCTGGGTAAATAAGTTTACTACAGTCAGAATGTCAGTGGATTTATGATAGGAGCTTTTAACCAGAAAGCAAATTTTATCAAACATCGTTTTGATTGCAGCATTAAACTTTAGATTTGTTTTAGTTAACCTGTATTTTTACACACACACACACACACACACACACACACACTCCTTTTATACTAAAATGACCTTCAAAGAATTTTTTAGATCTCTTTCTAACATGATTTTTTTTTCTCTGAAAGAAAAAGAGCTCAGTGCCATCTAGTGGAGAGGGAACTAGAAAAATTCCATGCAGATTTGTCTCTCTCCCTGTCTACCCACCCATGGACAGTTACTTAGTGACTGTAAAACAATGGTTCAGCTGTCCCTGCTTGAATCTTGGGGGGGGGGGGTTTGGATTTAGTTCACACAGGCACAACCGTTTGTAAATTGTACCAAAGATGTATCTGCAAAAGGGATTTTGATTATCTGGTTCAAGACATCTGTTCCCTAGGATCTATTCGGTATCTCTGGTGTATGTTGCAGTCCTGACAGATTGCATATGGCTTCACATACCTGCATTTAAAACTCTTGTAGCAGGTTACTGAAGCATAGAGTCAAGACTCCTGGGTTTAAACTCAGCCTAGCCTAGAGAACATCAGCATAGAGAAAGTCAGGCTCAGGAGTCACATTACTGATTAAAGTGAATGAAGGCTAGAAATGTATTTTAATATCCTTCCCTCCATGGAAGATTGCTCTGCATAATAACAGTGGTGGCATTTAAGCAGGGGATTTGGTGTTGTAGTCTACATGCAGTAAGCATGTACAAACAAACATTATTTAAGGAGCTATGGTGGTGCAGTGGTTAGAACGCAGTATTGCAGGCTAATTCTGCTGACTGCCAGTTGTTCGATTCTGACCAGCTCAAGATTGACTCAGCTTTCCATCCTTCTGAGGTGGGTAAAATGCGGACCCAGATTGTTGAGGGTGCAATATGCTGGTTCTGTAAACCACTTAGAGAGGGCTATAAAACAGTGTGAAGCTGTATGTAAGTTTAAGTGGTATTGCTAAGTGCTATTATTAACGCATGTACAAACAACATTAATAAAGGGCTGAACATTTGAATGAACGTCCCTCTCATTCTTCTCCCAGCTCAACCAGTCCAGAACATGGTCTAATTTTTAGACTATCTGCAACTGATTAAAGCTGCAATTGTATACATGAGCTAAATGAGCTGTTTTCATAACTTGATTTTGGTTCATTTTTTTTTCATATAACACACTGAACTATAAATTAATCACACAGGTTGCTTCATATAATACACTAAATTAAAATACAGTTTGGAATTCTATCATTCTGCGCTTTATGCAAACATAGCCACTAAACTGGAAACAGTGGAAGGAAGGGGGGGTTCTAAGTAGATTTATGGTGAGCAATTGTCACTGAGATTGTATCCAGTCCTCTGGGTGGCAAAAATCTGAACATGAGTTGGAAGGAAAAAAAATTAAGAGAATTCTTGTGCTTAGTGTTACATCCTTCAACAACATTAGACATTTAGGTTTACAAATACTTCGCTTCTCATAACATATTGTCAGAAGAATAATTTGGGGTTCCATCTTGAGCTGGAGCTGTGCAAAAATGAATAAAAATGAAATCCAGACAGCTGTGAGAAAAGGAGAAATATTTATTCCCAAAAGCAAAGAGGTTTGTTTTGGGAGAAGCTGCAGGGAAATGGGCAAGGTTGTTTTATAGGGGAACTTGTCCTGGGTGTGGAAATGCCTACACGCTGATTCTAGGATGACACCTGAGGGTGTGTGTGTGTGTGTGTGTGTGTGTGTGTAGGTATATGTTACCAGTGATGCTTATCCTTGTGAACATGAAATTCCATTTGGAGACCTAATTTAATCAATTCTATTTGTGTTTATAGACCTTATCCTTTAATACGTGGATTAGGTCTGGGTGACTTATTTGGGGCTTTGAGGAAGTCTGAGTAAAAGATTTTTCCCCATTTGCTATTTTTTACTTGGTTAATTTAGTTTCAGCTTGATTGTCAATTATCTAAGAGAGACGTTGATTCCCAATCTGTTGTGGATTCTGTTAACGTTTTAGGCGAAGATGGAAACAGTATAAAGAACAAAATATATTTTGATATAAAACTTCCCACAATATGGTGTGCGTAGATACCTGTGCAAGCACACACAAACACCAATTTGCTTGTGAAATTATTCCCAACAGCAGAATCAAACCCATGGCCTTTGATAATACACCTGGGCCCAGTCCTCTTACATTGGGAGAGGCCACTGGGGAATTCAAGTAGAAGTAACATCAATATGGTGTTAATACTCAGTGATACATCTCTGTGTGGAGCTGAACAAGTGATGCTGTGTAGGTCCTCACCTGATGCCTACAGAGTCTGGAAGGAATGAAACAAGTTGTGGTTGAATCATTACAAAATGGAACGGATGTTTGTTGTGCAATTTCATGGTGGTTTGGTGGATTTCCCCCACAGGTTCTGGGGAGAGTTGTACTCTCCTTGAAGGAGCAGATCAGCAACCAGAGATTCTCCTAATTCACAGCTGTACCTCCATCTATGGGGGAAGGCCAGAGATGCTGTAATGGTACATGGAAATGACCTTGAGAGACAGGAACAAGAGATGAGGGAGAAATATATTCTAGGCTTGCATGATTCTGTTCATGTAGAATTACTCCTGGTCTTGCTTCCTTTCTGGACTATTTAGCAAGATTGACATCAATCTTGCAAATCTCAAAGTACATTTCTTCCCCATCACTTTTGCAGTCCAAGAAACTAGGGAGGGTCTTCAAAGATATTTGTTATGTCTACATTCCTTCTGCAGGTAAGCTGCCCTTTCTACTACCATTTCCCTGGATGTGGGCCCTTCCCCATGTCTCCCTCTTACTATTACAGATGCCTTGCCTCAGCTTTGGCTGGTGGGTCAGTTTGTGATATCTAATTGTACACTGCCCGGAGTTGCTCTGTGAGCAAGATGGGGAGTCTCTAAATTTGATAAATAAATTATTATACTTAATCTTATTCTAGCTACTAGAGAACTTTAGAGAAATCAAAGAGAAAATATTAAATTCAAATAAGATAAAGGTGAATTTCAAAACACCATTTGTGCCCAATCTTAAAAGAATGTTAAGGGGAGAAATGGTGATTAAGCATTTATCCTATTTGGTTTGCGTAGGCACACATAGGATAGCGATACACATTCTTCTATGACAAATGTAAGATTTCACTGCTGCCTTGCTAAACCTGATGTATTCCAGATTTACTTGATGCAGTTCTTTGTATTTCCATTACTGGCTGGGGATACCAATAATATATGTGAGCTCTTTGAGGTAGGCCAGATCAAGCAATGGATACCAAGGATGCTACGTCAGTGTTGTAGTATACATTAATGTCCTTCAAAGCCTGTATCTCTGCCCCATTTTATACTGAACAAAATTAAGGAGGGGGAGAGAGAACTTTGAGATTCTTTCTCACACTTCCTTTTATGTCTGGTATTCTTATTTTATCTTCCTAATTTTGCCTTCTTCAAAATTTCCATTGCACTGTACTGTACTTCCTTTGTACTGTAGCCCAATATATCCGAAGGAACTGAGCTGGTGAAGGTTGAGCCATTGAAATAATTCAAAATAGAAGCAAAGGTGAGATCTGGCTCAAAGAGGAAAAGTACAGGGTTTAACAATTACATCAAGATTGGACCAACAAACAGATGTATTAAAAGCAGTTGGAAATTCCCTCTGAATAATTCATGAGAGAACAATAATTCCTTGGGCATGAATACTGCTATTTTTATAATCTTGGACAGTTCCTGGATGGCTGCAAGTAAGTGACAGCCAGCTGGTAGTCATGCCTTTTCTTACTTCATGAATGCCTTGTTTCCCAACAGAATATCTGTCACCATATCAAGAAGCCCCTTCATAAGAACATAAGAATTTGTAGGATCATAGTAAAGGCTTCCCTAATTCAGGATCACCTTTCTCATGAAAGAAAGAAGTGGCAGCGCAGAAAAAGGAGACGAGGTAAAAAAGTGGGAATTTTAAATAGACTAAGGAATAAGGTGGGGGAAAACCCTCTCCCTTCAATCTTTGACTAATTTACACTCACTTGCTAACAAGATGGATGAAATTCTCCTTTTAAATAGATGCAATTCTGATTTCCTCAACTCAGCAGTTCTCTGTTTTACTGAAACCTGGCTTAATGCAGAAATTCATGGGGACAACACCATTTATATCCCAGGATTTCAGATATTTAGATCAGACAGAATTGAAGAGTCATCAGGTAAAACAAAGGGTGGGGGATTATGTTTATATATCAACAACAGCTGGTCTCAGGATATAACTATAATATATAAATTATGTGATGAAAACTTAGAGTCTTTACATATCAACTGCAAGCCATTTTATTCTCCATGTGAGTTCTCATTTCTCCTAATAACTGTGTATGTTCCTCCACAAGCTTGTGTAAACAAGACATTATGAACTCATCAAATTATGGAGACTGAAGCCAAACACCCAGATTCCCTTCCCATCATTTTAGGAGATTTCAATCAAGCAAATTTAAGGAAAGAGCTCCCAAAATATTTCCAGCATGTCAATTGTCCCACCAGAGGCAAAAATACTTTAGACCACTGCTACACAACAATAAAAGATGCTTATAGGTCTTTACCACGAGCAGCTGTGGGACACTTTGATCACTGCATGATCTACTTTGTATCTGCCTACAGACAAAGACTTAAAACCATGAAACCAACAATTAAATCAGTGAGGACTTGGTCTGATGAGGCAAAGCTGAAGCTTCAGGCTTGCCTGGATTGCACTGGTTGGAATGTTTTTGAAAATACCTCTGCAGATCTAGATGAGATCACAGATACTGTAACATCATATGTCAGCTTCTGCGAAGACTTATGTGTACCAACAAGGAACCTGCGAATATTTAGTAACAATAAACCTTGGTTCACAGCTAAACTTAAGCAGCTATGTCGTTCCAAAGAGGAAACCTACAGAAAAGGTAACAGAATGCTATACAATCAGGCCAGAAACATATAAGCAAAAGAGATCAGAGCAGCAAAAAGAAGCTACTCTGAAAAGTTAAGGAAACAGTTCTCAACAAATGAACCAGCAAACATGTAGAAAACTCTTTAAAACATCACTGGCTACAGCAAACCTCTTTCCCAGGCAGAAGGAAATCAACAACTAGCAGATGACCTAAATGTGTTTTACTGTAGGTTTGAAAGGAAACTACAGCCACCTATCTCCACAACCTGCATCTGAAACACACCAACAACAGCCAAGCCTCCTACAACTGACCCCAACCCATTGTGTTCACAACCTCTGGTGATCACAGAAAAAGAAGTGCAAGATCTATTTCACAGACAAAAGCCAGGAAAAGCACCAGGGCCAGACAAAATAACTCCTTCTTGCTTAAAAGTCTATGCTGACCAATTGGCCCCCATCTTCACCCAAATCTTCAATAAATCACTAGAGTTGTGCTATGTTCCTTCTTGCTTCAAACACTCTACTATTATCCCAGTGCCAAAGAAACTCTCCCTCAGGGCACTGAATGACTACAGACCAGTTGCTCTAACATCTGTAGTTATGAAAACCTTGGGCTGTCCCACCTAAAAACCATCACGGATCCGCTGTTAGATCCCATGCAGTTTGCATACCGAGCAAATAGATCAACAGATGATGCTGCTAATATGGCAATGCACTACATCCTACAATACCTTGAATCTCCAAATACCTATGCAAGGGTCCTCTTTGTAGACTTCAGTTCAGCATTCAATACCATCATTCCAGACATTCTTCTAACTAAACTAATCTAGCTAGCGGTACCTGAACACACTTGTAAATGGATCATAAGCTTCCTAACAGACAGGAAGCAGCAGGTGAAACTAGGCAGAATCACATCTGATACCTGTACAGGCCCCCCCAAGGCTATGTGCTTTCTCCACTTCTCTTCTCCCTATATACCAATAACTGCATCTCAAATGATCCATCTATTAAAATACTGAAGTTTGCAGACGATACAACAGTGATTGGTCTCATTCGAGACAACAATGAATCTGCATACAGACAGGAGGTTGTACAAATTGCCTCCTGGTGTAACTGGAACAATCTGGAACTAAACACACTCAAAACCATAGAAATGGTGGTAGACTTTAGGAGAAACCCTCCCATACTACCACCTCTTACAATGCTAGACAACACAGTATCAACAGTAGAGACCTTCAAATTTCTAGATTCTATCGTATCACAAGACCTAAAATGGACACCCAACATCAAAAACATCATCAAAAAAGCACAACAAGGAATGTTCTTTCTGTGCCAACTCAGAAAGCTCAAACTGCCCAAGGAGCTACTGATATAGTTCTACAGAGGAATTACTGAGTCTGTCATCTGTACCTCTTCAACTGTCTGGTTTGGTTGTGCAACCCAACAAGACAGACACAAACTCCAGGGAGTAATTAGGACTGCAGAAAAAACAATTACTACCAACCTGCCTTCAGTCGAGGACCTGTATACTGCACGAGTCAAAAAAAGGGCTGTGAAAATATTTACAGACCCATTGCATCCCAGACATAAATTGTTTCAACTCCTACCTTCAAAACGACAATATAGAGCACTGCACAACAGAACTAGACACAGAACAGTTTTTCCCTGAATGCCATCACTCTGCTAAACAAACATCTATGTATCCTGCAGACCCCAAACTGTTATTTAACGGTATCACATTCTTTTTCCCTTTCAATCAAATAGTATTCATTTAGATTCATAAGCTAACCATATACATTTTATTTCTCTTGAATCTGACATCATTTAGCTTTGTGGATGCCCCTGGTTCAGAAGCTTAGGGAATCGTTTTTAATTAAATCATCTCAGTGGTCTACCACTGGCTCTTTGGAGCTCTGGATAATATGGAAAAGTTTGCCACTGACCAAAAGGAATTGCATCCTGAGAGTCATTAACAAGCAAAGGTGTAAAGCATAAAAATGATTTCATGCATCCTGTCTCAAATGCACCTGCAACAATAAGAGCTGGCTGAGAACTGTTTTACTGCTAGAGGTTATCATCCAATGAAATACAAGCCAAATATTATTTTTAGTCAAGACTTAGAGATGTCAGAAAATTGCTGTAGGAGGACCTAATTGAAGATTCAAGGCCTTGGTGGCTCAGGCTGTTAATTGCCTGCACTTAAGATCCAGCTGCCTACAATTGCTGTAGGCTTGAATCCCACCAGGCTCAAGGTTGACTCAGCCTTCCATCCTCTCGGGGTAGGTAAATTGAGGACCCAAGATTGTTGGGGGCAATTAGCTGACTTTGTAAAAAATGCCGCTTAGTAATAAGCAGGCATATACAATGGAATGAAGGCTATTGCTGAGCACACTGGGTTGTATCCCAAAAATTGTAAGCCACCCTGAGTCTCCGGAGAAGGGCAGCATATAAATGTAATTTAAAAAAAAGATTAAGGGAATGGAGAGTCCATAGCCCTAAGGATATGTATAATTCCAAAGTTATTTATATGTACAGTAGGATAGAAAGAAAGAAATCTCATTCATTTCATCATTGCTGGCAGAAAGTCCCAACTGAGTTGCTTCACTCGGTAGAATAAAAATATCCCAAAGAACAGCTGAAGCTAAGGATGAAGGAAAAACTCTATTTAAAAAAAAAAGTCTGCTGCATTCTCCTACAAGTTTGTATTTCTTGGTCTCTCCCTCTCCCATTTATAGCAATATCATTTGTGTGAAAATGTATTTGGTGGACTTTATCAAAGCAGTACAACTGTACCTGTAGTTTATTTTACCCACCCAAAATACTAAATATTGTTTGTGACTATTATAATGATTGCTATAGTAATGTTAGATCAAATAAACATCAGATTATGAATGGAAGTAGAAGAAAATACAGTACATAGAAAGGATTTTGAGATGAAGATGTTTCTTAATAAAATATTCTTACTTTTCAGATATTTACCGTGTTTCCCCACTGCTCAGCTAATCAGTTATCAGTTGAGAGAGAATCAGTATTGCTGCTAAAAAATGTAGAACACTGACTTTAATATGAATGTGAGAAAACTATTTTAATACACTCTGCTTTAAAAGATTTTTATAACAACCAATAAAGCTTAAAGCCAATATAATTGTTGTGGTTGGTTTTCAAATCATATTCAATCATCATTTGTCATATCATTGGGTCTGCACTATATACTAAAGCAGGGGTCTTCAAACTTGACAGCTTTAAGTCTTGTGGACTTCAACTCCCAGAATTCCTCCTCCAGTCATATTAGCTCAGGAATAATGGGAGTTGAAGTCTACAAGTCTTAAACTTGCCAAGTTTGAAGACCCTAAAGTATGGTGTACAAGCCAACATTTCTGATTTTGCACAAAGTGCTTTCACACTAAGTCCATATTCCACATCCTTTCAATTAAAGAATGCCATCTTAGAGCCCTGGTGGCACAGTGGTTAGAATACAATATTGCAGGGTAATTCTGCCACTGCCAGCAGTTCAATCCTGACCGGCTCAAGGTTGACTCAGCCTTCCATACTTCTGAGGTGGGTAAAATGAGGATCCAAATTGTTGGGGGAAATATGCCAACTCTGTAAACCACTTAGAGAGGCTGTAAAGCACTATGAAGTAGTATATAAGTCTAAGCGGTATTGCTAAATGCTATCTTATGGGATGTTGGAAGCATGCTTGCAGCACCTGCCCTCTGGAAGCCATGTTTCTCAAAATTAGATTGGCCCCAACCCTGTTAGCCTTTCATAAAACACTGAAGACCTAGATGTGGTCCAGGGTCTGGGGTTACAGAACCCATTGAGAGAATTCTTGGTTGTTTATCTGGTTTAAACCCTAACAAAGAGTAAAAAAGATTTTTTTTACCCTTTGTTAATATTGTTTTAATAGGTTGTTAACTGCTAAGAGTTACATTTGTGAGATGGGTGGCCATATAAATCAAAGGAAGAAAAGTAGGTAGGTTTTGTGTGCTATGCAAGCCATGTAAATTCCAGAAAGAATATTACACTGCAGATGTAGTTGCCACATCTTTAATTGGACTCATTAAGTGTGTTAGATAAATGAAGTAGTAACTGTGTAGGTGCCATCAATAGTCCAGGGCAAGTAAAGAAAATGATGATTTAAAGCCTGGCAGAGAGAGGGGGAGGGAGGGAGGGAGGGAGGGAGAGAGAGAGAGCCTTAGATTCTGCAGAAGGTGATCAATGCAGGTCTCACTTTTTTGGATCAATGAAATGTTGATCCATTCCTTGCAATAGGAACTGATTGACTGGCTTGGCTGAGCCTGATACTAAGAGAGAGTTATTCAATCACCTTTCATGCCTAAGGTGAGCCTAGAACTCACATTCTCTTGGTTTCTTGCCTGGAGACCAATATCTCCAATAAAAATATTCAAGCAACTATTGAAGATGGATAGTTCTCAAAACAAAATAGTGTATTCAACACTTCAGCTTATATTGCAGTGACCGGAAGAGACCATGACAACAGGCCTATTGTCTGTTTCCCCCAGACATGATCCCACCATAGGAGTTGCCAAGAGTCTCTGGCTTGATGTTGGCCTATAGAGAGGGCCAGCTGAAGTGCAATGTAGGATACTGAGCTGGCAGTAAAATCTCTGCAGTGGCAGACACTGGAGTGATTTTATTTACTCATATTGGTCATTAGGTCAGTGTTTTTTAAACTTGGTAATTTTAAGATGTGTGAATTTCAAATCCAAAAATTCCTCAGCCAACATACTTTGTAAACAATGTTTAAGATTTTCTATAAATATAAGATTTGTGCTACTAAGATTTAGAATAGAGAACAGAATTAGAAAAAGGGAAAATACTGTTATGTATATTCTTATGTGATATTTTAAAATCAGTATGTAGATGAATAGATTAGAAGTTGAAAGATGATTGTATTATGCACACTTAAATGATGTGGTTATGGTTATTAGTAATGTGTATTAAAATACTGAATAATTGCATGATGAAGGATTATATACATGGAGCAAATACTATCATGTTAAAAATTTTAATCACAATATTTATAATGTTACTATAATTATATGAGTATGTTTAATGTAACTGATACAAAATCCCAAGGGAAGAGTATGGAAAATATTCCAAAAATCAACAAGAACTGAAATATTAAAACGATGGATAGACATAGAATACCTACTAATATAAGATTTGTGTTATTAAGATTCAGAATAGAGGTAGAAATTAGAAAGGGGGAAATATTATTATGCATATTACTATATGTAGAGGAATGTAAAGGAAAGGATCAGAAGTTGAAAGATGAGTGTATTATGTATAATGTTTATTATAATGATGTGAGTATAGTTAATGTAACTAAGATAACTAAAACTATCAATATTATTACTATTATTTGGTATCAAAACTAACAATATCCAGATGCTGCACTGTTCATGTATTCAATACTTATATATATTTAAAAATAAAAATATATATACACATTTTTTTTCTATAAAGGGCTTTTATTGAGTGGAACTTTGTCTAAAGCCATCCCAGCTCTTTTGGGAGTGTTTATGAGTTCTGATTTCTTTAACAACTGCCTATTAATCTGCAGTAGCTAGAATTTTTTCTCCCTTTACATTGTCTGAGTTGCCACTTTCTCACCCATGACATGCCATACTATTTCCATAGTACTTTTTTTTTTCAACTTTAAAATCTCCAGAGCCTCACAGTTCTCAGAGATGCCGCAAACTGCATTCTAACACATATGGGAATGTCAGGTATAGAAAAACCTTCCTTAGCAGCCACTAAACAAATATCCAGACAAATTACATCTGGCATTTCCCCCACAAAAATGTGGCATGGTTTCTAGACATTTTAGGTACAATATGAATTAGAGACATAAAAAACTCCCTGTAATGAGTTCCAATCACCCCAAAAGTGGGATGGCTTCAAACAGTGCTATCTCTGAGGGTTCCTTGGTTCTCTCTGCGCTTGGTTGTTTTCTTGGAGATGTTTCATTACCTGGAAATGAAACTAGGTAACGTCATCAATGCTAGTGATGATGATGTCACCTAGTTTGGGTAAAGAAACCTCTGCAAGAAAACAACCAAGCTCAGAGAGCACCAAGGACCCCACATTTCAACCCTGAGTTACAAGTATTCTCCTTTACTAATGCCACAGCTAAAAGGACGTATTTGCTGTGGTATGTTGCTCTTGAACTTAAAGGAGTAAATTAATTTATTTTATATAGATTGGTATATATAGTATTCAGATGACATACTGGTAGACTGACTTAAAGAAAGCATGTACATTTTTCCTGGACCAAGGAACATAACTGACCTTTAACCAGGGATCACACTTTTTTTAAAAGGCCCTGGGTGAAACCCAGGAGAAAAACTAAATTTCACATTACTTCATGTACATTTAATAAAAAATAAAATATGGGATTAATATAGGCTTATGCTCCGACATGCATTTAATAGTTTACCCTTTCTGTCATATGATCATTACAACAATGCAAAACAAATTCCTTGTGTGTCTTTCTGTGTCCTTGTGTGTCCAATCACACTTGGCCAATAAAGAATTCTATTCTATTCTATTCTATTCTATTCTATTCTATTCTATTCTTTTCTATTCTATGTGGTAATGTTATAAGGCCTCCTGTGGGCTGCACTCAAGGCTTCGAAGGGTGCTTGTGTGACCATGAGGCTCTGGGTTGTGGACCTGTAGTTTTGGGGAATCCTGTTCAATCTCTTTTACATGGTATACTCCTGTGTGATTTCTGTACAAATTAGAATTTTAATTACTTGTTTGCAAGTTCACAAATAATACTTAGTTTGTTTTAACATAGCATTTCAAGTACCTGCAGGCTTTAATAAGAACTCTATATGCATTACATTATTAGCACGTAATCAGGCTAGATTAGTAATCGTCTTCCCTTTGTGATTTATTTGACTTCCCAACCATTATATGTCCCCATGACACTTGGGAGTAATTATGGTTGATGATACATCATAACTTAGCATTGGTGTCTAAAACTGCTCACTTCTTTTCTGGCTTCCCAGTCTTTTACAATCTTCCAGTGGTGATCCAATCAAACAATTAATACCGAATAGGAACAATTTATCCTTAGCCTAGAACCATAACAGCATCATATCATCCTTGCAAAGAGAAGTTTGTACCATGCCATGGCCTGCCTAACTACAGTCAATAGTGGTATAGCCAATAATTTGAAGTTCAGAAAAATTATGGTTTAATGCAATGTGAGATGGCAGTATCTATGTGTGCACTCATATACAGTGGTGAAGCCAAGATTGGCTTCTAGATAGTGTTTAGTCGTTGTTCTGACCAAGGCTTCCCGAGACCGTAATTAAGCACATGCTTAGTTTAAAAAAACTCTTGTTTTATTTCAACACTGGGAATTATTTTCATTCCATCAGTCAGTCATGCAGTCAGTTATCAGCAGCACTTAGAGCCTAGAACACTATATAGTGATTTTATACAATATGGGCAGCCTTCATTTGTTGGATCATGGTTCAAGAATAAAATGTACTCAACCTGGATTCACATTAGAGATTAAGTTGTAGAACCAGATAACAAACCACAACAAACAATACCAAGTCACAAACTTTTGGGTTAGAGTTGTATAAATCCAGTCAAATAGATAGTTTTGGAAAAACACATGCACAAGCAAAGTTAGATATAAGCAGACCATTCTGTAAAACCTCCATGAATCAATTTTTTTTCAGGGAAATTTTATCAGTCGTGGAATTGGTGACTTTTCTTCTCCATTAATTTTATGTTTCAGTCTGCTTTGTCATAGATGGCAGCACTAACAGGAAATAGAAATAATATGTTCTTCTACTCGATTTCTTCTTCATTAATTTTTTAAGTTATAAAAAGAGACAAAGAGTACCTGTGTTAGGGATTCAATTGCATCACACAATTCTATGTGTGTTTATTCAAGGTCATCTTTGATCTCAATGGCATTTTCTGTATAAAACTGGATATTTTCTGGTCAAGGACTGACTTTCAGAAAGTAGGCAGAGTCAAATTGTAAAGGTGGAAAGGTAAAATAAGGAAAGAAATGAGTGAAATACAAAAATGTGATGTATCTGAAGTCATTAGAATTTTTGTTTAATTAAAAGTCTGCTGTTAAATTTTGATGACAAGCCGTTCTATGAAATTTCAATAGTAGCTGAGTGGGACAAGATAAAATCATGGTACGTCTCCAGGACTGCAGCCTTAAGAATGTAAGCCAAAATAATCCATAGGCAACCTGGAAAATCATACTAAAGCTGTACATATTGATATCATTGCACAAAAGCCATCATGACATGAGTATGAGATACCCATTAAGAAGCACCCAAATTTTGACCATGTGGATCCTGTGATATTCATAAGTGCAGGGATGGTTGTAAGTCAGATTATCGGTGCCATTATAAATTTGAACAGTCACTAAATGAATGGTTTTAATCTAGAACAGAGGTGTCAAACTCAATTTAACTGAGGGCCACATCAGGGTTGTGTTTGATGTTGGGCTGGGGTGGACATGGACAGCTTGATGTCACTCAGGTTGGGGGCACCTGTGGTGGCCCCGAGTACTCTGCCAGCAAAAACGGGCTCCCGAGGACCACTTGTGGTCCTCACAAGCTCCATTTTTGGCTGCAATGGCCTCCTGCAGCCCATGACAGCTAAAACGGTACTTGGGAGGGCCGCCATCCCAAGCTCCATTTTCTCTGGCAGAGGTACCATGGGCCGGTCCTTTGCTGTTTCTGTGATGGCCCCACGGGCCAGATCTAAGCACCCCATGGGCCAGATCTGGCCCCTGGGCCTTGTTTGACACCCCTGGTCTAGAACTACCTTAATTGCTGAGTATCCTGAAAACTCATTGCCCTGAATATTGGAGCATGGCTAAACCTGCCCTGAGAAATTTTGAGTTCTAGGAGTTTAGGGTTTTTTACAGCAGAGGGTGGGCCATCTGGAGCCATAGAGGCACATAAGTCCTTCCTTTAATTTTCAGTGCACTTTTTAAACAAAAACTGTGGCCAGATTAAGAAAACACTCTTTGTAACGGTCTATAAATGTTTCCTTAACATGTTGTACAAATTCAGGCCATCTGATTATTTCAAAATCTTATGTGTCATATGAACACAATTTAAACAGAACTGAATCTTGAAACCTGAAACTTATTTATCAGGCAATGAACCCCAATACATTCAGCAAAATGTCTATATTGTGTAACCATATATATTAATAAAGTATCTATGAAGTTAAGCTTGACTGCTGATGACTACATGGGCATAGCCATGGTGATTTCTTAGGAGCTATAAGACTTATCTTTGCCAAGTCATTTTTTTAAATTGCCCAACATACCTGTAGCTCTGGGATTTCCTGGTGCTGTTTTTATCATTTATTCATTTACCCAATTTAGGAGCCATCCAAATCCACATCAACTCTGGGCAGTTTTATATCCAAATATGGATTGGATCCAACTCCATTTTGAGGGTTTTAGATCAGCCAATGAAATCCTTGTGCAGGAGGCATGCTAATATCTGTATCATTTAGTATATGTGCAACTGGTCATATTTTTTAGGTTTATTTTTAAATTTTGAATAAGGGCTTATTTCATTATATAATTTTAATTTCTTTTGGATTATTTAGTAAATTGTTTATATATTTTTGCTTTAGAGTAAGAAATTATTATATTTTGTATCTGTACTAAAGAAATGTGCAAGTCATTCTGTTTTTATTTCTTTTTCTTTTCTTTATTTTCTCTTGCCACTTTTTAATTCTTCCCTCCTTTGATTCCATGTTCCCCTCCTTTTTATTTGTTGTTAATTTGCATTATATCTTTTTTTAAACTTAATAAAGTTAGTTTAGATCAGCCAAAGTCAGCTAAATGCACATCCCTGCTCTGTCATAGACATATATAGATTTCCCTATTAAAATGACAGAAAGCCTTGACATTAACAAAATGCACAGCCTGGCCTATTGAAGCCCTTTCCCTTGAATTCAAAGCAATCAATTTCATTCCATCAGCAGCCACAGCTTTGCAAATGTACAAGGCTGCCATCCTGCCCAGGCAGGTCCATTTGTCTCATTGAACTCATTGGGTCCTACTCACTTCATTAATTTATGGTTAGATTCACTTCTTGCCTTTAGATTGTAATGGAGAAAAACTATCTATGCAGTTGCTAAGAACTGGCACTGAGTTGATTGGCACATCCAGCACATGATTTGAATCAGTCACTCTGTATTTCAGCCAACCTACCTCACAGGACTATTGTTGTTATGAGGAAGACAGAAGGCAAAAGTATTAGGCATGTTTCCACTTCAAGTTATCTATTTAAAAAGGTTGGAATAAAATATTATTATCCTATCTTTTTAAATACTCAAAGTAGCAAACATACCTATACCCCTGCCTGGTTTGTTGTACAATAAGGCAGATGTCTATACTGGATTTGGTATTTTTGTCCATCTATTGACTCCTTATTATTACTAATTTATATGAAAATAATTTTAATTATGTATTTTATTTAAATGTATTTATTTTATTCAATTTTATTGGCTGCCCAACTCCAGAGGACTCTTATTTATAACTTTCAGTATTATTGTTGTTCTGTCAGAGCTCATGGTGGTGCATCTAGCATTGCCAAATGTCTGTAAAGATTCTCAGTCATCCAGGTCATGGTTGTCCCAAAGGTGCTTTTTCAAGAGGCAACTGGACTTTCTGGTTTTTCTGCTGAAGACGTTTCGCTTCTCATCCAAGAAGCTTCTTCAGCTCTGAAGCGTCGCCTTCCCCTATTTTCCCACCCACAAACAACCTTCTGAGATGTGCTGAGGTGGCCAGGGCAACCGGGACTGTTCAAACGACATCAAGGGAGCTCCTTTGGCTGGCTCTCAAAATATACCTAAGATAAATATAAGATATACATATAAAATAAACATCCTAAACCGACCTCTCTAAATGCAATAAAAGATTAAATCTTGGCTGCCATAAAGCTAACGCCGAATAGGAGGATTACACTGCATTATTCCCATTTCAGCACCAGTTCCGCGAAGAGCACCTACTCCAAAGACAGTTTAGGGCTAAACACGCCTCAAATTCCCGATTCCGTACAGTGACGTCACACCCAGACTGTTCAAGATGGCGGCATCCACCGAGGGAAAGAAAGCCCGCATGCGTATTAGACGTACCTTTGCTCATGTTTCCCCCTCTTGTCCGTCAGCCTACCCGGAGCGCTTAGAGGGTAGTGCACTTCCTCCGGGTGGAGTGGTGCGCACGTTTGAAGTGCTGAAAGGTTAGTGGAAGAGGCGAATTGTTTTGTTTTTTTCCGAGTTTTTGTAATTTAAAAGCAACTTGTGCTTCTTCTGGGTTAGTTAAAAGTGAATCGTGTGTGTGTGTTTGTGAAGACGAACACTTTTCTATTTCCTTTGTTAACAGCCGAGGCTTTCCCCGGTGAATGATATAATAGGATTTGTTAAGAGATGCTTATATAGGCGTTTATTTTTTCAGAACATGAAAAACTGCTTGAGAATCTAGTCATAGATGAATGTATTGGGATATGTTGGCAGAAGATAAACAATCTGCTTGTAGGCTTTCAGACGTTTTGCTGCAGGAGTTAATCTGAAGTGTGGACTTCCATTCCCAGAATTCTCCAGTCAACACATTTTTAAACTTGCTGGGATTGAAAAACACTGCTTTAAAAGCACAGGGAATACGTGTCAGTTATTGTAGAACCAATGCTGTTGTTTTCCAATTTTACTGTCTGAGAAATGTTTAGGAAAAGCTACGCTTGATTGTTGTCATTCTTAGTTAGAAAATGCTCCAATGGTTGCCCAGAAAAGAAAAGGAATGAGGGAAAGGACTTTGATCCCTTCCCACACTCCATGAGAGCAATTTATTTAAGGGTGTAGAAACAATACCTAGCGTACAGAAACAATACCAATTTAAGGATGTAGAAAGAATACCACTTGGAGGACTCACAATCTCCTTTCTTCCGTCCCATCTTTGCAAAAGTCCTGTGCAGAGGCATCCATAGGATCTAACCTTTTTGTTAAAATGATGAAAGCAGCATCTCATCTTGATGTAAGCCATGTCCTTTTGTATGTGCATGTGAAGCCATAGCTCATATAGAAAGGAGAAGATCTTATGGCATGTCACTGTTTTCATTATTTGATACATGCAGACACGTATACATATACACCTCTATGCACATATACACCTCTATGCAGATACTTGGTTTTATCTGATAGTTCTTTCTGACAACTTGCTTTCCACAATGTCCCTTTTAAATAAAAAAGATTTGTGATTGAGGGCTTTTCCTCAATGCTGTGTTAACATGCTTTCCTCAGTACTGTGTTAATATGCTTCCAGTGTTTGAGTCCTCAGAAAAATATGATAATATAAACTGCACTATCCCAGTGGCGGAACTTCAATCTGCCACAGAAATATGACCAGGAAATAGTGATATCCTTATAGGTTTGATGTGGGACAAGTTAAAAGAAGCAACTGCAAGACTCCCCAGCTTTTTTTCTCTTGCACTGACCATCACTGGCTAATGAGAAAAACAAGCACAAATCACTCTTTATATGTGCTGCAACAGGGTTTAGTTGGCTCCCTGTGGTGTAGGTTGGCCTCTTTTTAAGTGGCCTATGACAGGATGCCAATGAATTTAGATGATTACAAAGCATGGATTTACTATTCTTCAGAAAGAATACTATACTGTTCATTTAAACATGAAAGAATGTTAAATCCATCTTTGACAGGTCATATGTTATTCCTTAGGGAATAGGGCGGCATACAAGTCGAATAAATAAATAAATAAATAAATATGTATGGTGGAGGGTTATGCACTGAAGTGAGAGAAAACTTGTCTGACAGGTGACATGTACGGTGAGAAGAGGTTCTTTCAGTAATTGGGAGAGCTACTTCCTCATTCAGCTCATGTCCTTCCACATTTGTTTGACCTTACATGTCAAGTAACATGCCCAGGATAGGGAAAGTAAATGAACAGGGAGAGAGGGACCAATAAGAGCCACAAGGGAATGGCAGCACTGGAAGGCTGGTTGGCAGCACTCAGAATTAGCCCATAGAGTACTTATTTATTTATTTATTTATTTATTTATTTATTTATTTATTCGACTTGTATGCCGCCCTATTCCCTAAGGACTCAGGGCGGCGAACATTAAAACAGAGAGAAAATTTACAATAAAACAGAATTAAACAATTAAACAAGCCAAATAAAGTAAAATAAAACCCAACCCCCCCCCTGGGTCATTCGAGGCCGGCCCGTTGAAACAACCAAGTCTTCAGGTCCCGGCAGGAAGGAGCGGAGGTCAGGGGCCAAACGGAGATCCACGGGGAGCTGATTCCAAGGGCAGGTGCTCCCACAGAGAAGGCCCTAGCCCTGGGGACCGCCAGCCTACAATGTCTGACTGACGGCACCCCAAGGAGGCCCCTCCTATGAGAGCGAACAGGGCGATCAGAGAGTGATGCTGGCAGGAGGCATTCCCGCAAGTACCCTGGACCCAAGCCATTAAGGGCTTTATAAGTTGTAACTAATACCTTGAAGGCGACCGGGAGGCAACCGGCAACCAATGCAAGCCGCGCAGGAGGGGTGTAACATGGGAGTATCGGGATACCCCCATCACAGCCCGCGGCTGCATTCTGCACCAGCTGAAGCCTCTGGACCGTCCGCAAGGGAAGCCCCATGTAGAGAGCATTGCAGTAGTCAATTCTAGAGGTGACAAGCGCATGAGTAACCGTTCGAAGGGCATCTCGGTCCAAATAAGGGCGAAGCTGGCAAACCAGCCGAACCTGGGCAAAAGCCCCCCTGGCCACAGCTCCCACATGCTCCTCCAAACCAAGCTGTGAGTCCAGGAGGACACCCAGGTTCCTTGCCCTATCCATGGGGGGCAACACCTCTCCCCCCATGACCAAAGATGGTACATCCAATAAAGACCGAGATGCCGGTAAGAACAGCCACTCTGTCTTGGTGGGGTTGAGCTGAAGCCTGTTACTACCCATCCAGACCCGTACCGCCTCCAGGCACCGGGACATCACGGAGAGAGCATCACTGATCTGGTCTGGGGTGGAGATGTAAAGCTGGGTATCATCAGCATACTGATGATACCTCACCCCAAAACCTCGGATGATCTCACCCAGCGGTTTCATGTAGATATTAAACAGGAGAGGCGAGAGGACAGACCCCTGAGGCACCCCACAAGTGAGGGGTCTCGGGGCCGACCCCCTTAGATGAGCTGTGATGGCACAGTGGTTAGAATGCAGTATTTCAATCAAATTCTGCCCACAGCCAGGAGTTCGATCTTGATGGATTTAAAGTTGACTTAGCCTTCCATCCTTCCAAGGTCGGTAGAATGAGAAGCCAGACTGTTGGGGACCATATGCTGCCATTTGTAAACTGCTCAGAGAGTGCTATAAAGCACTGTGGAGTGGCATATAAATCTTAAGTGCTATTGCTATAAAGTAAAAAATAGTATTGAAATAGCAAATAACAATAGCACAATTAATAATAAAAAGAGCAAATATATATCTGTAAATGTACTTAATTGTTCAGCCAGCGGGTAGTAGGGTGGACCTTTCTCCTTTGTCTGCTGATCACTCCCAGCACTATTGATTTTTCGAGTGAGCCATGTCTCATGACATGATACCTGCTTATGTGAAATGCACCTAGGGTTATTATCTCACACTAAGTCATGGTTCACTTCATTGTATTTTGTTGAACACAAATATGCAAACCTAAAACCCAGCAAGCTGTATTATGACTTAACATGATGTATGATCCTAGCTTTTACATTTTAAAAAAAAGAGGAAGCAGATGGTGGACAGTATCAGTGTCATTAAATCCATGGTACGTCTTAATGCTGCCTTCTTCTCTCACTTTTGGTCCAAGGTGGAGTGCATATGTCCACTTCCCACTTTGTACTTGGAGATGTCAGGCCCTCTTTCCAACTATGCCTTACGGATGGCCCGCCTGAGTAAGCATATATTTGGAGAAGTTGTTCGTCCAACTGATTCTTCATCCATGAAAGTCGTCAAGCTGTTAAGCGAGCAGCCCTTGGCAAAGCGCAAAGAAGTCTATGACTGGTATCCTCCTCACAATATCTACAGTGGCCTCATGTGGAGGCTTCGTTCCTATGGCCTCTACAGGTAATTCAGAAATATGGGGGTGTGGGGAAGGATGGAAGAAAACTGGCATAGCAATAGTAAATGATGAATCCTCAAGGGTGACTTCTTTCTTTACTTCATGGAAGTTACATCATGATGCTGCATGGCACCAAGACATCTGCCACACACCTAGTTAATTTAATTGTAAAACAGAATCGGGGTGAAATCTCATGAATTCTCCACAACTAGCAACTTTTGACATTGTCACCTGAAATGCTGTGAAGTTGCATGAAAGAAAAGTAAAATGTGTGATATTTCAAAACATTTTAGTGGGTAGAATTGAAAAGCAGTTTTAACTCTGCATATACCCACATGTGTAAACCACCATCAGACAGTCTGGGTTTGTAATAGATAGATGGACATTGATTTTCTAAATGCTGTCCAAGAATTTTTGGGTATGGCACCCTGTTATGTTGTTAAATACCAAGTTGAATGGAGAAATCTGAAGTATTGGAAATCTGAATATCTGAAATGCTGGAAATATATATGATTATGAATATAATTGTTGATGATCTTATTCTCTATTTATTTGCTAGTAGCACTGTTAATCAGTGCTTACTGCAAAGTCCCAAGGTTAAATATGTGCTAAATGGTATAAAAGAACCAGTTTGGTGTAGAGTTAATGCACAAGGCTAGAAATTAGGAGACCATGAGTTCTGGTCCCATCTTAGGCACGAAGCTTGCTGGATGACACTCACTCTCTCTCACCCCTAGGAAGGAGGCAAGGGCAAGCCACTTCTGAAAGTAAACTCGCCAAGAAAACTGCAAGGAGTAGGCCAGGAAGTTGCCAGGAGTCGACACTGGACTCTTTTCAGTCAGGTTTCAGGCTGGATTATGGGATGGAAGCAGCATTGGTTGCACTTGTATCTGGTGAGAGCAGGATGGAGGTATGCACCCATCCTGGCTCTCCTTGATCTTGCAGCGGCTTTCGATACCATCGACCATGGCATTCTTTGGGGATGGGTAAGGGGGATGGGGACAGACGGCAGAATGTTGCACTGCTTCAGCTCCTTTCTCCAAGGCTGGTACCAATTAGTGTTAATAAGAAGCTAGAGGTCCTGCTCTTGACCACTCCTTTGTGAGGCACCACAGGGCTTGGTACTTTCTCCACTTTCTCTTTTTAACATCTACATGAAACTGCTGGGTGAAATCATATGGAGTGAGTCATCCTTAATATACAGCTGTACACCTCCATCCTGGGTGGCCCAAGCGGTGCTGTGACTGCCCTTTCTCAACTGAACCCAAGCAAGACAGAGTGGCTGTGGGTGGAAGGGACCCCTGGTGGTTTATCATCATTAACTGGATGGGGTTGCATTACCCCAGGCAGATCCAGAGTGCAAGTTGGCTGGGGGGGGTATTCCCTCCTGGACTTATGACTCCTACTCAAAGGGCAGGTGATACTCGTGGCTAGGAGAGCCTTTGCATAACTGCATGTTGTGCACCAGTTACGCCCTTAGCTGGATCTCAAGTCCCTGCATGGTCACTTGTACCCTAGTCACCTCATGTCTGGATGACTGCAACGTACTCTACATGGGGTTACCCTTGAAGAGTATTTGGTAGCTTCAGCTGGTGCAGAATGCAGCAGTGCACACAGCCCTGGGAGCTCCTAGAGCAGCACATGTAACACCATTACTGTGGTAAGTTGCATTGGTTGCAGTTCACTTCTGGATCCAGTTTGAAGTGTTGATCATTACTTTTAAAGCACTACATGGCATGGGTCCAGGGTATCTGAGGAGCTGTCTCTCCCTGATGGGACCAGCCCACCCCACTTATGCCAGCAGAGAGGCCTGCTACCAATCAAGGATCAAGGAGTAATCAAGTAATCAAGTACCGATCAAGGAGAAGAGCCTTTTCTGCTGTGGCCCCATCCCGGTGGAACATTCTTCCACCAGAGATGAGAGCTGCCCCCTCCTTTTGTCCTTCTGGAAGAGGTTTTCCACTTGGCCTGGGCCCCTGAAGAGGGTGCTTACCTCTGGAGGTGACTGACAGGGTAAGAACAACTCATCCCCATCCTGTCTGGCTCTTAGTTCTCTTAGCTTGGTTTTAGTTAGTGCTTAATAATGTTTTAACTTTGTCCCAGAGGTGCTTTTTCAAAAGCCAACTGATGTTTTTTTCCCCCTTTCAGGCCTTCCTGAAAGTCCAGGAATTTTCACAATAAAATCCAGTTGCCTTTTTAAAAAGCAGCTTTGGGACAACCATGATCTGGATGGTTGAGACTCTCCATAGAAATTTTAACTTTATGTTGTTTTAATCTTTTATTTTTTCTCTCCTGTTTCGATGATTTGTAAGCCACCCAGAGTCATCCTGTAAGGAATATGGGCTTCATAAAAATTTAACAAATGAATAAATAAATAGAAACACTGACTGAAAGGAGATGGTTTTCTCTGTCCTAAGTCTCTATTTGTTTAACTTCATAATATTCTAGCAGCATTCATATCATGAAAATTTTTATATACATACCTCTATCATGTCTTTCTTGATTTTCTTCAGCTTTGCTATTGTGACTGTTCTTCATTTCAGGAATTATTTTACCTTTCCAACTGCAACTTTTGTAATAGTTGTATAGTTTGTTTGGCTTTTGTTTAATGTGTTGTGTCAACTGAAGCACTGGATTCTAAGCTGTGGATTTGCATGTGTGCTTATTCAGCTGTTCTAAATCTTAGATCCTACCCTTTTGTACATGGGTTGATGTTACCCATATGTACAAATGTGGAGGACACATTGATAACAACATTATACCTGCGATCTTGTAGGTTTTGATAAACATGTAAATGCTCATGCTCACACCCTACAAAATAAATGTAAGACATAAAGCACTTTATTTATTTATGCACTCTTGCCAGCCAAAATCTTATAAAACTCTGGATCTCATGATATCTTGCAAGCTTTTGAGATCCTTGCCTTAGAATGATAAATAAACCGAGCAATTTATTTAACTCAAGTTAAGCAAACTATGGCTTATGCATGAGAAAAAAACCAAAGTCTTTTTTGTATTTATAAAAAATGGTATTTGGTAGCTTCAGCTGGTGCAGGCTTGCATGCTCACTCCTTTCTAGGATTTAAGATCCTAGTTTGTTTCCTAACTAAAGTTTCAAAAGTAAATCTCCAAGTTATTTTATAATTTGTTAAAAACCAGGAGATGCTTCTAATTTCCTTCTTCTGGCATGCACAAAATTAGGAAGTGCATGGATCCGAAGCTTGCTATGTTTTATTCATATGGCAAGAAATTGGCTTCATGTTAAGCTAAAAACTTACAACAGTATATTGAGGGTTTTTTTTTCATTTAAAACATCCTGAATGCTGCTATTTTTAAAACCTGTATAATGGCAGTCTAGATGTGCTCTTCACGGTTGGGGAGATAATGGGAAAGCAAAGGGGCTTCACTTTGGCACAGGAAAATATAAATTATATGTTTTAATTTTGCAAGCTTCTTTATTAACTGATCTCTTGTTCAGAAAAGCCTGCAAGGGCTCTCAATCAGAAACATATTCGGATACAGGCAATAAGCATTTTATGGAGGTGGAACAGAATCAAGGTCTGTGTAGCACTTTGTGAACAGTTAACAATATTAACAGCTCTACGGCCTTGAGGAAATGATATTATCTTGCTAATGGACAAATAATGCAACTGGGAAATATGAATCAGAATTATATCCTAATTCAGTGCATGGCTCTTTAATCATACTTGGCTTTATTAAAAGGTTTTGTTCATTTTGTTAGTTTAAGCAGAATGCTCCCTGAAGTTAAACAAAACATGTGAAAGGATTTCTTGCTGGTCTTATTTTAAGTCCTCCAGAATTATATATATATGGTCTCTAACAGATCTAACTGTACTGTAAGCATTTAAAAACATGTGGAAAAAACTCACTCCATGGAACTGGTACATGGTGTCCAAAAAGTTGGGGGCTGCTGATGTAGACCATGGATCGAGTTGAGCACAACTAAAAAGATGGCTTCCATCCTTCCGAGGTCAGTAAAATGAGGACCCAAATTGTTGGGGGCAATATTCTGCCTCTGTAAACTACTTAGAGTGGGTTGTAAAGCACTAGTAAGTGGTATATAAGTCTAAATGCTATTACCAGTACTATTTGCTCATGACCCCCCTTCCCCATTTTGAGGGATCTTACCATCGCTCACCAATTTCTAATGTTAAAATGCAGTAATAACGAAAAACATTACCTAGCCCCAAATCAACTAGTATAGATAACAGTGTTAATTGCAGCAGATGGCTCCTATACTACCATGTTTTCCCAAAAATAAGACCTATCCCAAAAATAAGACCTATTGTGTTTTCCGCATGTGTACCCAGTATAAGCCCTCTCCCCCCCCCCAAAAAATAAGACTTACTTAAGGGCCTGCAGAGCCACCCAGCTGCCCATTCCATCTTGTTGCTCGCGGTGCCGCTGAGACCAGGTGAGGAGAGGTGGGGTGGAGCTGCCCCATCCGCACACCAGCTTACCTCAGGGCCACTGCAACCAGGCCATCCACGCCCCAACAATTGCCTCGCCTCATGGTGGCTCCAACAGCCCCATCCAGCAAGATCCTGTGTGGCCTCTGACACACTTCTTATGCTTGCTTGTGGCCGCAATGGAGTAGGAGGCTGAGCAATGCACCAGTGTTGCAGCCATGAAGTGAAGCAGGTGTCGGGGCAGGGATGGGGCAGCTCCACTACTACCCTGCCTCGTGCCAGCAGCACTCAAAACAAATAAGACTTTGCCCGAAAACAAGCCCTAGTGCTTATTTTGGAGCCCAAAAGAACCAGGTCTTATTTTCAGGGAAACACGGATATTAGAAGAGTGATTGACCAAAATTATTACCTCACATAGCATGTATTTTATATAGCCCCTCCCTCAGCTTTTTGTAACCTGGGCTTTAACATTAAGCAAGTTGATGCCAAATAAATATTTTGTTTGTGATTCTTTTGATTTGTTGTTTCCAAATTCAATTTACTTTTCTCATGTGCTTAATTTGGGCCCTGTATCTATATAGGCCAGGGGTCCCCAACCCCTGCTCCTTGGATCGGCACTGGTCTGTGGCATTCCAGAAACTGTGCCACACAAACAAGTGAATCCCCATCCACCAGATAAAGGCAGCACACAAAACCACGCCCCCTTTGGTCTGTGGAAAACCCTCTCTCTATGGAACTAGTCCATAGTGCCCAAAATGTTGGGGGCTGCTGATATAGACCATGGATCCATGTTGTCAATTTTGTGTGTATTCCATTGGCATGGTTATGCACACCTTAAAATCATTTTGCCCCTTCTATTCCCGAGTTAAAGTCAAATAAATGTGATATGCTAAAAGTGCTGCAGAGAACTATATGTGCATGTACAGAATAGTGCAAAAGTGTGTGTATGTGCATGCATGTGTTATAATCTGCCACATCTGTAGCTAAAGACTGTGGTAGAAAAGGGTGGTAGAAAATCAACATTTGATTTAAAATTATGGCACAGAAATTCAGCAATTAATGTTGAAGGGAACACATGCTATAGAATCTTATAAATCTTTTTCAAGAAGAAAAGGAAGCTTTTCAGAATCTTGTGACTGAAAATTATAGGGTACAATCAGTACTTTTCTGCTGGTAAGAATAATTATGCTTTAATGAAAAGATTCGTACTCTAAGATATTTTTTTCATTACATCTGCCCACTTAAGTCAACTCTTGGCATACACTTCCTAAATGAGGGTATGAATAATTTAGGAAATAGTCACTAAAAATGAGAGTGGTCTTCTCTTTCATGTTCATATCATTTTCCTGGGCTTTAAATCCCTTACAAGTTACTAATTGATATTCCATTTAAAAAAGAAAATATTGTTAATTATGTCTGACTAACTAATAGTTCAAGGGTGGTTTTCCTTTTCAGAAGCTTCTCTGTAGACACACAAAGGAAGCCATGAATTATTATGGTTTCCTGTTTCATAGATAAGGACCAGAGTCATTTTTTTCAGTGCTATTGTAACCTCAAATGGTCACTAATTGAACTGTTGTAAGTTGAGGGCTACCTGTAGAGGAAATCTTATCTACGGGCTAGGTTTACATATCATGTTCAGCCAAGATGTCTTACAAATTACAATGATTCAAAGAACGTTAAATCTCAAAATCACCATGTGCCCTACAGGGCTCATTATGACAAGGCTCACAATACATGAGACCTGTCATTTGTGAATATCACAGACAGACACAGTGAGAGAAACACATGTAAATTAGCGTAGATACCCACGGAAGAACTCTCAAATTCAGAATAGAGCTGGTAGGGACTTTGGTGGTCTTCTAGTCCTACCCTCTCCTTAAGCAGGAGACCCTATAGCATTTCAGATAAGTGACTGTCCCGTCTCTTCTTAAAAACTCCAGTGATCAAACACCCACAATTTCTGAAGGCAGGAAGTTCTGCAGGTTAATTGTTTCCACTGTTAGGAAGTTTCTTCTTAATTCCAGGTTGCGTCTCTCCTTGATTAGTTTCCATCCATTGTTTCTTGTCCTGCCCTCTGGTGCTTTGGAAAATAAGTTGATCCCCTCTTCTTTGTGGCAGCCTCTCAAATACTGGAACACAGCTATCATGTCATCCCAGTCCTTCTTTTTTCTCTAGGCCTTTAATCATCTTAGTTGCACTTTTTCCAAAGTCTCAACATCTTTTTTGTAAAGTAGTGACCAAAACTGGATGCAATGTTCCAGGTATGGTCTTACTAAGGTTTTATAAAGCAGTACTAATACTTAATATGATTTTTATTCTATGCTTCTGTTTATACAACCAAGGATAGTATTAGCTTTTTTGGTATGTAACTGTTGTGGTTCGCTGGTAGCCTGTGAAGACGGCAGTGGAATCAGATAGTGGGGAAGAACGGGGACCAGTCTGGGAGTCTGGGGAGGACTCAGATGAGGGTCCTCCATCCGATGCAGAGATGGGGCAGGACGATCTGGGAGTTGTGTGCTGACTCCAGAGCCTCCAGAGTCTGGCAGCAGCGAGGCAGAGGAACAAGGGGAGCCTCTTCCCAGTGTGCATGTGCGCAGAGTTGCTAGAAGGCAAGAGCAGCTAAGACAAAAGGGGCGACTTGGGAGTAAGGCTTGGAGGTGATTGCCCCTCCCATAAGGTATAAAGAAGATGCAAAGGTGGAGAAACCTTTGCAGGAAGCAAAGTTGTTCGCTCTGTTCGAATTAAACCTTGAAGCTCTGTGTGGACTTTGTACTTTGGTTGGTTTTTTATAGTTAATTTGTCACTTTAGTTGTTGGCAGCAGTTCAAAGGAGATAAAGGTGGGTGCTTATCTCGAGGGACTGTTTGGGACTCATTGTGGGCTGGGAATGAGCATAATTCCCAGCGTTGAAATAAAACAAGAGTTGTTTGGACTAAGCGTGTGCTTAATTATGGTCTCAGGAAGCCTTGGTCAGAACATTAACATTTAAGAATGTTAAATAGTGTATGTTGCTTCATCTCAGCTTTCCTGTTGGTTAAAACTGGACATCATTCTAATTTGAGACTAAATAAAGCAAGCATGAACTTTGACTCATTCTTTGCATTTGCCTTTTTGATTTAGGGATGAACATGAAGATTTTAAAGATGAGATGAAACGGTTGAGGAGGCTGCGTGGAAAAGGCGCCCCCAAAAAAGGAGAAGGAAAGAGAGCTCTGAAGAAGTAAAAGCACTATTAAGCCACAAATATATTTAATAAAACATCTTGGAACAGGTGGTGACTTTATTTAGTACTTTAGTTTGAAGGGGATTTTTTTCCCATTCAATAGAGGGCTCATTTCAGGACTGGAATCTTTGCCCTATGATGTCACTGTAACTAATCTGTCTTATCAACATAAATATCAAAACTACAGAAGTGAGTCCAATCATTTCAGTCTTTCCAACGTATTTTTTTTCCTCTGGTCAGTAGGGAGGATAAGTTGTCAATGGGAGCATTCCATACAGTTGGCTTTACCCATATAAGGCTAGTATTTGCATCATTCATTCATTCATTCATTCATTCATTCATTCATTTATTTATTTATTGGATTTCTAAGCCACCCCATCTCCCTGAGGACTCGGGGCAGCGTACAACCATAAAAACAGTACAAAATATACAATTAAAAGAAATTAAATAAGAAACCCAATTTACAATCAAAACACTAAAAACAATCATTAAAACTCCCCAGTCCAGGTCAGCGAGTTGGAACAACCACTTTTTAGGCCCCGACGGAAAGAGCGGAGGCCAGGGGCCAACCGAAGCTCCAGGTTGGTTCCATAGGTTGGTTCCATTTATTATTATTATTATTATTATTATTATTATTATTATTATTATTATTTACTACTACTACTACTACTATTATTGCCTCTTTAATAGATTTTATGCACTAAGGGGAAAAAGCATGGAAAATACTGGGGAGAAGTGGGAAGATTTACATCTGGGACTGTTACATCTGGGACTGTCTCCTGCTCCATAAATCAGGTTTCATTAGAAGCACCCATGCATTTGTTTAATAATCACAGCAGAGAACAGCACAAGGCCAACAGAGGATGACTTCCAAAACAGTTAAGTAGGTTCAGATCTGATTAATACTTCCCAGGGAAGCTGCGAAAACCAGGAGAAGGTGGCGGCCATAACTGTTGCCAAGAAAATGCCCACGTCATCATCAGAAATGAAGACTCGCTCAAGAAAAACTCCACTTTTTCTTTTTGTAGTTTTATAGTGATTTTAGAAGCGATATGGGTAGGAGCCAAGCCAGAAGAACATTTTCCCTCCCAATTAAACTCTTTTCATGGCCAAATCAACCTTGCTTTGCCTCTATTCCCAAGAAGGAAGAGAAGCCAATTTTATAATTGCAGCAGAGTTTTCTAATGGAACCATCTTCATTTCCATGTACTGTATGGAGGTCCTTCATCTACTCCTTTTGGCAAATCCAGCAGCTTCTGAAAGGTGGAAGAAGTCATGCCTACAGTTAGGGAGGCAAACTAATATACCCTGTAGGGTCAGCCCTCCCTGTTGGTTCATACGTTTCTTCCTTTCATATATTTATTATATAAGTCTTGGACAACAACCATTCATTGAGAGACCGAAGGCACAACAACGCTGAAAAGAGTGATTTACAACCGGTCCTCACATTTACAGCCGTTGGTCATGATCAGGAAACAGGTGCTTGACAAGCAGCCTGCATTTATCATAGTTGCCATGTTGGGAGGGGGGTCAAATGACGGCCATTTGCGACTTTCCAAGCTGGCTTGGAGAAAGCAAAGTCAATAGGGGAAGCTGGATTCGCTTAACAACTGCAGTGATTCACTTAACAATGGTGACAAAAAAGGTTGGGGGCAACATTTAACAACCACTTTGCTTATCAAAGGAAATGTTGCTCCTAACTTTGGCTGTAATTTGATGTATAAGAAAAGAGAAACACTACTTACCTCTCTAGCAACTCTTTGCCTCCTGTGGGAGGGAAGGAGGGAGGGAGGGAGGGAGGGAAGGAAGGAAGGAAGGAAGGAAGGAAATGGGTAGATGTCGTAAAAAAAACATTTGTCAAATGCAATAAAGTTTTTAAAAATAGTGCAACAGTTGTGATACAGTTAGAAAAAGTGATACATTGTTTATGATTAAAATAAACTAAAACTTCTAAACAAGATCTGTGTAATTTTAAACTAGTTCAGCTCTTTAATAGTATTAAATCTAGACCACATTAACTGTATTACTTCATTTTCTAAAGACATTACTATCTAAAGACAAACTTGATGTGAATTTCTTGAGCTCTTTAACATCTGGCGTGCAGATTTCATTTACCAATGCAGGGTAATTTTGTTTTCCTAACCCCAGGGTTGATAAAGCCACAGTTCATCATTAAATATTAACTTCCATATTGTTGGAATATAATTTGACATCACATATACATCTTTTATTGCTATGTTTTTCCCGAGGGTTGTATTAACATACATAATAACCAAGAAAGAGTCATAAAAGAATATGCCAAATCTTATGAGTCAGAGAACTCCCAAATTTCTTACAATGCTAAAAGAAGACAAATCTGATATTCAGCATTTTTCAAACATTCTTTCCAACCCACTTTTTCTCTGGTCAGGAGGGAAGGTAAGTGTTGACTAGGGGAAAAAAAACCATGCAGGGTTTTTTTTAAATCATGGAATTCTGGGATATACATTGGGGGATAGAAGCTCTGCTGAATCATGTCCAAAAATAAAAGATTACGGGAGTTGCAGTCTGCTATTATCTGGAAAGTCATGAATTTCCCCTTTCTGATTTATATTCCTGCAAAACACTGTGCAGTATGTTTACCCGCCTTTGACATGGTCTGTCTAAGCTACGATTGTTTTTGTTCATTCACAACCAAACCAACCACAATATGGTACAAAAATGCATAAACTAAACCAGGGTGTCAAACTTGATTTCATTGTGGAGCACATTAGGTTTGTATTTGACCTTGGGAGCAGGGGACAGGGGCATGGCCAGCTTGACATCGCTTGTGTCAGGAGCGCCTGTGGTGGCTCAAGTGCTCTGCCAGCGAAAAGGGCTTCTGAGCTCTGTTTTCAGCTGCAACTGCTCTTGCAACCCCCTGCCAGCGAAAATGGAGCTCAGGAGCACACAGCCCTCCCAAGCTGCGTTTTTGCTGACAGAGGCCCTGTGGCTGGTCCTTCACTATTTCCAGGGTAGTCCCGTGGGCCAGATCTAAGTATCCTGCAGGCTGGGCCTGGCCCCCGGACCTTGAGTTTGACACCCCTGAACTAAACCATAGAGTTTTTCCTAAAAGATTCCTAAATATTCCTTTAAATAGTAAAAAGCATGGTTCTAAAAGAGTACATTAATGAGATATACCAATGCAAAAAAATAATTCTGCTACAGAAAATCCATATATACAGGGATATTTCTATAAACGTGTAACTTTCAGGCTATCCTTATAGTGCTGGTTGATTAGCCTACTTTTTGATAGGAATATGTATCTGAATAGAGCCAAAAGTTACTTGTTTATTTATCTTGTAGGATGCTTATTTCAACCAACATGTTGCAGGTTTACTCAAAATCAACACAATGAAACATAATAAAATATTACACAATATAATAGAAAAGCAACTATGATAATGTACAACCATATAAGTTATTTGATTCCAAATGCCTATGAAAGAGCTCAGGGAGATTCCGGAGCCTCCCTGCATCTCACTTGACCAAATAAAATATTCTAAGCTTTGCCACCTGGCTTAAGGATGGTAGGTTCTCACTGGAAAAAAACAGCCCTTAAATATCTTAAGGCATATAGGGCATTAAGACGAACTCTTACATTTGTAGCACAAGTTGTTATGTAGCATATAATGGCTTTCACCTGTCAATATTGCATGTTACTATATTTTGTACAAATTGCAGCTTTTAAGTTTTCAAAGGCAACCTCATATTTAGCACATTGAAATGGTTCATATGAGTACAAGAGGAATAATGTGTGAATTACTGCCCCAGGGTCTCATGCTATAGGTAGGGGCTACAATTGGTACACCACCTAAAGATTGGTAACAGTTCACCAGCCACAGCACACATTTATAATTACACCTACATCCTTACTTGCCTACAAGTTTCCATCCATTTCTTTGCATGGGCAAGAGATGGAAAGTAACAAAATGTATGTCATATCATCACAATGCAAAGCTGTGATTGGGATGGTTTTGTCTAGTGTTGAGATACAAGTACAAAAAACTCAAGTTTGCATCATTAGGTTGCAATGTATGTTTTATCATATTGTTTTGTTTATTAAAACATTTAAAAGTACAGAATAAAGAGTGGTGTCTGCCAGAGTAATATCACCTTTAGGCCTCCATATATTTCTGCATACTCCACTCCTATCTGCCTGGCAAAGAATGGAAAAGTAGCAAGCGATCAAGATATCTTTGCTAAGCAAGAACAGAAGAAAGGAAATGCCAGAGCAAGGGAGAAGAGAAAGGGGGATGGGAGGAGGTTGCTGATCAAGGTAGTGGTTGTGATGATGAAGAGATTGAACCTTAGGAAACTCCAGTTGTGAAGTACCACACAGGGCCAAATGTTCTCAACGGTTATTCCACCAGGTCTTTGGGAAATACTGTGAGTTTGTTTCTGAGGAAGCAGTTGTTGTAGTTGTTTTTACAGAATTCATTAATTTGATTATCCAGGTTCTGTATAACCTCCAAATAATATTTGGATATTATTTTTATGCATTGTTTTACTTAATATACGGAATGCCACTCAGGGACATTTGCATCTTGAGTAGCCTGTAAGATCTGCAAAATGCTAATACATACAGTGCATGCATGCATGCATACTTTCTTAGCAATGTATTTAAAGTATCACCTCACAGTATTTTTTCAAATAAGCAATTCATCTCAAAATAGTCAATAATCAATAATCAAGTATAGAAATGAGAAATAATTATGAACCGGGTGACTAAATTATTTTCTCACACTTTCATGTTTTTTAAACGTAATACATTACTATAATCTTCATAAGAATAGGACACAAATGTCAGAAGTCAATCTAAAATGTTTTATTTCCACATAGCTGAAAACCAGTTCTTCAAATCACGGAGGCTAGGCTAGGAGGCTGTTGAGGCAATATATAAGAAAACTCAGATTGTTCACTAATATTATTTTCATTTCAGAGCGTGGGAGATTTGATTGCCATGTTTCAGAACAATGCTTATTTCGATTCTACGTTTTGGGAGAATACTCATTTTCTTAGCTTTAACTTGTTAAACGTTAGTTAAAGCAGCGCTTCCTCACTAACTAAGCAGCATCTGGGGTGATTAGATGCGGGCTGCGAAGATTCGGACGATCGCTAGATGGCAGCAAAGAGATACGATACGAACACCTCAAAGACTCTTGCTGCCATCCGGGGGTCGCCCAGATTTCCGCAGTCCAGATCTGGTACTTCTACCACAGTTTGCTTTTAAACGGTGTAATTCAGCCGATCGGAGAAACAAAAAAGCCACCTATCTCCTAACAAACGTCCCCCAATGGAGGGAGGGGGGGCGTGGCGAAGCCATTCCTCGCATCTAAAGGTTTCCCTTGATGACGTAAGAAGAGGGGGCGCGTCGTGATGTCAGGGTGTTTCCTGGTGACGTTCCGCTGGGCATGCGCACCCGCGCCGCGGCGATTCTGGGTGACGTCACGGGCGTGACGTTGGCGCTGCTGCTGCTGCTGCTGCCGCCTCCCTGTCTGGAGGATTGGGTGGCTTGGTTGAGCTTCTTCTGCCCCGTCCTTCTGCCCCCCCACCCCTCGTTCCACCCTCTCCCCCCAACACACACACACTTTCCTTCCGCTACGGGTCGCATCTGGGGGCGGCCGGGTCGAGAGGAGCGACACGGCCGGGCCTCCCCTTCTCCCTCCTCCTCCTCCCCGTCCCCCCTCTTGGCCCCCTCCTCCTCTCCCTCAGCGCTTCGATCCAAGATGGCGGCGCTGAGCAGCAGCGGCAGCGCTGAGGGGGCATCGCTTTTCAACGGGGACATGGAACCCGAGCCGTCTCCCCCTGGGTCCTCCTACGCCGGGGGTAGCGGCAGCGCCGGAGGCGACTCTGCCATCCCGGAGGAGGTGAGGGCTGCCTTACTGTGAGGTGCGCGGGGTGGTGGGGAGGGGGAGGCGAGGAGAGACAAGGCCAGGCTTGGCATCTCAACGCGCCGTTTTCTCTGTGCTCGGGGTGTCCCGGGAGTGGAAGCCCATCTGCAGGGGCTTAAGCTGACGAGCTGCGATAAGGCGTAATGAGTCGGAGTTTATAACCCGGGGAAGGATGTTTGTCCGAAGCCTCGGACGGCTCTGCGAGGCGATGGGGCCAAAAGCAAGACGTTAAGGCAGCCGGAGATGCTTAGACGGGAGCGGGGGGTCGATATCGTAAGCTGCCCGGTTGCCCTGAGGGAGGGAGCAGGAAAACTTCCCTGGCCTGATTTACAGAACCTCCGTCGCCAGGAAAAACCGTCTCCGGCTAATACAAGCTTTTCCCGACCTGCTGCCTTCCCGTTTTTATTGCACTGCAGTTTCCATTAAGCTGTCTGCAGGATGACAGGGATGTGTGGAAGCTGTCGTCCAGTTTCACAGGAGGGCATCAAGTTGGGGAAGGCTGCAGTTAGTTGCTGCCCCGATGAACTGTTGCTACAGACGCAGCATCAATAGCCCCTGGTAACCTTGGAAAAAAGCTACTTTGTGAAAACACAGTAGTGAAACCCTCAAAAAAGTTTAATTTGGGGACTTTCAATCAAAATCATCAGGCCAAGTGAAATATTGCTGAATTGTTTGTTTTGCTACACAGTAGAATTCTCTGGATTTGTCTTCTCAGAGTTTTTTTCTTCCCTCTGTGTGATTCTTAGTAGTAATTGTCTGCCAAGGATAGATTAACTGCAGGAACTCTGTCAATAACATTATCCTATCAGTTCTTCATCCCTTTTCCCCACACTTGCGATAATGACTTCTTTTGACCCTAATGTATTACCCCAAGAAAATGCAAGAAGAGAAGAGATACCTGTCTGTGTTTTGTATAGACTTTTCAGAAGCGATTGGACTGCCGTTTGTCAGAAATGGTGTAGGGTCTCATGCTTGGGTGGGGTTGGACTAGATGACCTACAAGGACCCTTCCAGCTCTGTGTATCTGTATCTCTGTCTCAGATAAACAGCAGGGGAGGGGCTGTCTTTCAACAATTTATGGAATCAAAAAAAAAGGTGGAATTGCTACCTTTCTGACTCAAGAGACATTAAAAGTTACTAGTGGATTGCTTAATTTTTTTTCACAAACAAGCATTCTCAGGTGCCCTCTGAACAGGACCTTAGCACAAATGGGACAAACCTCTTGGCATTTGGTTCCTTGTTGGCAAAAGATATAGCAGATTGTTCTTAGTACCCAAAACTGGATTCAGTGCAAAAACCTGTATTGCTCCTTTTAAAACAAATGTTGATTAATACTTTATTCATCTGAATATTTTTACTAAGTACTAACTACCTAGCTCTAAAATGACATACTGGGGCAGGAATAAAGGAGAATAGTTTTATAAATACATGCAAGTGTGATTTGCTGAATTATTTTTAGGTACAGTTTACTTTTTGCATAACTACTTAGTATGAATTTCATTTTCCAAATATGCATCAGTTATTTTTGTATTGTGCTGTGAAGTTTCTCTGGAGAAAACCAACATAGCTTTTAAATTATATGCAGAATGTGGTTGGAAAGAGATTAAGCTTAAATAGGGTTTTTTGAATGAATATCTACAATTGCTGTACTAATCATTTCATTTCCATAGGAATAATAGCAACCTGAAGATAAAGGTATAATAAAGCAGTACAATATCTTTTTAGATGTGATACAGTTCCTTAAGAATTACTTCAGGTTGTTTTATGTATTTGATATTTTTAATAACAATTTAATAACAGAATAATTACTACTGTAATAGGCTAAAGGCAATATTCATCCAGCATTTTCTCACAGAAGCTTACTAGCCTCTGAGGTACTAAACAATAGCAGACATATCTCTCTTCTGCAAAGCAATATTTAGATCCATGCTGCCCCAGCCCAGTCAAGGCTAATAGCTCTCAGTAGGCCTGTCCTCCTTGAATTTATTCAAACTATTTTTAAAGCATCTGATGAATGGTTATAAACACAGGTTAATTATGCACTGTGGAAAGTAATTTTTCTGTTCAATATCTTCCTTTAAGTTTCATTGGATAACCCCTGCTTCTAAGTGTTTTAAAAGAGGAAGAAAAAATTTCTGTCCATCCTTCCAGGTTCTCCATAACATGTATGATTTTATACAATTCAACCATGTCTCTAAAGAAGATGGATGGCCCGCAAATGTAATAAGCAAACTAATCATGTCTGCCCTCAGTTATCTTCTCTCTAAACTGAAGTTCCAGATGATCTAGATTTTCTTGTAAGGAAGATGCTTGAGTTCCTTGATGATTTTCATTGCCCTCTTCTGCATTTTTTCCACTTTGTTATAATGTTTTTAAGCTATTCCACCATTCTGTATATTTATTTATTTATTTTATTTTATTTTATTTTATTTTATTTTATTGGACTTATATGCCGCCCCATCTCCGAAGACTCAGCTAAAACATACAAATACAATAAATAATTAAAAAGAATTAAACAAATATAAAGTCCAATAAGACCAAATTAAAATAATTTAAAACTATCCCATACCCCCCATGAGGTAGTCACAGCCCGGTTTGGTCAAATAGCCAGGTCTTCAACTCATGGAAGGTGCGGAGGTCAGGGGCCAGACGGAGGTCTAGAGGCAGTTGGTTCCATAAGTCGGGGACCGCCATAGAATAGGCTCGCCGCCAGGGGACCGCCTTTACACTATATTGTTGATAGTTTTGTTTTCAATTCCTTTCCTGATGAACTCTTCCATATGGAATTTGCCTTTTTATCTTGCTGCAAATTGATCAACATCTTCATTGAGATATCCAACATTACATCAAGATTTTTTTTCCTGCTCTTTAGCACAGAAAACATGAATTGGCTTTTGCCCCTATGTGTACCATACTGTACAGATAAATTGAATCATGTTTGCTGTTTGATTGATCATTTTCTGAGTCTAAAGAAATCCTTCTAGAGCTTCTGATGATTATTTTGGTTAATAATAATTAACCTGAATAATCCTGAATAATTTAATATATATATTAACTAACTCATTCCTTTCTCATCAGTCAAAATTGGGCCTTCATTTGGCCCCTGCTCTCCGCTCCTTCCACCCTGACCTGAAGACCTGGCTCTTTCAACAGGCCAGTATGGATTGACCGGGGACTTGTTTTAGTGCTATTTTAATTAATTTTAATTTATTATTTTATTCTCATTAGGCTTGTAACTGTTTACTTGTTTTTTACTGTAAATTTTGTACTGGGTTTTATTGTTAGCCGCCCTGAGTCCTTAGGGAGAGAGGGTGGCATACAAGTCTAATAAAATAAATAAATAAATAAATAAATAAAATTATCTACTAGCTAAAAGTATTTACCCAGTGTAGATTCTTGAAAAATTCCCTCTTAATTCCTTCATTTGAAAAAATTGCCTATTTCTTCTTGCTTCTTGGCTTTGTTTTATCCATTTAGAAATTTATAAAATAACAAATCATCTTATATTCAGAGTGCCAAGTTTATTTAACAGCCTTTGATGAGGAACTTTTGCAAAGAATCTCTGAAATTCCAAGTGCACGATGTTGACAGGTTTGTCTTCAAAATCATATGCATTCTTTTTAAAAAAAATTAGAAATTGGTAAGGCAAGATTTAGTTTTGCAGATTCCATGCTGATTCCCTTAAGCAAGACTTCTCCATGTGTTTAGCTTATTTGTTTTTGATGTTAAACTAACAGGTGTATAATTTCAAATGTTAGTTGGCTGAGGAAAACTATTGATTCATGTTGTTTTTAGAGATAAAATCTATTGACTAGTGTAGGGCTTGTTTTGGTAAAACAATTTATAATTATCCATAAATACTTTCCATATGACTATCAGGGTTATTATGCCTTTCAAGTAAATTCAGCTAATCTTTTATTTTGAAGCTGTGAGTGGATTATTTGAGTAGCAAATGCATGTGATTCCAGATAATTTTGCTTTTTTAGTTACGTTTAGTGATGTTATATGTTTGTTTTTTGGCTTGATTTATCAATATGATGATTAACAGCGAACAACATGCAGTACATGATTTGAAAAGGACATCTTGATTGGAGCCTAAAGAATGTTTGCATGTGGATTCTATAACTAACTGTAACTGTGTAACTAAGGATTAATCTGTCTGGATGTACCACTGATGGAATGTTGTCTGCCTGGTGTTTGATAATCTACTTACTTATATAGCCCTGATTTGTCAGCAAAACCAGGAGGCTTATCAAGTTTCCAGGATGCTTCTGTTGGTGGCTTTCATTTAGCTTGATAGTTGTGAGTAGTGTATCCATGATGGTCTCCTTTGGGAAACCTTTATTAAACAGAATACAGCTGGAAATGGATTGAGCTCAGCCAGACAGTCATTGAAGGGCCAAGAGCATTCAATAACCTACTGTATGTCTTGGAATGAATTTCTTCTAGTTGACACCACCTGAAGAATGTCTGAACTGGGTTGGTAATTGAAAGCTTGCAACTCATCTTGATACTGTAGAATTATTCAAGTAATAAGTATACAGTTACTATTTCATAATAAACCTCTCATGCACATGATGGAAATTACTGCAATGATTGGGGGAACTAATTTATTGTTACATGCAATTATAATGGATAGAGCTAGTCCATCATGCCATTAAAAGTGAACAGCTGTTTCTTAGCAATCCTCTCTAATTGAATTTCATCTAGGATTCAAATATATTTTTGGAGAACAGAATAATAGAATTGGAAAGAACCTTGGAGGTCTTCTATGCCTGCTCCTGCTTTAGCAGGAGACCCTATCCCATTCCAGACAAGTGGCTATCCAGTCTCTTTTTTAAAAGCTGTTCCATTGGTTAATTGTTTTCAGTGTTAGGAAATTTCTCCTTAGTTCTAGGTTGCTTCTCTCCTTGATTAGTTTCCATCCATTGTTTTTTGTCTTGCATTATGTTGCTTTGGAAAATAGGTTGACCCCCTCTTCTTTGTGGCAGCCCTTCAAATATTGAAACACTATCATCTTACCCCTAGTCCTTCTTTTCATTAGATTAGACAAACCCAATTCCTGCAGCCATTCTTATTCTGAACTAAATGTGTGTAAATGTAAATTCTCTTTATCTCATTCAGGTTATTTAATAAAATGAGTGTTTTAGATGGGGAGATGTAACAGTCAACTAATAATTCAATAAACTCTTGATTGTTGTATCAGACTTGAATGTAATATAAAAATGTGACTACCTTGTCATCGTGCCTTGTATACCCTTCCTATAAATGGTAACTTGTATAAAAATATAACAACTACTGATTCAATATTGAAAATATTACACTTTTTGGGGAAAGGGGTTGTACACTCCTTGAAAAAAGCAGGTGTTTCTCAATGACTAAATAGCAATGGCTGTAAGTCCCTTGGTCCAACTTATGTTTTTATACCAGCTGTTTTGAGCCTGTGCTTATTTTGATGTGATTTCTTCCGAATTTATTTTGGGGATAAATATAAATATTAAATATTATTGCCACCATCCTCATATGATGGAAGTCTGTTCTTTTACAATTTTGTCTTTTTTCACCTCCTGGTAGTGTTATATGCAGGGGAGGGGAGCGTTATATAGTGTTGCTCATTTATTTAACAACCATTTATAAACAGTTAAAGTTTTAATAATAACCTGTGAACAAATAATATGGGATAGAAATTTAGAGCTATAGAAATAAGAAAGTTAGTTCTCTTTTCATAAAGGCGGTTGATGTCTTGGTCCTTTCCTTTCCTTTTTTTCCCCTAAATGTCAACTGTTTCTTTTTTCACACCTCCTTTTCTCCTAGCACTATGCCCCAATTTCCATATTAGGAAGTGCCAGTTAACTCTTTACTCACTTTAGTAAAATATTAGTAAAATATTTGGCATGGTCTCTCACACACACATTCTACAAAGACAATGGAAATGTAGAAAATAGTAGAATAGTTATGTGGCAAAATGCTTCGTTTACGTATGCACACTGATTGTTCACCTATGAAAAGAGGAATCTTGCTTGGTCTGATTAAGTTTTGATTCTAAACATAGTACATATGATGAATATAAAATACTGGTGTCTATCTCAATTTCAAGGAGAACAGGTTTACATAAGGGTGATGAATATAAAATACTGGTATCTATCTCAATCTCAAGGAAAACAGGTTTAAAAATACAGTGTTATGGATGCTAGAAAGTTTTCTTGAGAAAATCGTAATGCTATATGTTGTAGTTAAGTGATTCTTTGTTTTGAAAATGTTAAGATCCTTATCCCAGTACAGATTGTCATCATTTCCCCATTATGCAATTAACTCTGCACATTATTTCATAGCAAATTTCATAGTTTATTTCAAATATGAGTTTCTTATTCTTTACAAAAAAGGTTTAGATTTAAAAATATCCTGTCATACAGGTCCTGAGTGGTAAACTGTTTTTGTTTCTTGCAACAGAATTGGTATGGATCACTAAAATCTTGAATCTTTAAGATACCTAAGACATTTATTGTAAATTGATATATAGTTGAGGCATTAAATTTCCATTTTTAATGCTTTATTGTTCTGCTTCCAATTACTGTAACTCTTCATGCTCAAATATTATTCCTGGAGTAAAATATGAATCATTACTGAATATATATTTGTGCCTTTCATAGAAAGCATTATTTCTGGATTTCTCTAAATACCTTGCAATGTAAATGTAGTTACGGTAAAATTCAAGCAAAATTATATTTATGTATACTTTTAAACATATTTGAGACTGCTAACAGAATGAATTACACTGAACAAAATAATTATTGAGGTTTTGATAAAATTGCTGGCCACACATTTATTGAGGTCTCTGTTTTAAAGGTTTCTTTGCTTCCCTAATTGCCTAGCATATAGAAAGAGTAATAAAACATGTGAATCAAAACAAACAAGTTATGTAGTCCACATTTGTATAATTAAGGGTTCAAGTATTTTTCTTCCTGCAACAGCTGTTCCATTTTCTAGATGCCCACATTTTCTCATAATGATATCGATGTTTACTGCAATATAGACATTGAAATAACTACTTTCTAAGTTATCATGGTAAGAGTGTCACATGGCATGTCCTTGCAGTAGAAGTGAACAGTGCTAGTTACTGAGGTAAAAAGTGAGTGTTTACGTTTTCAAACTATTATTGGAAAGTCCCCCTGCATTTTGTTTTACATATTTTATGGCTATATTAAAATGCCTCAATATGCAACATTTAAAATTTATAATGCTTCTGACTGATCATCGAATTGGATGACAAAACTAGGAGCTGGACTTCTGCAAAATCTGGAAATCTATAGGCTCTCGCACATTTGCTTTAGCTTACAGCCGTACTTCAATAAGCCTTCATTTTCACCATTAAGTTCAGTATAACGGTGTGATGATATGAAGTATAACAACCTAGCTCTTAAATTGTGATTTGAAAAGAAGATCAAATATTATTCACTGTGGATTTCCAGGAAAGAGTAAATATGAATCTACTTAAAATATGTTTAAGTATTTTTGTGGCTCATCTTCTTTCCTTTCAGATGCCATCTAAGAAAAGTCAACATAATAATAACATTATTAACCTTATTTTTTAAGCCAGTTGCTGATAAAACATCTGTTATACAGAATTTAAACAATGGTAAAATCATTGAACTTTAATACACCACAAAGATCTGGCTTCTCTCCCAGGTCTGTCTTCCCTAAATTCTGTGGGCTAGAATTTTACCATTCTTCTGGTCCTTTTTGTTGGGCCACATCCCCAGAATAGGAGACTATTAATTGATACCTAGCACGTTGAGGTATGGTCTCCCAAAGGGTTCCATCTTATCCCTCAGGCTCTTTAACGTCTACATGAAGCTGTTGGAGTAGTTTGATAAACAGTGCCATCGGTATGTTAATGACAGCAGCTCTATTGGGTTTCCCATTCAGTTCCAAGGAAGCTATTTGTCCCCTTGAAAGTTGCCTTAGCTCAATAATGAGTCAGAGAAGAGAGGACAAGATTATATTAAGTCTGAATGAGATGGAGGCTGACAAATAGAAAACTGAACTCAAAGATCAAGGATGGCTTATACTCATCCTAAAAAAGCATGGTTCTTAGTGTGGAAGCACTTTTTAATTCTCAGCTGACACCAGACTCAAAATAGCAATAGCACTTAGACTTATATACTGCTTCACAGTGCTTTAAGCCCTATCTAAGCAGTTTACAGAGACAGCATATTGGCCCCAACAATCTGGGTCCTCATTTTACTGACCTCAAAAGTATGGAAAGCAGAGTTAACCTTGAACCTGGTGAGATTCGAACTGCCAAATTGCAGGCAGGCGGCAGGCAGCAGAAATAGCCTGCAGTACTGCCTTCTAACCACTGTGCCACGGAAGAGATAGCTGTGGCAACTGTGGTTGTCATGAATAATATATAAAAGTTGAATAGTTGTAGAGTATGCAGTTGGCAAGTTAATACTAAGTAAATGTATGTAGCAGACAAGTTAATACTAAGTTAATGTTGCTAAGATAGATAAATAATTCCGGTACTGAAAGATGTATGCTGCTTGTCAATGACCAGTTTTCCTGATAGAAGGAGAGGGCAGCCTCAGGCATTGCAGTTGGACTAGAGATGGTACTCTGTTAGGAATTTGGTTTGAAGGCCACTCTTGGGGTTCTGAACATTTGGAAACTACCAATAAAGGAGAATATTTGTAGCTCAGGGTTGAAATGAGGGGTCCTTGGTGTTCTCTGAGTTTGGTTGTTTTCTTGCACTAGGTAACATCATCTAGGTAACTACCAAACTAGGTAACATCATCAGTGCTAGTACTTTCTCCAGGCTTTTTAATTGGTAAAATAATTGATTTTAGTATGATTTTTCCATTAATTTTCATCTGCAGTTTAAAGCTATGTTTTCTTTTAAAATAATTACTAACCATCTTTAGTGCTCACCAGAACTGAAGAATAAGACGTTATTCCAATAAATAAATAGTTTTAGAGTTCTGTTCTCCATAATTTTGACAGATGGTTAAATCTCTGGTGATTGCATGAACATTCAGTGTACTGTCTTTTTTCCCCCAGAAGCAAGAACTTGAATGTTGGCTAATTGTTGGCTAATTGTTGGCTAGGTGTTGTTTTTTTGGCTAATCGTTACTGTTTTACATGTATTTTAGAAATAGCTCCATTTACAGTACCAAAGTAATAATCATATCAATGTTGATAAGAGAATAGAAGTAGACATGATAAGATGATTTACATTATTTCTTACAGAAATTTATTTGCAACACAGTTACACATTTATCCATACTTTGGACTCTCAAATCTAGTCTCAATGATTACATGGATATATCTGTATAGGTAGTCCTCAACTGACAACCATTAATTTAGTGACCATTCAAAGTTACAACAGCACTAAAAGCAGTGATTTACGACCATTTTTCACACTTATGACCATTGCACCATCCCCGTGGTCACATATCAAAATCTGGATGTCTGACAATTTATGAGGACTGCTGTGTCCTGGAGTCATATGATCACCTTTTGTGACCTTCAGTGTCAATGGGAAGCTAGGTTCAGTTAACAACCATTTTATTAACTTAACTACAGTGGTTCACTTAACAACTGTGGCAAGAAAGGTCATGTAATGGGGAAAATTTAACAACTGTCTTGCTTAATAACAGAAATTTTGGGCTCAATTGTGGTTGTACATCGAGGACTACCTCTATAGTTTTCTTGGCAACAGGGAAATAATTGGTCATAGTTGCTTTCTGGGGTTTTTTATTTGTTTGTTTGTTTTATTTTTACTTCTCCCTATAACCTTCCAATAGTTACTCATGCTCTTGATCATCTGTGCCACACATTTGCATTATGCACTTTTATGAGCAGGCATTGTCCTGATCTCAGCCACTAAATATATTGCTGGTTTTGTTGTGTGCTATACAAGTGAAGTTTGAGAGATAGAAAATTATTGAGAGGTTGTTTTAGATTGCATTATATATCTAGTGACTAGACACATCATAGCTAACAACATTAGTAAGTGAATTGGTTGTCAGCATATGTTTGAGATATTAAGTTTAAAATTTTTAAATGTATTTTATTAAGAATACTGAAATATTTCTCATTTTTTTCTAGGTGTGGAATATCAAACAGATGATTAAGTTAACCCAAGAACATATAGAAGCTCTGCTAGACAAATTTGGAGGAGAACACAATCCACCCTCGATTTATTTGGAGGTAAGTACTAAGTTGGAAATCATTATTGTTGCTATTATTACATAGATTTTCTGCTTATTAAAAAATTTCAAAGTACTTATAGGTTTATATTGTTAAAGGAGGCGGGTATGCATGATTGATAAAGCGGAAACAAAGCCTAACAACAGTCTAAGGCAAGGGTCTTCAAACTTGGCAAGTTTAAGACTTGTGGACTTCAACTCCCAGAATTCCTGAGCTAACATGACTGGAGGAGGAATTCTGGGAGTTGAAGTCCACAAGTCTTAAAGCTGTCAAGTTTGAAGACCCCTGGTCTAAGATTTAGCAAGAGACTTCCACACACCAAAGGATATAAGAAAAGATTCAGATATGAATCAGGTTTGGGTTAGTCTAAATATCGAAGGCCAACTGTCACAGGGGCTAATTCTTTCCTACTGTCTAATGAATTCTGAAAATTTACAGGTTTTGGGCCACTTCCCATGCTTATTCTTCTTGTGAAATGGCACCCAACTGTCCTACCAAGGGATTTAAATGTTGAAATGAGTGTGTAGAATGATCGATGAAGGAAAAATAGGACAGAAAATGAAGGCAGTAAGAATCAGACGAGTTGGAATTAAAAGGAAAGATAGAGAGAAAGTTAAATGGTATAAAACCATTTTTATAGGTTGGGAAATAGGATAAAAAGAACAAAATTTTAAAATGGTTAAAAAAAAAGAACTAGTGAGTGATGTTGACATGGAGTTGTCCTTCCATAACAGCAAAGATTGACAAGGGCACAGAAGTAGAAATAACTATTGCCTTTGGCCAGTATCTTTTAGGAACTGTAAGATAAAATGGCAGCTGCCATTTGTGGCTGAATAGCTACCGTTTTATCTCATCTGCTGGAGAAAGGAGGTCATGGATTGGAGAGTCTTGTGAAAAGCAGTAACAGAGGTAGAAGCTAGTTAGAAAAACAAAGGTGATTGACATGGCAGATATGGGTGACTGGGATGTATGTGAGAACAGTGGAGGTGTGCTAGCTGGAAAACTTTGTGCGGCAAACTTCTCTCAAAGCTGATCTGTAGGTTGTGCATAGAGAGCATAAACAGAACATCAAATCTGTTGGCCAAAAGATCTGTTCAGAAGCAAAAGCAAACTGGATACAATGTAAAAACACTGAGTGAGAATGGATTCTTGGACTGTGACAATAGGGGAAGGAATCTCCAAGTGAGAAGCACGAAGGATTTTTTAAATAATGAAATCGAAAATGCAGTTGTTGAAATTGAATAAAGGTAATGCTTATATATTGTATGACTGGGAACTCAGAGAATTGTTGGGTTTGATGGGTTCATTAGAATAGCAAAATTGGTCCACATGCTATGATCTGTTAAGCATACAAATGCAGAGAGATACAAGTGCAAGAGGGATGGGACTGGAGAACCACATTGATTCAATGTTGTACAAAGGAAAGTATGGCTGACAGAACTAGGACAACACCAGGGTTTCAGGCTGCTGCTGAAATGCAAGTTAAGATGGCATCCAGTCATGATCTAATGTTGGATAGGTTTATATGTATTATTGAGGCTTGGCTTCATAGCAATAGGGATATGCCCTGTCATAGATTTGCCTTCCTGGGTTTCAGGTCCTGCAGCAGCCACAATGCTAAGGAGAATGTTGCTGTGATCATTCAGAAGACTTTAGCAGTGAGTGAGAGCACACTTCTGGCAATAACTGGATGTGAGTGTCTGTACATGATGTTAAGCCAGGGCTTAGGCTTCTGTACATGTTCTGACCACTCTGCTATCTAGCAATTGTCCTTCAGAAGCTTTTAGACTTTCTTCCTGGACTGATGCTGAGGTCACTTGATGTTTTGGGGGGACTTCAGCCTCCATTCTTTAGATATGGAGTTTGGATTGTCTTGAGAGTGGCAACCATGAACTTGTCCTGGTAATCTTAGTTCCAGCTACAAAGGTAGATAATTATTAATTTAATTAGTTTTTGCTCCAGGGCAGATGAAACTGCGCAAAACGTAATTACTGAACCTGTAGTAACACCGGTTGAATCCCACCCCTGGGTCAGGCTGCACATTTTGAACATCCTGGATATTTGTGAGAGCAGTGGACCTATTAAGGTGGTTTGTCTCAAAATCTTGATGGATGCTGAGAGGTTACGATGTTAATGCTAGATGTGCTTCTGACAATCCTCCAATCATGGTTCAAAGATCCAAAATGTACATTCTTTCCTCCAATTAACATATGATAATGTTCTTTAGTGCTTGTTAACTCTTATCAGCTGAATTGGTAAACCATGATAGAATATTTCAGACTCTGATTTTGTTTCTGGTTTTGAAGATAAATTGCTGATGTGGATATTGCCTTTCAGCAAAATTCATAGCTTCTGCAAAGGAGAAAGAAGAAATGCCTGGAATACTAGTAGAGGAAGACGAAGAGTGAATCTGATTGAGCATGAGTAAGAACTTATATTAGGGCTTACATTGTGGCAGTAAAGGCAGAAAAATTGCGTTTTCTTTGCCCTTATTGTTTTTGCTGGTAGCTGCGCAGCAACCCAGTTCAGGGAGAACAAATCCCTGCTGAGGAGGGACAGATTGCAGAGCATATGCAGGGTTATTGTGAGGAATATTTTTGCTATTTGGCAGATAAAATTGCTTGGATTCTGACTGGACAGTGCCCAAAACAAGGCCTTTTATAGTTATCTAGAGCAAGTTTTATTCCGTGACTCTCAAGGAGATGGACAGGAGTTTTCAGTCTGTCAGCTAAGCCAACTGCTTGTTAGATCCAGGTCCCTCCTAGATATACTAGACAGGAACTATGATTAGATGAGCTAATTCTACTTTATTGTATGGCTACATAACAGAATCCTGCAAGTCCAAAGATGCAAACAACCGTTTTGAACCTCCTGCTTAATTAGGGCAGATTGTTCCTAAGTTTCTTCCTCTGACCCTTAAATCACTAGGGTTTCTGGCTCCCTTGTCTGGTTGTTTCCTAGGCAACATCTCTTCCCTTCGTCCCTCAAGGTATCCACACATTTCATTTCGTTATTGTAGTCTGGTCCATGTGGTGACATCAGCTTCTTCAAGGGAGATGGTGATCCCCTCAGCGTTGAAGGAAGCTATGATGCATTTTGGTAGAGAATAAGGAAGATGACCTTGACAGAAATATGCAACAACTGTTACCTAAGTGAAGAAGGCTGAAACATTCTTTAAGTCCTGGGTGGGGGGGAGGCAGCGGGGCAAGAAATTTAATCAGAAGTTTGTCTAACAAATGCCTCCCTGATTCACTAGGGCACCAATTCTTGAAGTATGGGCCAAAGACCCCTGGGGATCTCCCAAGATCCTATCAAGGAAGCACAAAAAAATCAAAATTATTTTCCAAATATTGTAAATATTTGCAATTTTTAAAAAAATCTCATGCTTTTCATTGTTTCTTACTTGTTAAAAAAAGTATTGTGATTTTTTATGAAAAATATTTAGATTTAATATTTTATATGATTCAATAAATATTCTACAGATAATATCAGTTTGAATTTTTAATATGGTACTGTAAATATTGATAAATGTAGCCCATGCAAACAAGAGCTCTGTAGGGTCCTCAATAATTTTTAGAAGCGAATTAGGGTCCTGAGAAGAAAGACTTTCAGAAACACTGCACATGGGTATAAGTAGGAAAGGAGATAAAGCACAATCAGACTAAGTGGCTATGTCTATCTGAGCCCTTAAACCCAGAGGCACTCCATTGATTATTCTCAATGGGGTATTAGTCTTATGAAATAGACCAGACAGAAACATGACCAGATGAGCTAATTCGACTTTATTGTAAGATTATATTAATAGAAACTTGCAAGTCTGAAAATACTTCCTTCCCCTGTCCCCTTTATAGCCTAGATAGCTATAGCACTTAGATTTATATACTGTTTGAAAATGCTTTACAGCCCTCTCTAAGCAGTTTACAGAAGCAGCATATTTCTCTCAACAATCTGGGTCCTCATTTTACTGTCCTTGATAGGATGGAAGGTGAGTCAACCTTGAACCAATCAGGATCAAAATGTTGAACTGCTGGTAGTCGGCAGAATTAGTCTGCAGAATACTGCATTCTAACCACTGTGCCATCACTAGGGAAGGTCGCTTTTGAGCCTCTTGCTCCACCCACATTCCTGATATGGACTAAGCTGCCTTTTATCTTGTCTTTCAAAGTCATTCCAACATACCATTATGGGGCACACTTCCAAGTTTGAGACATGTGCAGTCTGGGCTCTTGGATCCTCAGTTCCTACTTATAGAGCAGGTAGCAGCTGTGACCAAGACGGTCTTTGCACAGACCCAGGTAGTATACATATTACCCTAGTCATCACACAATTGGATTACTGCCTTGCTCTACCTGGGGCTGCCCTTGAAGATCATTTGTATGCTACAGCTAGGCCAAAATGTGGCAATGTGGGAAATGTTGGAGACACCCCACTGTTTCATGAGTTATAGTGGCTAGCAGTTTGCTTCTTGGATGTAATTCAGGTTTATCACCTTTAGCACCCTTCATGGCAAAGGATCTTGCTACCTGAGGGACTATTTATCTGCAGTTTTCTCTGCCTTTCGGGTAAGGTCAAACAGGATGAATAATTGGTCCCATCAATTAAAGTATATCATTTTGCCGGACCCAGAAAGCATGCCTGCTATGTTGCAATTCCTGCTCTCTAGAATGATCTTACCCCAGAAATTAATGTGATTTCCCCCTCTAATGTTGTTGAAGAAATTATTGAAAACCTGGTTATTCTCCCCAGGCCTTGGGAATAAGGTGAATGTAGAGCCTGGTTTGTATTGGTTTGGGTATTTCACTCTTCTGATTGGTGTATTCTTATATGTTGCTTGTAAGTTAGTTGTTGTTACAGACATTTAGGAATTGGGTGGAAAAAGAATGTTTATTGGGAAAACAGTATATGAGTTGGTAGCTATTCACAATGTTTTAGGCAGTAGAAAATGAAAATCATCAGTCATTTATCTGTTTAGCTGTGGTGTGTGTTTGACTTGAATCCAAAATATATATTTTTAAAAATGCAGTCTGTACATATCCCCCAAATATTCGTTGGCATAAATCAGGGCCTTTGCAGCAGGAATCAACTTGCAGTGCCTAGGAAAGACTGCCGTAAAATCGCTACACATCTCTTAATACTTTATGCCCCTACTGGTGTCTGACAGTTGGTGACATAGTCCACATATCAGTCTCTTCATTCTCCTCCATGCTGCCGTGAGAGCCCAGGATGGGTTAGACTCCTCCTGATGATGTCATTAAGCTGAGTCTGTTCTCGTATATAAAAGGCCAGCCCCTAGGAGTGTCCCCAGCTTTGATTCAGCTTCTTTTAGTCAGTAAGCTGTGTCTCTGAAAGCACTGTGATAATTCTACCATTCAAACTCTTCAAAAGCAAATACAGCTTTAAACACAGCTCCCGGGGATCCGGGCAGCTGTGTCTTCGGGAGAGCGGGGCTCCACTCTCCTGCCATGCCAAGAACTCGACGTTGCTAGCATCAGGGAAGGCAAGTAAGGGAAGCGTCCATCAACCTCCCCACAGCCTTTCCCTCTTTCTAACTGCTGAATTTGTCGCTCAGGGCTCTTAGCGGCCTAAGGAGCAACCACCATTACCAGAGGCCACAGCACGTGCAGGTGGCCATTTTGGGGAGCAAATCCTCCATTGCATGAGGTGAGTGGCCATTTTAAGTGGCCCAACTTCAGATCGGCCTCAAAACAAGGGCAAATTTCTTGGATTCCTCAGCAGCAAGGCCCCACTAATAGGCAGCACATTCTGAGGGTAGCTTCCAGCACCTCTTGTGCTTTGCCTATTCTTGCCATGGATAAGGACAAGGCCCAAGCTGAACTTCCTTGTCCAGAAGACCTGGCCCTCCAACCAGCCAGAAGAAAAAGACGCAGACAGCGATCTCAATCAGTACAAAGAGAGATGACTGCAAAAATTAGGACTAAGGCTCTGGGCCCCAAGAAAACGTCCCAGGCTGAACTTAAGGCTGAGAAACGAAGACACGCTGCCTTAGAGAGACAGTTTAATAAAACAATAGAGCAAATGAGAGGGCAACTGCAACAGGCTTTCCCAATCAGGAGAATCCCAGGGTTACCAGGGAAACCTTTCTAGGGGAAGGGAGGAAATTTCAGGATCCTTTGGAAACCCTCCATCTTGGTCCCCTGAGAGGCTGGAGGAACAACTCGATCCTCAAGTCCTAAACATGTCAGGGCCTAATTTCAAACAGGCCACTTGGGCTTATGCCCCCCCTCCACCCACCTGGGTCCAGGGCAGCTCCCAGCCCAGATCGGAATCTACCTTTACTCCCACTGCAGCAGGCCTTCGATCCCTTGACCCTCCCATTAGAGACAGGCCTAGGGAGATTCAGGATGTTGTCTCTATTGCCATCAGGCAGGGGTTGGCTGAAGGATTCCAGCAAATCCTTCGGCCCTTAGAAAGGGCTCATTCCCTTTTCCCTTCACAACCCCAGGGCCCCTTGCCCCTTCAGAGAGGATTTCATCCACCCCAGGAGCATAGGGCCCTCTCCACCCACTTAGAATGGGAGGATTATGGGGAGGATGACTGCACTGACCCTGCCATGCACAGTCATTTCCCTCATTCAGATCAGGAAGAGGGGGAGATCTGGGACCCTAACCTCTCAGAGGAGGAAGAATCTCGCCCAGATCAACCTCCCTCAGCAACAGTCTTCAAACCAGCCTTATTCAAACCACTCCTACATAAGGCTCCGGTTACAGCCAAGCTGTCCCCTGAGGAAGTGGATCCCGAACCACAAGGGGAACCCTTTGGACAAGGAGACTCCCTTTTCTCCAAGCAGGTAGTTTACACGGAGGTCTTACCCTCACCTCTGTTGTTTCTTGACCTGGTCAGGGAACAGTGTGCTTCCCTCACTGCAGGTCCTTGCCCTTCATCTCACAATAGACAATTTTACAATGTGGGCCCATCACTAGCCAGCGCTCTTGCAGTGCCCCCTGTAGACACTTTGGTCATGGCCTCATTCTCCTCCTCTGGCACCCCCACTAAGCCAGAGGACGTACTTAAGCCTCAGGACAAACTCCGAACAGACACTCAAATGCAACCACCAAGCAGCTGCGTGGGCTGTCCGGGCTTCAACCGCTGCATCATTTTTCACGAGGGTCTTGATTCACTAGCTGCACCAACTACAAGACTGGACCCCGGCATCTGACTTCAGGTCTCACCAAGACCTCAACAAAATAATAGCAGCAGTGAATTTATGACATACACCACCCTTAATTCCGCATGGCCTCAGTGGCAGCAAGAAGGCTCTTATGGCTTCGGAATTGGCAGGCAGAATCGCAACAGAAGTGGAAACTGGCTTCGGCTGCCTGTACAGGTGAAAGGCTCTTTGGCGATGCACTAGAGCCACATCTCATCGAGACCAGGGATAAACGGAAGACTCTTTCCTCATCAGGAAAGAAAACTATCGCCCTGCTCCATACCGTCCACTGACATTTCGGCCCCCATTTTTCCCAGCCACAGCGGGCGTATTCCCAGCAACAAGATCAATGCCCAAACACACCCAGCAGACAACAACCTTCTGCGGGTAAATGGCCCTTTCATGGGGGAGGGGGTTGTTCCTTCTGTCGCTCTAAGTAATCCCTCGTTCTCTCCACCCATCGGAGGTTGGTTAGCTTACTTCGCCTCCAGATGGGAGGAGTCAACGACGGATGCCTGGGTACTCAACACTGTACGGTCAGGGCTGCAGTTGGAATTTCTCTCGCCACCCCCAGAGAATTTTATCTTCTGTCCCGTTTCGCGGGACAGTTCAAAAAGGGCCCTTATGGAATCAGCCATTCAACACCTAGTTGACAATAAGGGCCATTCAACCTGTCCCGGAACATCAATGTGGACGGGGATTTTATTCCCGACTTTTTGTGGTTCCTAAGACCTCAGCGGGTTGGCGAGCCATCTTTGACCTCAAATTTTTGAATGAGTTTATCCCATACAGGCGCTTCAAAATGCAGACCCTGCATTCTATTTTAGAGAGCGTTCAGGAGGGCAATCTTCTCTCCTCCATTGACCTTACAAAGGCCTACCTCCATATACCCATTTGGCCTCACCATCGCTGGTTTCTCCATTTCTGTTACCAGCACCATCACTTCCAGTATCGAGCCCTCCCCTTCGGGCTCTCTTCAGCTCCAAGGGTCTTTATGAAGATCCTAGCAGCATTGGTGGCTTCGCTTCGGCCCGTTCCAGTGAGGATCCAATGCTACCTGGATGACATTTTGATACAGTCGTCCTCCACCCACTCCGCCTATTGAGACCTGCAAATTATACTTCGTTGCCTTCAGGAACACGACCCAGGGTATTTGGTCCCAGACAGTCAAAACTGCCCCATAAACTAGCTAGAGCTCAGGGCCATATCTCTAGCACTGAGGCACTTCAGCATCCATGGTAACTGGATCCCATGTACTAGGGTTGATGGACAACATGGCTGCAAAGGCGCACATCAACAGGCAAGGGGGGGACGAGGTCCAGGACCCTCATGAGGGAGGCTGAACATTTGGGGCTGTGGGCAGAGAGGCATTTGTTGTTGATAATGGCAGATCGCATCTCGGGAGTCAACAACTCCCAAGCCGACTGGCTGAGCTGGAGCTTGGTTGAGCACGCAGAATGGCGCCTCCACCCATCCCTTTTCAGAGACCTTTGCCTGAGGTTTGGGATCCTGGAAGTGGATCTCTTCTCCACTCCCCAAAATGCCCAAGTAAACAGAATTTTAATTCTCCTATTGGCCATGGAGGCGCTGGTTTGCAGACTTGGTGAACCTGTCTGTAGCCTCTACCTGGAGGATCCCAGCCCACACAATCTCCCTCCATAAGGAAGCCTTGCTCCATCTGGATCCCCAGTGGTTCAAACTGACCATGTGGCGCTTGAGTGGCAACGGTTGAGAGAGGCTAATCTCCCAAAGAAAGTTATTCTCACCATCCAGACGTCTCACAAACCATCCACGATGCGCATCTACGATGCCACCTGGAGGGTTTTTTGTCGTAAGGAGGGTCTTTCACCCACCTCAGCTCAACTGGCAGATGTTCTACGTTTCCTTCAAGAGGGCTAGAGAAGGGACTAGTCCCTAATACTGTACAACGCCAAGTACCGGCCCTTTCCTCAGTGCTATCCTGGGACTCATTTCCTTCCTTGTCTCACCATCCTTCCATCAGGAGATTTTTAAAAGGGGCTTCTAACCTTCATCCCCCAGTAGTACACAGGTATCCTTCATGGGACCTTTCTAAGGTGCTTCAGGCCCTGACAGAACCACCATTCGAACCCCTTAGGACAGTGTCTCTGCAATTCTTGGTGGCTCCCGCTCTGTGGAACCAACTACCTCTGGGGCTCCGCCTGGCCCCTGACCTCCGCACTTTCCGCCACGACTTGAAAACCTGGTTGTTTGAGCAGGCTGCACTGTGCTGACTCCTCGTGGGGGGGGATTCATTTTTATATTTAATTATAATGGGTTTTAGTTTAATTTGGCTTGGTTAGTTTAATTCTATTTTAGATAACTAATTTATTGTACTGGTTTTAATTGTGAGCCGCCCCGAGTCCTTTTCGGGAGAGGGGGCGGCATACAAGTCAAACAAACAAACAAACAAACAAATAAATAAATAAATAAATAAGCTTCTCCGGGTGCCGTCGGCAAGTCGATGCCAGCTGGCGGTGCCTCGGGGACGGGCCTATTCTGTGGCGGTTCCCGCCCTATGGAATCAACTACCCCTGGGCCTCCGCCTGGCCCCTGACCTTCGCACCTTCCGCCACGACCTGAAAACCTGGCTATTCGAACAGGCTGGGCAGGCAAAAAATATTAATTTGTTAAGCATGCTTGAGAAGGATGTTTGATAGCACCTCATTGAATGCGCATAAAAAGTGACAATAAAGTTTGTTTGGTATAGATTTATGTTAGGCAGAAAATGAACAAATTAGGTTTTTGGCCTGCATTGGTTATTAATAAATGCATGCATAGAAAAAGAAAAGTAAGACAAAGCATGTGATAAAATGAATAGATTGGATTTTGGAACTTCTTGTATAAAATTTGGAATAAATAGTTGATTTAGAATAATTATGTTAGGAGCAAATAAAGAATGTAAATGGATGCTTAATAATAGTTAGTTGAATGCATCAGCACTGAGCACTAAGACAAGGATTTGTAAAGCTGGTAGCGACCTTATAATTTGTTGGTTGGGAATATAAATGTGTATGTACTTGTAAGCAGCATGCAAACAATGCTGAGGTGTAGGCTGAAAGCCCAAATGGTTTATCGTGTGTGATGTATAATGTAGCAAAGAATATGAACAAATATGATATCCTAAAACAATTTCACAATTTATGTTATACATAAATGGTGAAAAGCTAGAACATTAGATGAATTTTTAGTACAGATAAGTACATTCATGAATTAATTCTGATATGCAAATACTTTTAGAGTAGTAGTGGGTTATATATATAGTCTACAGTAAAAAAAAATTTTCTGAAGTGAAAATAGTTGTATGTAAGAATAGGTTTCTGTCTGTGTACAAAATAAAATAGGATGCAGGAATCACTAAATTGTGATAACTTTTAATATTGGGGAAATTTTGTTACAGAGTTCCCCCCTCCCCCTTTTGTTATGTGGATATCAGTGACTGCAGTGGCTAAGAGAAGTTGAGAAGGTGCTAGAAGATGGTCTGTTGTGATAAGCCGTATTGCGGACTGCATCTTCATTGCTTCTAGATACTTAGTTTTACCCAGTTAAGAATTCCGTATACATTACTTGTTTTTCACAGGGCTCATTGTTCCTTATTTAGCACCAAAGTTCTAGGCAAATTAATTTTCCATATATGCATCATTATTTGCTAGATTGCACATTGGTGTCACAATCCCGATTTTCCCTAGTTGATGCACTGCATTTATATAGGACTTTATATTGCCATTATGAACTATTTAAGCTCATACATTTTTTCCTACCCTTCATGCACCCAGCTTTCCAAGCAGTTTAGAAATTTCCAAACCATAATATGCTATTTGCAATTTCCAGTTGTAGAAAGGTGCATGTGATTATGAAGTTTAAATCGGAGTAACTTATGCCAATGGTTTTACAAAACATAAAAAAAGAAGGAAGCAATACAATGTCTACTTTGGGCAGATAATTTTTTAAATAAAGGTGAGTAGAAGTAAAGATTTCTAATCCTTATTGATTCTTCTAAGCAATTTTCTAGTGCATGTACATCACTTGGGGCAGAATAGAATTATAAAAGATAAAATAAATTAATCCTCAGCAAATATCTGTACTATATAATAGTAATGTAATTTTCATATATAGAAGAGGGGCTTCACCTTTCCCTTATAAGTGATCCTTTCCAGTGGTTTCTACACCAACATTTTCACCAGCTGGATCTATTTTCAATCTCAAAGCCTACGTGGAGTCAGGGGGATGGGACTTAGCTGGAGATAAAATATGCAAGGAAAAAATAGGAGATTGGGAAGGACTGATCAACTTTTATTGTCCCCAAAACATCTTCATCCATCCTTAAATTAGTGTTGTGTTGTCATGTACAAAATAAATCTGCATATTATTGTAATATATAATTTTTCATTGGATAAAATGTATATCTGGTTAATTGGCTGAGTTTCCCGTTAAGCTTTGTGCTACATGTGTGGATTGCATAGCACTGTCTTCTTTAGAGTGATATGCAAGATGCCAGGCAACTTTGCTGCCATTACTTCAACAGAAGTGGTCAACAGGTCTTAGGAGATAATGAGAATTGTGTTCTAGCACATATGGAGATGCCAAATTGAGAAGGGTTAGTACTATCGTAGGTTTAGGAGTCGATTTGCAAATTAGGTTAGAGAATTACTTAATTATTCAATTTTTTTCTTATAGGCATACGAGGAATACACCAGCAAGTTAGATGCATTACAACAAAGAGAGCAACAGTTGTTGGAATCAATGGGAAATGGAACTGATTTCTCAGTCTCCAGTTCTGCCTCAACAGAAACAGTTACTTCATCTTCTTCTTCTAGTCTTTCTGTAGCACCTTCATCTCTCTCTGTGTATCAGAATCCTATAGATTTATCACGGAGTAACCCTAAATCTCCTCAGAAGCCTACTGTTAGAGTTTTCCTACCCAACAAACAGAGGACTGTGGTAAGACCTGAACAGCTGTCAATATTTCTCTTTCTAATATTGCCAAATATACATGTCTATGGCTAAAACAAAGTGAGTCACAGAATTGGTGATGTGTCATGCGTGTACGTTTGCTGCTGATCATTACGTAGTCAAATAAGGAAAGTATTGTCCACAAAAAATCCCAAATATTGTACTGGATTAAAATGCAAATAAAGGGCTGGAATACATTATCGGTGGTAGCTTGGCAAAAAATTTTGAAAAAGGGGCAACATTAACAACTATTTTGTACAGTATACGAGGGTTTTTTTTTTCATTTTTCATTTATTCGTTTACTTTTTTCAGTAATGGTGTTGCGCAGCATGTAGAATGAATGTATGTATGCTCAAAGGGCCAAACTATAAAGTTCTTGTCATATTCTGCTCCAGGTATGCTGGGAAAAAAGATGTTGAGGAAATTTGCATGCTGTCTTTTTAATATCATCATACTTCCAATAGTTTGCCAGATACCTAGATGATGATGAGATTAAAACCTCTCTGCCCAGCAATTAAAAATTACGTGTATTCCATTCCTGGGACTGTGAGATAGATAGATAAACAGACAGACAGACAGACAGACAGACAGACAGACAGACTATATTATAAAAATGTGTTACTGCTGCATTTGTAAATCTTTGAAGAGTTCTGCAATCCAATATGGCTTACTAACCCCAAACTCCAACATATGGGATAACAGTATTTTTTTAGAGCAGAACCTAACCATTGATAACCTTTAGCAGAACAACAGAGAGCCAGTTTGTGGGAAGAAGGGATTGTAATACAGCGTATGTTGAAGGTGCCACACTTGAGATATCTGTGTTGGACTTTTAAGTATTAAATGGGAAGTGGTTTTTATACACAGCAATGACATCATGCCCAGTGATAATCTTACCTTCCTTTCTAATAATTTCTTGCACATATTTAGACTTGTTACCAAGGACACCATGGAGGCTAGGAACATGGGAGAGGAGTTAAGAGAGATTGTAGTTTCTTTCCTCAGTGGGAAGAGAAGGAAGGACAGGCTACACTAAAAATACAAGATGACAGGATCTGAAACAGGAATTACCAGGAGTGTGCATAATTACCAGGAGAACACATAATTAAAGGGGGTGGTATAGCAACAGTGTCATTTTAGGAATGAGAAAATTAAGCATAGCAGCACAAAATAGAAGGGGACTGCAGAAGGAATATTAAATGCAAAGGCAATTCAAAATGCAAATTTCAGTTTAGCACAGTCTAGCAGAAGCACCTTTTACCTCTAGTTCATTTCAGTGGGAGAATTGAGCATTTTAACCCTTTCCCTGAAACCAGAATAACTTAGCAGTACTTGATGTACTACAATCCTGTAGATGTCTATTCAAATGTACCATCCACCCAATTTAGTTAGACTGAATTTCAGATGTGCAATATAATTTTAATTGGATTTGTAGTTCTTGTACTTAATTGTCAATTGTTTTAGTTTTCTGCTATAGTTTTAATGTGTCTCATTTTATATCTTGTGCATGTTAAATTTTGATCTGTTTTTTGGAGGGGCAGATATAATGCTATATTTTACAATAAAGGGCAAGGTTTTTTTACAACTCCTTAATGACTTAACCAGGATTTTAAAATGGTTTTAAAATATCACATTGTATTAGAAGGAAAAGTACTAAAGTTACAGAATAGTTTTGCTGTCTAACTTAATTTTTTAACATCAAACTTCTAACTAGCTAAGTATCTAGAGAAACAATCAAATGAACTAAAACTGCTCTCCAGTCTTCAGGAATTATGCTCCAAAATTCCTTAGTATGAGAATTGATCCCATACATTTCTAATATTATGGTTTCAAGTACTAATTTTACTACTTGAAAACTAAAGCTTAAGACCATTTAGGACTTAGAACTTCTGAAAACTTCTGAAAACATTCTTTAAAAATCTGATATATTTTCAGGTATATAATATATATACTTTGTGATGCAACAGTTGGTTTTCCAGATTAAAATTTGTTTCTTCCCATTACTAGTTTCTAAAATAAAAGCTGAGAAGGGAAGATGTGCCAAAATAAATTACCCTACGAAGGGTATTTTGCAATTGCAGAACACAAACAATTCCCTGAACATTAGAAAATTGTCTACACAGCATACTATTAGTACTGTCTTCTGCAATACTCTGTGTATACCATAGCTATTCCCAGCACAAAATTCTTCTCTTGCCCTCTAGAAGTAGGCAATATATAGTAGCACCAATGGCAGCTTATAGTAAGGTGGTGGATTCCCAGGAGGAGGACAAGATGTTCTCCAGAGGAATAGGGGCAACTCAATCTAGATAATATGTGTGAGATAAAGAGGGTAAAGATAGCCCGTCCCTAGCAGAATTCATTCCATTGGTGTGAAACAATAAAGAAGTCCTTTGGAAGAACCACCATCTTTCTTGTTTTGGGGCCTGACAGCAGAATCATGTACTTGATAGGAAAGATGTAAACAATAGAATAGGGCAGGCAGACTGAGGGTGAATGTTTCTAGGAATTAAAAAATTAAAAAATGTTTTGTTTTCAGTAGCCTTATATTGGAATCTCAGCAGTTAAGAATTCAGTACTTGTAAATTACGCTTTGCATGTAGATGGGTGTGAGGTAGCCAACATACCTTAGAGGAATTTATGTCTGGAACAAGTGATGATACTTCAATAGCAGATTAATAACAGTATGGTTAGTTTTTCTTCTCTTTTTATCTTCTGGACATCCTATCTATCTGTTTGGCACTGTTCAAAGATAGGGTAGAAGTTGACATGATTTCTCTAAATTTTATAATTATGTAAATAAGTATACAGTACACAAAATTTAAATCCTAACACGCAATCTACTCTGATTCATAAATATGCAGCCTAGGAATCTCTTGATTATGTTAAAAGTTTCCCATGCTGCATCTGGGCCTTTAGAGATAACAAAATTTAGGTAAAGCATTAAAGATAAAATGTTTACAATTTATTCTTCCATTAATGAAAGACTAGATCCAGAATATTAAGAAAAATCTAGATGGATAGGAAAAGATCTTTTCTCAGATGTAAGAAGTCATCTTGCTTTCATATTATGCTCTATATTTTATATCCTTTACAACATATATTCTTCTACACCAATGTGTCCATTTAGGTATTTTTTCATGCTATTTGTATATTTATGTGCATGTGTGTTATTATTGTATATTGCATGTGTATTATTTTCTATAGCAAATAGTTTAAAAATTGAGCAAAAGTGTTTGGAATTTTAAAAGTTAAGAAAACTATTTAAAGGAAAATAACCTTTTGAACAGGTATAGAAGAACTAAAAGATTATTGCTACAGTTGCATAGAATTATTTTCTTTCCTCACATTCTCAGCAGTTTCCAGTTAACAATAACTACACAATTTTTAATATAAACAGGCAAATGCCTGTTCACAACAAAGCTTTGCAAAGTTTTCAGATTAACATATCTTCTCCATTTATTTATTTAGTGTCATGATTTCAGTTAAAACCCATGAATGTATGTAGGACATCTGAATACAAGTATGTTCTGTTTTCCTCAAGAAGAAGACTCTTGTTTAGTCCTTAATTCCATTCAGAGTCACCCAACTGTTTTTTCCTGAATAAATAAATAACTTGAGAACAAAAATATGTAAATAGAAAGTGATAATAATGACAGTGTGTTTGTTTTGTTTTATTTGCAAATTGGTTGTCAGGATTATGGTTTCTGGTTATTTTGTGTTCCAGCAGAACTGAAGAAAAAAGTATTGTAAGGATTATTAATCTATTTTAATGTTATAAGTAAGAAGGAAAGAAATGGACACAAGTCTCTTAAAAGGATGTTTGTATTAAATGTCAGGCATATCATTTGATGTGTATTACAGGAATATTTAAGAATGTCGGTAAATGCATATGTAATAGTAATTATACTGATTGACAATAATTATGCTTTGGGTTTTTTTGTAAACCATCTTCAGGAAGCATTCCAAGGAGCTCACAAAACTCTGCCGAGATCTGGCATATTCTCAGAAGAGTTTTTCCAATATCTGTTATCCATTACAGAATGATTTTGATTCTTTATATTCAGAACCAGTAGATTCCTAAACACTGCTTGGTCTGTTTCAGCAGAATTCTTAAAGCTTGTAAACATTAAAATATATAAATTTAAAGAGAGTACATTTTTTTAAGAGTTTTTTAAAATTCATATTTATATCCCGCCCTTCTCCGGAGATTCAGAGTGGCTTACAATTTTTTTGGAGCACAACCCAATGCGCTCAGCAATAGCCTTCATTCCATTGTATATGCCTGCTTATTACTAGGGCTTTTTAGTTTTGAAATATCTTGCATGATACTACACTGAAATTTAAAGCAGTGTTGCTGTTGTTGTTTTAAAAAAAATGTAGGTTCCAGCACGATGTGGAGTAACAGTCCGGGAGAGTCTAAAGAAAGCTTTGATGATGAGAGGTCTTATCCCAGAGTGCTGTGCTGTTTACCGTATACAGGATGGGTATGGTTTGATTGCAGTACGGTTTTATGGGTGGTGATCACTTGAGAGAAAAATACTGAAGGGTCTATTTCCAGATGTCTGAGAATACTAGCTTTCGATATTTCAAAGCAAGTGCCTTCAGAAATATGAGAGCCTCCCAGTAAAAGCTGATCAGACTGTGGGAGGGCAATTGGTAGGAAGAGAAGAAGAATTCATTCTCTGGATTCATTAGTTGATTTACTGGAGGATGGTTTAATGTGATCTCTCCTTTACATTATAGCGTATCAGCTTCCAAATAGTTTCTGTCTCTCTGGCTTTCTGTGGAGACTACTCTGGCACTAAACTGGTACATTCTGGACATTCTGGAAGTTGTCATGTGATCAGAACGAAGTTTTCTTTTAAAAAGTTATATTAAGTTTCTATGAGGAAAGGGCTGGAAAACAAATATTTGGTATCACCGTCCTCTGACAAGCACATCTACATCATTAAGATTGGAGTTTAGAAATTGTGTTTAACTTCAGAAAACTTACTTACGCTGTAGGGAAAAGAAGCCCATTGGTTGGGACACAGACATTTCCTGGTTGACGGGAGAAGAACTTCATGTGGAAGTCTTGGAGAATGTGCCTCTTACGACACATAATTTTGTAAGTCTTGCAACTTTTAAAAACCACATTGGTCTTAAACCTTCCAAGCAAAGTATTTACATTCTCTCTGATAACTTTTGCAAACTGCAGCCATAGCACACTCTTGATCAAAATGTGTCAGTTTCTTATTTGTATGTCTTAGGGAGCACAGTCAGAAAGCTGACAGCAGAATTAATTGTAAAAGATTATTGGATTATTTTTTTCCCAATTTCTTTTAAAATTTGCAACCAGGTCTCCCTAATTAGAAATTGCCACACTTGGTTGAAATATGTACCAATTTGTTTGCAATCTGGCTAATGTAATCTAGAGATATAATAATTTGTAGTGTTTAAATTTAGCAGAATGTAATTCTACTTCTGTATGATATTCATGGTCAATTCTTGATGATCTACAAAAATTTGACATCCCTAATGTTTACCAAGTACCCTGACAATTAGGTTGCATTGATTTAAGAGATAATTGCAGTTCAAACAGTTATATGTAGAATTGCATATGGAATCGCTCTCATTTTGCTTTCATAAAAGTTAGTGTGTGTGTGTATGGGTGGGTGGGTGTGTAGGCTTTAATATGCTTTAATATGCATAAATTAAAGTCCTACTAAGCATTTAGAACCCATATTTCTTAATAGTGACGTCCACCTCTGTACAGAGAAGTAGAAGGAAATAGGGCTAGGCAAAGTGTTTATATTAGAACAGAAAGGAACAGCAAGAATACCTGTTTTTCCACCATTGTATGACTTCTTCAGTGTCTGAATAAAACTTCAGCAGTTAAACTGTTGAACTGAATTATTTTGTATGGGTGATTGTCTTCAAATCTTGAACCCATTTTCTTTAATAAAATACCTTGTAATAAAATATAATAAAAAGTCAGAAAATGAAGTTGCTAGTTTAGGCCTGAAGGCAACTAACTAATTAATGGTAAGAGAGAATACCTCATTATCTTGTATAAATGAAAATTGTATTTTGCTTTAATGCAAATAAACATTTAATGATACAGCATTTCTTTAAGCAAATATGCTCTAAATTTTGTTAACAATAATAGCATGCTTTATTTAGTCATACATTCTTCTATGTTTCTAAAGCAGCTTTCCTAACCTGATGCCAATGGTATCTGCTGGCAGGAAGGAAGAGAGGGCATGATGCAAATTCTTTCCTCTAAATGCTCATGTGTGATCTTGTAATACAAGTACAAAAGAATGAACTTTGCACTGTGCCATCATAATGCACTTTTCATAACTTTGTTGTCGTAGTTGCTAGAATCCCCTAATCAACATGCTGAGAGACCATGGGATTTTTGGAGTTGTGAACTAATACACTTGATATGTTCTAGGTTTTGCTTTCAGTATTTCAAAAACACTCTTTGCTTCAGAGTTGTTGCTTTCAGTGTTTCAAAAACGAACTATGATCTTCACAAGTGCACTACTTATAGACTAATATTGAAACGGACCATAATCAAATTTAAATGTAGACAGTTCTTCTTTGGTAAGATCATATTGAATAAAATAGCGTTTTGTCTCTTTTTTTTTTTTTTGATGCCATAGGTACGGAAGACATTCTTCACTTTAGCATTTTGCGACTTCTGTAGAAAGTTGCTGTTCCAGGGATTCCGTTGCCAGACCTGTGGTTACAAATTTCACCAGCGTTGCAGTACTGAAGTGCCACTAATGTGTGTGAATTATGATCAGCTTGAGTAAGTAACTGGAACCCCATTGCATTTAAATGCCCTAAAGCTGAAAGACATGCTGCACTGGCAGACATTGATGTTTGCCAGTGCAGAACTCTAGGAAAAATTAATGGGATATAGTGGCATCCTTTGTAGTACAAAAGTAAAGAGAGGTGCTTGCAATATAACTGAGAGCCAATTTGGTTTAGTGTTAAGGCATCAGACTAGAAACCAAGAACTGTAAGTTCTAGTCCTACCAAAAAAAAAACCCCCAAGAAAGTCCAGTTGCCTCCTGAAAAAAGCACCTTTGGGACAACCATGACCTGAGAATCTCCATGGACTTTTATCTGTGCATTTTGGGATGAACACCCTTGAATGGATTTTCCAGAAAAATTGCAGACTACAGGAACCATTTGCACTTTAGTTTGAGATGCATACAACACACTCTCATCCCCAACTGCCTGAGTCTGTCATCAACAATTGAAGGGACACAGCAGAAAACATCCTGCAGCCAAGAAGGCTCCACACACATTTGCACTACTCAGGTGTCCCTGAGGACACAGATAAATCTCCCAAGTGGTCTCAACAAATCTCTAAAAAGAATGCAAATGACCAACTGTCTGCAAGGAATATAAATCCTTCCATTCCCCACCATCTAGTCAGATGGAAGAAGCTTCTTGGATGAGAAGTGAAACGTGGCTCAGGCTGTTAAATGCCTGCTCTTAAGATCCAGCTGTCTACAATTACTGTAGGCTCGAATCCCACCAGGCTCAAGGTTGACTCAGCCTTCCATCCTCCCGGGGTAGGTAAATTGAGGACCCATGATTGTTGGGGGCAATAAGCCGACTTTGTAAAAATGCCGCTTAGTAATAAGCAGGCATATACAATGGAATGAAGGCTATTGCTGAGCACACTGGGTTGTATCCCAAAATTGTAAGTCAGCCCTGAGTCTTCGGAGAAGGGCAGCATATAAATGTAATTTAAAAAAAAGACAGTCCAGTTGCCTCTGAAAAAAAGGACCTTTGGGTCCTACCAGTCACTGTCTCTCAGCCCCACTCATTTAACCGGATTGTTGCTGTGGAGAAAATAGGAGGAAGAAGGAGTATTAGATCAGTTTGCTGCCTTGAGTTGTTTGTAAAAAAAAAATAAAGATGGGATATAAATAAAATTATACTAAACATCTGGCTGACTGCGATGAATCATAACAATAACAAGGGTGCAGAGGAGTACAAATCTTAATTTAAAAGGAAGTGATCAAGTGCATACATGTTTTTGTATCATGGAAAGATTTATGTTGGACCCATTCTGCTCCAGCTATATTTCATATGCAGTGCTCCCAAAATCCAGGGCAAAATGACAAGCCCATAAAATTTTGCATTCAATAATGCGTGACTGGCCAGACCAATAGAATTGTCATTTGGAACACTTTGTATAAAATATTTGGCAAAATTTATTTATGTAATTATTTATTTATAAAATTCCTATCCTACCTTTATTCACCACATCATAAAATAAAAGGATTTAAACTGTTGTGGCAGAAAATGCTGAGTCTTAATACATGGCTTAATATAAATACTGAGAAAAGCTTAACTTTCATTCTTAGAGCACAAAGATTTGTTCCAATTAATCTGAGGAATAGTCTTTAAAAATCAGAAGCAATGCTTAAAAAACAAAATGTTTATTGTTGGTATTTCAATGATCTAATAAACACAGGTATACAGTAAAAGGATACCATAATGAACTCATATATCCATTCAGCTACCGGCTTATTCTTGGGCAGAAGGGATTCCTTTACCTTATACATCTTGTTCTCCATCAAGCTGAGACCAATAACAATATTCCAAAGATTTGCTGGTGTGGCAGAAGAGAGCTTTAAAATGTGCACGGGGTAATTTATCTCCATTACAGATGTAACATTTTAGCCTTACTTCTATCATACAGAAAAGCAGAAAGTTGCTTAGATCAAGCAGAAACCAGATCTCTACTATTCTAATAAAGGAGTTTAATAAAGTGAGAATTCCAAACTATTTAAATTTAAGTTTCCTAATTGGGTATAATTTTCTATTGTGTTCTTTGGGGGATTTGATAATAAATTTATAATATTTTCTTTCTCTTATGTTATTATTCTTGTTCCACAGTTTACTTTTTGTCTCCAAATTCTTTGAACATCATCCAATACCACAAGAAGAGACCTCTGTAGGGGAGACCACACCAGCATCTGGATCATATCTTTCAGTGGCCCTTTCAGATTCTTCCGGGTACATTCTTAAATCTTGGCTATTCTAATCATACTAAGATTTTATTTATAAGTTGCCTGATTCAAAATCCTGTTTTGCATCTTGACTTGGTAGATTGTGGTTTGCTACCTTTGTACTTAAAAGTTGAGCATCTGGATTGAAATTGGGGATTTTACAGAAGATGGTTGTTTTTGAAAATAAAACTTCAGGTTGCAGGAGAAAATGGGTTAATATCTCACCCTGAACATCTAGATGACCTCTCCCAGGATTTCATGCAGATGTTGAGTAGGCTATGGAAACAGATTGAACTTTTAGCCACTCCATACCAAAGTACCTGGGAGTCTGACCTCTTCCTGTCCCAGCCCTTCCCAATTATCAAGTGGATTTGCCTGCTTAGGTAAAAGCAGAACTACCCCCACAACTCCTAACTCTTATAGGTCCAAAAGAATACTGTAGTCAACTATATCAAAGGCTGCTGAGAGTTCTAAGAGAATAAAGGTGGTCACAGTATCTCCAACTAAGCTCTCTGAAACTGCATCTCCACTCCTTTCTCAATAACTTACCTCTCCCTAAGAGATAGGACAGTAGTTTTCCAGTTTTGTTGCATTCAGACCTGACCTCCACCACTTCCCCTTCTCTCAAAGAGTTGTTGACTACTTCCTGGATCCAGTTTCTACACTCTTTCCCTGCTGCTTTTAGTAACCAGGTGCAGCAGGATCCAAATTCCCAAATAGCAGAGCCAAGATCACAGAGGTCTTTGCCTATTTCCTTGGGATCCTCTGTCTCAAAAGTGTGAGTGTTTTAATCCACCAAATGTTCAGCCAGGCAATCACTACTTAGATTGATTGGATTTTATGTCCCATCCTTCCCCCCATAGTGTTTTTGCACCCTTTGAAAAAGTGCAGCTGCATAATGTTCTGCAGGCACAATAAGAGTTGAGGAGTAATTACCCTTCATTGCATTTATTGTTACAAGGTAGGCTTTCATCTTAGCTCTTCCTCATATCCAGACACACATTTGTTTTTTGTTTCCCACCAGCATCACTCTAGGTGTTTCTTCACCCATTTTGTTTCCTAGAGGCCCAAACAAGGAGATAACACCATAGACAATCTTATTGAACAGCCTGTTTGCCTTCATTCCCTGCATATTCCAGAGGTCAACAATATGCTCCACAAAACATCCTTTCAGATCATTGGGAAACTCCCCACACTCTATTAGAAAGCCAGCTGGACCCATCAGATGATCCATTTTAATTAGCCCTGCCCCTTTTCAGATATAGGTTGGTTCAGTTAACCCTATTGTCTCAACAAAGTGATTTATCCTTGAGCTTCTTTGAAAAAAATGAAAGCACGTCCCAGAGTATTTCTGAATCTAAATCATATTCAGTTTCCACATATGGGAGAAATCTTTCCAGCAGGAGAGAAAACACCATCGCAAGACATTCATATAAACATAAAGAAGATTCCGTTATTTAGGAAATTCTGTTATTTCTTTAAATATCTCCTGTCCAAATACTAATGTGCAGGCGTGCACACACACACAGACTTCAGTTCAGGGGTGGGATTCAAACTTTTTAACAACCAGTTCTGTGGGCATGGCTTAGTTGGTGGGTGTGGCTTGGTGGTCATGTGACTGGGTGGGTGTGGGCAACTCGACATCACTCACATCAAGAGGCTTTCTCCTCGCCTGGCCTCTTATGACAGTGGAGATGCTGCAATGGTCGTAAGTGTGAAAAACAGTCATAAGTAACTTTTTTCAATGCCATTGTAACTTTGAATGGTCACTAAATGAACTGTTGTAAGTCAAGGATTACCTGTACAAAAATACTTGCTTGCAAAAAGCTGCTCTAAATACCAATCATTAGATTAAAAATACCTGCAAGCCAGAGTTACAAATCAGGCAGGGTGCCAGAGCACCTTGAGGAATTAAAATAGCTAAAATGCAATGATAACTATCAGCAGCCAACCCTTGCTCATAAAGTGAAACCCTTTAGCAGAGAGGTCATTTAAGCTCTCCAGAAAGAGCACACGCAGGAGAAGCAAACCTTAGATCCATTTGCACCACTTAAAGATACCAGCTGGTCTCACTCATCTCACAAGATATCCTAAGGAAATCATCCAGATTTAAGGAAAGGTCACATGCTCCCCAGAAAGACAGTAAAAAATCAGTGCCAAGCTTGCATCCTCCCTCTTGGAAGTACACCCCAACAGGACAATGCCAGATACCACTAAAGCAGTGAAGGAAGACCCCTTCCTCAGACAGAAAAAGAAACCATGAGGCAGGAAAAAATTCAAACACAATACAAATAATTAAATCACAACAGTAGCTGTTGCTTGTTAAACCAATTACCAGAACAAATAGACACAGGAACTAGCAGATTTCTCAAACCAGCTTATTTTCAGGATCAGCTATTAATCTTTTTCCTTCCAAACAAAGCTGAATAGGGAAAATTATCCCATCAATAAACACAGGATTAAACATCACCAAGCACAGAATTAAACTTCATCAAAAACCAGTTTTAGACCAAAACTCAGAAAGGGTATGTAAACTCATGTTTGAATGTCAATCTTTCTAGCTAGCCAAGAAGAAGTATTTGCAGGGGAGTATTTCCTCCCAACAGAAGTTTAAAAAGCTTAAAACAACCCTTCCCTTTTAAGGAAAAAAAATCTCCTTCGAAGACAGTAAGTCTAGGCCAGGAGTCGCCAACCTTTTGGACCTCAGGGAGCACCAAACTCATAACTTTTAAATCCTGAGGACCACTAATATGAATTTTTTTAAAAAGATAATATATTTAATATATTTTAAATATATAAATAAATATATATATGAAGATGATGAATTTAAACATATTCTCAATCTTACAACAAGAATGACATACATACATACATACATACATACATACATACATACATACATATAATAAAAATATTTAATTATAACAAAAAATAACAAGAAAAACAGAGCCCCCACACACAATCTGGTCTCCTGTCATCTCATATCTTTCCCAAGTCAGAGGAAACCTCTCCCTCCTTTGCTAGGTGTGGCTGCCTGGAGTTGGGGAGGAAGGAGGGCCAGGCTGGAAGCCTCCCACCACCTGGAAGCCTCACCCCCACCCTGGGTCTTTAACACCTGGCTTGCTTCTCCACTACTGCCTCCTTCTCCTCCTCCAGCATCTGCTTCTCCGGGTAGGGTGATTATGAACTAACTTTTTTGGCTACACTGATACTCCAGCTGCTCTTTTTTCCGTGGTAAGACTGGCGTGTGGAGAAAGGAGCTGGCAGCTTCTACTTGGCAGTCCTGCGGGCGAGGTGAAGTCATCCCAGTCCCAGTTAAGACATACCAGTCACAAACCCAGAGTCCAAACCAAGAGGGTGCGGGCGGTTCAGCACAGCGGGCAACTTCCACTCTGGGATGATGAGCCACGTGCTGAAGACCAGATGGCTGTCGGGAAAGTGGGGTGATACTGGCTGTGGATGACTCATACGCGCAAGAGATCGCGGCATAGGCCTGTACTGCAAGGGGGTGGGGGGAAAGGAACCTTTGAACTGGTGTTACCTCCTGCCTCTTGCCTCCATGCATCGAGGAGGTTGAGCGGCTGGCAACGATGCCCTCAGGGGAAGATGTTGCCAGGGGACGCTGACACCCCCCAGAGCTTCTCTTCCTCCTCAGCAGAAGTGCTCACACGCAAATTGCTCACCGCCCCTCTGGCCCCTGACAAGCCTCCTCCTTCCCACTGAGCGTGTGGGTGCTTCTGGCAAGTAGGAAGAAAAGCTCCTGAGGGCAGGGGCATGGGAAATTGTGGCATCAGAGCGCTTCCCGGGTGTTTACTGGCCTACGAGGGGAGGGTGTGATCTGCCCCCCCCCAGGAGCTTCTCTTCCTCCTCGGCAGAAGCGCTCACATGCAAAGCACTCACTGCCCGTGGCCCCCAACAAGCTGCCTCCTTCCTGCTGAGCGTGTGAGCACTTCTGGCAAGGAGGAAGAGGGGTCGAGCCTCCTCCTCACAACATCTTCACCTGAGGGCAGCTGCTTCTTGCGGCTCAGGAGGTCCACGCTCTTCCCGCTGCTGTTCACCCTCCTCGATGCACTGAGGCAGGAGGCAGCAGCCACGACAGGTTTGCTAGGAAGACTGCAGGATTGCCCCACCTCCCCACCTCAGCATGCTGCGGCCCACCAAAATTTTCTCATGGCCTACCAGTGGGCCGCGGCCCACCAGTTGGCGACCGCTGGTCTAGGCTGTCTGCCAAGAATGTAATAAGGGTGGAAAAAAGGAGATTTCTTCTAACTACCTGTCCCCCGAACTGCTTAGAAAGTTAACAAGGGGTTCTATAGAACTGGTGAGAACCAGTAGAATCCTACCCCTGCTTCAGTCCCATCACTCAAAAAAGACAATGGCGATGTAGATCATAACTATGTAGAAGCTGAATGTAAAGAAAGAAAAGCTGGATTTCAGAGTCCTGCTATTACTGTCTCTCATACACAGAATCAAAAACCATATAATATATTGTCCTGCTGAATGAAATAACTAAGACACTGTTCCAGTTTTTTTTTTAAAAGTCCACCTATTGTTTTAATTCCATACACAATCAAAGTTACAAGTAACCTTGAATGTCAGTTATGGCTTCTTTTCAAGATAAACTTTATCTCCAATCAAGTGCACCACTTTGATAATCAAACAGTATTTGACTTCTGAAGAAAACTCTTTTCTCAGACCTAAAAGTGCTTCCCTAATAACTTCTCTCTTTTTATCAGAGAATATACAATGTTTTTACAATATATGTTCTCTTCACTTGTTAATTCAACAAATAATAATCATCAGTAAAGCCCCTCAGTAACCTCTCTTTTGACTAATGTGTGTGCTTTGGTTCCACATTTTGGCCTACTTCTAAAGCGTGCTTCTAATTTCATGTCCTATGAATTTGTGTTTTACACCTGTGTATATCATATGCTTGTATTTGTTCCTTAGATTGCGAATGCAAGAATATTGGTGTATTAGGGCATCCTATACTTAAAATATCTAGTCAGACAATTAAGCAGGTGAAGGAATAAGTTTAACTTGCACTGGAGTGTTCACCAACTGTTTCATGATGTACAATAGTACACAGGTCATAGTCCTGTGTCAGATGCCTGTAAAATGCATGGAAGGTTATTACAGTTGCTATGAGATACGGATCAGTGGGAATTGTTTTTGTCACACCTGTGAAATGAAGCCCTGTAGATCTTATGTTTTTTTTTAATGTCTTGACTTCCTCAGCCCACCAATTCTCCCCAGTCCATCTCCTTCAAAATCCATTCCAATACCTCAACCATTCCGACCTGCAGATGAAGACCATCGAAATCAGTTTGGTCAACGTGATCGCTCGTCATCTGCCCCTAATGTGCACATCAATACAATAGAGCCGGTCAATATTGATGTAAGTCCCAAACTAACTGTTTTTTTCATCATTAGTGTATTTATTTCTTTATCCCGAACATTTAGAGGCAGGTGTAGCAAGAAAAATTCTACGGACAACTGAGTACTTTGTTCAAAGAACTGCAAGTATATCTTGATATGGGCGAATGTCTTTTGATACATCACATACTATAAGAATCATAATGATTTTTTATTTAAACAACTTCAACCAATCATTGTAGTTTCTCAAATGCAATCTAGCTAGTGAGAATACAGGATTTTTTGAAAAAAGAAGAGTAAAGGGCTTACCTTTGTCTGGCATTATTAAATGCTACATGTATCTCTCCCCAAGTTAACTATTGGTTTTATTTTGCCTGATAGTTCAATATTTTATTTAAAAGCTTGCTACTTTTCCATTAATGGAAGTTGGTCCATATGCTAACACCTTGGCTATTTAACACTGCTAATTGATTATCACTGTTTCCCTGTATCTCCAATCAGTAGGCTTCATTTTCCTCCTTGCCTCTCTAAAACAGTGTTTAAAGTATCCATTAGACCTAGCCTCTTCCAAATTGCTGCTTGATAGTTCACTTCCAGACCCAAAAGAGCTCAAGCACTCTTTATTAGAAACCTCAGTTATTGGCAGATAAGGGAATGTTTTATAGGTTGATAGTACAGTATGCTGTATCTTTGCAGCTGCTTTCAGTATGCTTTTCTTAGTTAAATGACAAAAGTGCTATATCACCAGTCCTACTAATGACAAGCAACATATATAACGCATGAATAAGGTGCATATAGTTTTTGTTTTTGGTTTGTAGGACTTGATTAGAGATCAAGGGTTGCGAGGAGAGGGAGGTAAGTTACTTTGTTCTCTTGCATACCCAATGCATTGCTTTGCCTCCTCCCCTTTATACAACCTCCTTTATCCAAAATACAGACACAGGAGAGAAATATAACTAGTGCAATGAAATTCGGTTGTACTTGCTTGTCCATGACATTTTAGCATTGTCTTATAAAAAATTCACCAATTCGCATTTGAATGTGGGTGAAGGGAAGATGAAAACAATATGCAAAGTGGTAGCCAGTATTTTTTTAAAACAACAACAGATAATTAGAAATAAAAGAAGGCAATAGGCCTTCAGCTGATCCTCTTCCTCCTTGTGCCATAAAAAGCTTAAAACTGCCACCTGATTCTTTTTTTAAGATGTCTGTCAGCTAGCACAATTTCTAAATTGACAACTTAATATACAACAAGAGCATCCTAGAAAAATACCTATATTTCCCCAAAACATAGCATCTGAGATATTATGTACATTCTTGCTGAAAAAGAATTGGATATTGCCAGGCTACTAGAGTATATGTGCATGTATACACATACGTATACTGCATGTTTTCAGATAAATTCCGCTACTTAAACTGGCCAATTAAATCAGTGAAAAACAACTCTGAACAACTCTTCAAAGAGACTCCCTAACAAACATTTATCAGTTAAAGGTGCTTACCAAATAATAAGTATGCAGGATAAAGAAAGATACGCTTATACTTTCTGTGCTTTTAATTTATAGAATGAATGATATGAATGATATTATGAATTATGATTATGAATTCATTCATCTGTAGAATGAATGATAAATGTTAATTAATGCAGATGTCTTCAATCCAGTCATCATGTTTGCTGTCCCCTCTGGCTTTGATATGCTTAAAATATGTGGACATGTATGATGCTCCCATGGTGTAAGAAGCTTCCAGATTGTAATGCCAGGATCCATGGTTAGGCAATGCTGGAACTTTGGCAATTTGGAAAAAGTCACTTCAAGTTTTATCAGCAGGTCTAGTAAAGAGAAATGCCACTGGCAAAAGTCATAACTGCAGAAATGTGTATTTTCCCCACCATGGTGGATGTTGCTGCAATAGCTACAGATCCTGTTCAGGATAAGCTCCATTTAATGCTTTGACTTGGCTACTATCATTTGAATGTATGGTGCAGGCTGTACCATGCAGTACAGGAAAGCATGTATCCTTAATCAGCTGGCCCTTTTGCTTTCCATGACATTTGTTTGTTTGTTTTCTTTCTTTTTAATACATTTGCAACCTATGCCTTCACTACAACATTTAGTAGCGACTCAGTTTTTAGTCAGGACTTTGTTTCTTCTCCCTCCCCGCTTTCCCAGTTACATCTAACAAACTGGCTACTACTTTGCAAATCTGAGACTGCAGGTATGACTTCAAGCCATGAATGCTGCCCATTACATTGCCCATTTGACAATTGCATATGTCTAGGGAGCTGTGGCTTTTGGAACCATTTTGCCCATTCTGTCCAACATTTAAGTGTTGTGTACTAGTATGTCATTTTAAATCCTGGTCAATAGGCTCTCTCTGGGGCATACCAATTCCCAGCCTTTTGAATAATATGCTGTATTTTGTTTTTGAAATGGAATCACAAGTTTCTGCCCTGCAAAATCATAAGCAGTCTGTGCATAGGAGTCTTAAGCACCTCAGTTATGTCCCATGACTTTCATTTCTTCTGTGTGTCTGTCTTCCTGTCTCTGCCTGCCCGTCTCTTTCTCTCTAACAGCCCCTATGAACCAGCTGATGCGCTGCCTTCGGAAATACCAATCCCGGACTCCCAGTCCCCTCCTCCATTCTGTCCCCAGTGAGATAGTGTTTGATTTTGAGCCTGGCCCAGTGTTCAGAGGTAGTTGGGCTCTTCTTTCTCATTTTCACCCAAATCAAACTAAATAAAACCACAGATGCTGTTTGTGCCTCACCCTCACAGCGTGTGTATGTAAGTGTGTGAGTTTATCAAAACATTATCATTTTTATTTATTTATTTATTTATTTTTTGGCTTAGCCTGGCTGGAATGCTTTGAATGTGCTTTTTTCCACTTAATAGTCACTCACTCTTATTAAACTCACAAATTATTCTGTGTTGGACATCTGTCATAAAGCTGCTGGAGCATTACGTTATAGAGATAAGGTTTTTTGGACTATCTTCTTTCGAAGTATTGCTTGCTTTACAAAGTCTCGAGTTACAGTATTAAAAAACAAGGACAGGACAAGTCCTACAGATAATTAACATCTGTGCAAAACTTTATTCAGATTTTTCTGAAGTAGGGTTGCCAACTGACGCAAAAGGGGGGGGGGATCAAATTGGCCAGGTTTCTTTATTTTGTAAGATAAAACTTATGCCATTTTGCTGGCCCTCCAGCCAATTAATTCATAGATCCTGAAATGAACTTCAGTGCAGAAGTTGATAACTCTGCCTGGATTCCAGCAGGACCATACTGTTGTGCATGATCTTGAGGCTTTCCAGGATTTTGGAGTAGATTGACATTCCTGATTTTCTTGTCTGTCAGTTTTAACTTAATGCTTGAGCAAAATCCTATTTAACACTGTCTTTCAGAAATCTGTTGCAGAGCTAACGATTCTGCTAGCAATTTTGTTAATTATCTGGAATATGATTTACCTCAATTATATATATTGCTGCTGTGACTAATCTGTAATTAAAAGGACATATTATTATTGTGTAGTATGGTTCAGCTAAAGTCAAGATCACTTTGAGAACTAAAATATAGTAATATTCCACTTTACCTGAGATTATTGATGCAAAAAATATTTTCTTCTGGGCAAAATACCAGAACCACAATTCAGGATTGGAATTAGACACAGAAACAGTTTTCCCACCTTTGATTGAATTATAGTCCAGAAATTAAATTGAAGCATAAAATGTTGATATAAAGATTCACTTCAATACATCACTGCAATACAATTTGTACAAAGAAAGACTTGTAAATGTAGTCCTTCAATTTATACAATTTATTTCCTAGGAAACTCTATTCACCTTATAAGTTATATAATTAAAAATAAATAAATACCTTTTAGAACAAACCAGCTTAAACAATTAAACCAAGAACAGGCATTATTTAAGCATACTTTCTTGTTCTGTCATAGATTAAAATGTTAATATTGTTGGAATTGGTTTATATTGTTGGAAAAGATACAGCTTTGTTTAATAAATTAATATAAACAGATTTCAACTACTGTAGTCTTTATTTACTGGTTTTAGCATTTGACTATACTTCATTAACACAGCATCTTTCAGATATATTGAGGCTGTATCCAAGAATTTCCAAAAAGTGTGGTCCAACACTGCTGTCCAGAAATTTTGGTAGTTATGCTCTCTGCATATCTGGAAGATGCTCATTTGAGGAAAACTGGCATAGATAAACCTGTACTGCATCTTATTCCAACATTTATATCCTTTTCTCCATGAAATATCTATATGGCTGCTTAGGAAACTAAGCTTGTCTTCTACTGCCAGCTTAAATGATTTGGAAAGGAGAAAGATAAATATTCTTCCCTACCATTCCTTTAAAGTTTTAAATTCCACTAAACCCTGTTTTACAATTATAAAAAGCACACATGTAAATTAACATCTGTACAGCATTGCAGGATATATTCTTGAAATCTGAAAATATCTGGGGAGAAAGAAAATTCCCTTTTTGCTACATGGACATTTGGAAAATAAGCTAAAAGAAGATGAAAAAAGGAAGGGAAAGGAAAGGAAACCAATGAAAAATAGCTTTCCAAATGTTTGGTTAAAAGCATAAGAGAGAGGTCTGAGGTTTTGATTTTTTTTAAAAAAAATCTGCTTAGCTCCTTCAGTATGAGCCACCAAAAATATCTCTTCACTGTTGTCTTAAAATTTACATTATTTTTTAAATACATCTAGCTTATATATACCTCTTTGGAGTTTATAATACTTTAAACAAGGAAATAAATAAAAACCAAGGCTCAGGAAAAAGCAAAGTAATATAACAAGTAAGAGCCCTTTAAAAACAGTGTAAAAACTATACAGTTTTCAGAAGTGGCTAAATTAGAAAAAGATACTGAATCCAGTATCTCTTTATAATTTAGCAACCTCTGAAAACTCTATAGGGTACAAATTAGTTCTTTCCCCTTTTATGAATTAAAGTCACATTCTAATTCCATCTGTTGGCAAAAGTTTTATAATTAAATTGAGCTAGAATTGCACCCTGTAATATTTATTAAATGCACCTGGTTTGCAAGTCTTAATCCTTACACTTAATTGTCTGTTGTGTTTAAAAATACTGCATCTTATATACAACCTTTGCAATTACTGTTTGCTAATTAAGTCAATGTATCTTAAAAACCTGGAGCTGTTTTTTTGACCTTTAATTACAAATGTAGGCTCAACTACAGGATTGTCTGCCACACCACCTGCATCTTTACCTGGATCTCTCACTAATGTGAAAGCATTACAGAAATCCCCAGGGCCTCAGAGAGAGAGGAAGTCCTCGTCATCTTCTGAAGACCGAACTAGAATGGTAAGGACAAAATTAGCTTATTGAACTACCACCCATTTGAGATTCACCATGTAAGCCAAGTTTCTTGATCTCTTTAAGTATGGCTAGGAGATCGAAGTGGGCCCACAGCCTTTCCTTCTTTGTGTATGCAGATTCACTTGAAATGTTCAAGTCTTGATGTCATAAAGCATGGTGTGCTATGTTTATATAATGGGTTTGAGCTAATTGGGGCTTTTTAAAAAATGTAAAGGTAAGACCATTTCACATTCACCATGCATACAATTTTTACTAAAAAGATTTACGGAACTATAAATGTGCTTTTCTTGCAGAAAACCCTAGGTCGACGAGATTCAAGTGATGACTGGGAGATACCAGATGGCCAGATCACAGTTGGACAAAGGATAGGCTCTGGTTCATTTGGGACAGTCTATAAAGGGAAATGGCATGGTATGTAACTACCGCAGCAACTATTTTTCATTAACATGTGTGTATAATGAGATTTTATGGGACAATCAGTATTGCCATCTTATATGCTAAACACTTAGTCATTTTATAAGTGGCATGTTTAACTCACTTTAATTTTTGAGCAAAATATCGGTAGTTCACTTTTTGAAATTCTTTTTTTAGGTGATGTTGCAGTGAAAATGTTGAATGTTACAGCTCCCACCCCTCAGCAGCTACAGGCTTTTAAAAATGAAGTAGGAGTTCTCAGGTAAGATTATATGAATTAAATACAGGTGACACAACCAGAAAAACCACTAACTTAAGAATTCATTTAGATAATAGCAATAGCACTTAGACTTATATAGTGCACAGTGCATTACAGCCCTCTTTAAGTGGTTTACAGAGTCAGCATATTGCCCCCAACAGTCTGGGTCCTCATTTTACCAACTTTGAAAGGATGGAAGGCTGAGTCAAGCTTGAGCCATTCAGAATCGAACTACTGGCCTGCAGTATTGCATTCTAATCACTGAGGCACCACAGCTGTTAATCAGAAATGACCTCTGCCTTTCCTGCCCAATTGCTCCATACATGTACTCACTAATAATGGATCTTGTCCTTCTGGTCCCTCACTTTTTTTAACAGTGAATTGGGGGTGGGGGGTGATTGCTTAGGTACTTTATAAAAACAGGGCTACTTAGAACAAGAAAAAAATGGGTTTTATCTCTGGGTGGCTGACCTTTTAAAAGCAAGGAACAATGAAAAAGAGATCAAGTATGCACAGAAATGAAAACCATGTAAAACAATGGTGGTAGAGTTCTATAACCACCAGTAGGAGAGTTTTATTCTTCCATACTTCGTTTGCTGGCATTCTAGTGGCATCTAATTCTGTCTAATGAAGATTAAAATGTCGGACTGTATATGATTTGATATTTAAGTGAGCACTGATTTAAAGCTTTAATCTCTAGAAATAGCATGTTATTGCTGGATTTTTTTTCCTCCAAGTAATTTTAAGTTTTCCTTTTTCCAACACCATAGGAAAACACGACATGTGAATATATTACTTTTCATGGGTTATTCAACAAAGCCACAGCTGGCTATAGTTACGCAGTGGTGTGAAGGGTCCAGTCTTTATCACCATCTACACATCATTGAGACTAAATTTGAAATGATCAAGCTGATTGATATTGCACGCCAGACAGCACAAGGAATGGAGTAAGTTGGGTATCATTTGCTGAGCAATATGGAGCAGGAAACCTGAACTAGTTCTCTATACTGAAATAATTCACAGGACCTTTCAGTGGACCAGTAGAGTTTATATTTGTTCAAGATTATATAAAAACCATCAAATATGTTGATTTTTCAAATTACTGCTGAGTTTAAGGAAATTGATCTATAAATATAGAACACAAACACAAGTGCTTGAGAGTTTTAATCTGTGCAATATGTTGATTGATTGCTAGATTGTCAAAGACAAAATAGATGATAAATAAAAATTCATACAACATAAGAGACATATAGAAACAACTAAAACTATAAATTTTATCTTTTAGCGAGAATTGCTGTGACAAATCAAATAGCTTATACGGGGATTAATGAAATTTTAAAGTAGGCAACATTGGTTAGGCTTCATAAAAAGCAAGTATAGAACAGAGTCTAAAATTTATTCATTGTTAAACATATCAAAGGGTTACTAATGGCAACAGGAATTTAAATCCTAATTTCACAAGATAAAAGCAGTACTGTATTAGTTGAGTGGAAGTGTGTATATGGCAACCTTTTGTAATTTAACCCAAGTTGTAGGTTCTTCCTTCCAAAAGGAGTTTGTAGAAAGAGCACAAAATATGTTCATGGTAAATATACATAGGATTACAATCCAAGTCTAAAATTGTGATGAGTGGAAGGTGCTGATTACTTCGCTGTAACAAATTATCTTTATTACGACTTAATTTCACCTGGCTTTTTGATAATTCCTTAAGTAAGTGGCATGATCAATTGCCTGTTTTGTTACTTTGCAGTTACTTGCATGCCAAGTCTATCATCCACAGAGACCTCAAGAGTAATAGTATCCTTTAAAAACACTAACTTTTATCATCCACCTTCCTATTTTCAGAGTGAGTAAAAGAAGGGGGAAAAGTAATAGTTGGGGTCAGTTGAAGATTCATATGTAGATATTGGAGTAGAGTCAACCTTAATTATTAAAGAAAGCAAATATATATTCTGTGCCTAACTAATTATTGTACTCTAAATATGTTTGGAGATGAACATCCAGATTCATATGTCTTGGAAAGAGTGTGAATGGTGTATCTATCCTAAGTGAAGTTTATATATTTCATTATATAAAATCAGCTATCTCTCATACAAATATGTGATCTGTATGAAACTTTCAGAAGCTTTGGAGTCTCAGTGTCTGCATGGACGTCCATTTTGTAACCACATTGCTTTAATTTATCATCACTAACCAATGTTAGAAATGCAATCTAAAAGCCCTCTTAGCTGTATATCGGTGTATCAAATGGTCTGAAACATGCTTTTAAAACTAAAACGTTTATCGTAGGAAAGCTTAATTCTGGTTGATTTCATGGACATAGGCATTTATTCATTGGTAACAATATTGAAGTGATTTATTGTCGTCTTCTTTCAGGATGGGTTTTTTTTTTTCATCTTTTCTATAAAACTTCAATTCCTGGTAGCCTCCCATCCAACCGCCAGCCAGGTCAGATCCTGCTTAGTTTTTTTTTTCCTTTACATTTCCTGTCAGATATATTTCTTCATGAAGACCTCACAGTAAAAATAGGTGATTTTGGTCTAGCAACAGTGAAGTCACGATGGAGTGGATCCCACCAGTTTGAACAGTTGTCTGGATCTATTCTATGGATGGTAGGTGAAGGGAGTATTTTCCAAATTGTTCGCCAAAATTGCAGTAACCCCTTTTGCAGAGAAAGGAACATTTCCAATGTCTTTAGGATGGAAATAAATGTGTAACAGAATATCACCCCAGATGGAATGGTTGGAAACCTTTTGCTTTCTATCCAAGACTTTGTCCTCTCATTGAACGTTTGAGTGCAATCACTGCCCAAAGTTGTCTTATGTTTTTTCCCATAACATCAATCCCCTTAATGTCAGTGAAAGACTATCAACTATCATAATCATTAAAAGGAAGTCATGACTGTATTGCATACAATTTGACCAACTCAGTATCTGCTTAGAAATTACTTAATTTCTATTAATGAGAGAATAAATATATAGCTTTTATTTATCCTTTTATTTATCCTTTTAGATGCTAACTTCATGTTTGAGGATCTGAGATATATAGATAAAGTCTGCAATTGCAACAGATTAAAGCAGTTTGTTTTCTATGTCATAGGCACCTGAGGTTATTAGAATGCAAGATAAAAATCCATATAGCTTTCAATCAGATGTATGCATTTGGAATTGTCCTTTATGAACTGATGACTGGGCAGTTGCCATATTCCAACATTAACAACAGGGACCAGGTAAGTTGGGGTTGGGAAAGGTGTTATTTCTAAGTTATAGGAAGTTCTCAACTTATGACACAGTTAGAACCAGAATTTTTGTTGCTAAGCAAGTTGATTATTAAATGAATATGCCCAATTTTACAACCTTTTTTGCCATAGTGGTTAATTAAATCATATGATCATTAAGCAAATCCAGCTTCCCCATTCACTTTGCTTGTTGGAAACCACCTGGGAAGGTTGCAAATGGTGATCACATGACCCCATGATGCTGCAATCATCATAAATACATGCTGGTTGTCAAGCATCTGAATTTTCATTACATGACTGTGGGGATGCTACAACCATGATAAGTATGAGGATTGGTCATAAGTAATTTTTTTCAGTGCTGTTGTAACTTTGAATAGTTACTAAACAGATGGTTTATTTAAATTGAGGACTACCAGTACCCATCCTTTCATATTGTAGTACTGTGGTACTGACAGATTATTTCAGCCTTTTGCTATGTTGTCTTGTACACATTTCACTGCTTTCAGTTTGAGGTGGACTTTTTTTTAGGCATGGCATAATCTGCTGGTATGTTAGGTGACTTAAATATCTACATTCAGAGATCAGTATGTCTTTTGTGCAAAATAATGTGATAAATTGCAATTATTTGACAACTTTCAGTGAACTTTTTCTTCATTTGAGAATCAGCACAATAGTTAATTATGTAGCATTATCTGGGTTATTCAGACATACAGGTTTCAAGGCTACTTAAAGAAAATGGAATAGTTTTTAAATATTCTGGGGAAAAAGGATAAGAGTTGGATATAACTAAGGCAACTCTGTGATCCTGTTAGCAAAAAATGAAATCCCCAACTAGTACCTTCTAGGTATGTTAGCCAAAACTTCAGTATTTTTAGCTGCGATCTGGTACCAAGTTGCAGAAAGCTGATCTAAAAAAGGAATATTGATTTTTAATATGTTTTTGCATTGAGATCTTGGTTCTTGGGATACTTGAGTCATCTTGAGGTCTAGGGATTCAGAATTGTAGATTTCTTTTAAGTGTATGATAATCGAACAACATGATCTCCCGATTTAATGAACAGAGCAATTAATTCAGTGTGCCAGGGGAAAGAAATGTGGCTTACTTGTAACAGTAGCAATTTCCATCCTATTCCAAATGATGGTCTTTGAAATTGAGAAGATTTCCAAAATAATTAGCAATGTTGGACATGCTACCTGCTTTTTAAATAAGACCTTGAAAGTCAAATGAGTGCTCAAGTTAGATTTTGCTTTAAGTAAATGTGAATCCCAGTGTTGCTGACATATAGTACGGTGTATTTCTTTGTGTAATAGTACCAAGTAGTCACCTAATTTGTAACAATAATTTTGAGACTTAGTAACATTTGGTAATTTAGTAACATTTGGTGATTTTTTTCTGAGTACTGTAGTGAATGGTGGTGGTTATTGACTGCCTAAATGGTCCTAAAGAATTAAATTGGTTCTATTAAACTTTTGAAATATACCTAAAAGTATTAAGTGTGTGCAGCATTTACATTCAGTGTCTGAAAAGTGCTTTGCAATATGTAGCAACACAGACTTCCCAGGAAAAGATGCAGTTTCTTTAAGATGTCGCAGTCTGGTGCCAAACTTTTTTCCCACGTAGCTTTTTCTCTGGTAATATCACACTACTAACAAGGATATACAAAACATTTGTTAGACCAATACTTGTACACAGCTCATCAGTCTGGAACCCACATCACGTATCTGATATTAACACAGTTGAGAAAGTCCAGAAATATTTCACAAGAAGAGTTCTACACTCCTTTACTCATTGCAGAATACCTTATGCCACCAGACTTGAAATTCTAGACCTAGAAAACCTAGAACTACACTGTCTTCGGTACGATCTAAGTATAGTATATAAAATCATACATTGCAATGTCCTACCGGTCAATGAATACTTCAGTTTCAACCATAACAATACAAGAGCACACAATAGATACAAACTCAAGGTTAACCGCACCAAACGTGATTGTAGGAAATATGATTTCAGCAACAGAGTGGTCAATGTCTGGCATACTCTACCTGACTCTGTGGTTTCTTCCCCAAACCCCAAAAACTTTAACTTTAGACTGTCTATTATTGACCTCACCTCTTTCCTAAGAGGTCTATAGGGGGTGTGCATAAGCACACCAACGTGCCTACCGTCCCTGTCCTATTGTTTCTTTTATCTTTCTTATATGTATTCATAACTATGTTTATCCTTATACTTACTATCTTGTAAGTGATTGACAAATCAAATAAATAAATAAATAAAAATAAACAGTTCCATGCATTCTGAAGCACTTTTTTGAGATTTTTAAATCCAAAGCATTAAGCATCCATATTTTTTTAAAAAATCACAATGGATGAAATTTAATTTCCCCTTTTTCACTCTCTCTTCCTTTCTACAAAGATTATATTTATGGTGGGACGAGGTTATCTTTCTCCGGATCTCAGCAGAGTGCGAAGCAATTGTCCCAAAGCCATGAAGAGACTAATGGCAGAATGCTTGAAAAAAAAGAGAGATGAAAGGCCTCTCTTCCCCCAGGTAAAAATTTCTCATATTTGGGTTAGCATTTAGCAACAGTAGCACAAGAGCATTACAAGAGCAAGTTGGCAATGCAGCTGGATTTCACCCAGTTAGGTTTGCCTGTTAGAAGATAATAGCAGGCACACATTATCTAGACTTTCTTCTCAACTGAAATGCCAACCTCATACCCCCTTTGTCTATGATACTAATAGGAGAGCCTTCATACTTACATCCTAGAGTATGCACACCAGATACATATTTAGCTCTGCATCTCACAGCAACTCCAGCCAAGAATAGTCTAATCTTTGAAATCTTAGGCCCATAAGCAAAATGGTGTAATAGACATATATAGAGGTAGGGCTTTCTAGTTTAAATAATTCTATTGTTACAGGGATAGCTTTAGTCCAGTGATGGTGAAGTATGAGGTTCCATGATAATGGAACCAAGGTTTGACTTTAATATTCAACTAATCCCTCCTTGATAGTTAAAGTGTTGTTCTATTTAGAAGAGGCTGCTTTGATAAATAAATCTGTCTCCTCTCTGAAAATGTATGTTTCTTATCCAGATGTTTTGACAATCAATCCCAAAGTGAAAAACTACAGGTTAGAATCCTTCAGATATTACTGGAAATCCTGCAGAGTTAGGAAGAAAACAATCAGATTTCAATAATTTAACTGCCCCCTTTTTTAGTCAAGATTTTCAGCAAAATATAGCACCTTCCAACTCCTGCCTTGCCTTTCTGACATCAGGAGAGGAGACTGAGGAAGGATTCCCCACCATAGAATAGTCTGTGAAATGTTTATGCTTGAAATTCTTGTAAAAGCAGCAGTTACAATTTCAAGGTTGTTTGGGATGAGCTTTTAAATGGTTTCAGTGCTTCCCTTGGGTTTTACCTTTGTAGCATTCCAGTTGTGCTTTAGGCAGTACACTGTCTCAAAAGACTTTGATTTTCATTGAAAAGAGGCAGTAAAGTACCATATCTTTCACTCCATAAGATGCACTCCCCCCCCCCCCAAAAAAAAAGTGGTTGGAAATATCTGTGTGTCGGTGTTGGTCCTTTGATGAAAGCAGCTGGACCATGGCGAGGGGTCATGTTTGTAGGAGAATGGAGTTAATTCTTAAAATGGCAACTTCTCTGTTTATTAAATTTGACAAGATTCATTAAATACAGTACATCTAACAGATTGCAACTTTAAATATTATTTGTGATACATTGTGTCCATATAAGTAATTCTAGGTTTTCCTTTGTTTTCAGATCCTTGCCTCTATTGAGCTTCTGGCCCGGTCATTGCCAAAAATACACCGCAGCGCATCTGAACCCTCCTTGAACCGGGCTGGTTTCCAAACAGAGGATTTTAGCTTATATGCTTGCACGTCTCCAAAAACACCTATCCAGGCAGGGGGATACGGTGGGTTTTTGGGTAAACTGAAAACAAATTGAGAATTGATTTCTAATTTCATTAAACAATTTAAAATCATTGACAAAGATGGACTGGCTGACTAAGAGTTTATCTAATCCTGGGCTTTCTAAATTTGCTCAGATTAGCTATCTGTTGCTGGCAACAGAGGGTCCTCAGAATTGCCATCCTACACAAGCTCATGATGCCTCTTCAGTAAAATGATCCTCAGAAACTAATATGTATCCATTTGTGTTTGGGTTATAGGTGAAATGTTTCTTTTTTGTTTGTTTCATTGTTGTAGTTCAATTTGATTCTAAGTAGAGTTTTGTGTTTGCATCTTAAAAAGTATTTTGTCATTCGATGGCAACAATTTTAGATCAGCAATATTGATGGCAATGCAAAAAAATGGAAAGATAAGAGTATAAAAGAGTGTAAAAGAGTGTAAAGCATCATGAGGCTAAAATACTTGAAGGGGCTTTAAAAAGCAGAAAGAAAAACAGAAATATGTCTTGTTTTTGTCTCTACAAGTGTGTTGAAATGGCTGCTATGTATTAAAACAATGATGCCCATAATGGGGTAAAATAGTCTTGTAAAAGCAGAGTAGTAAACTTTAAAAGTTGTTTAAAGGTGGGATATAAAAGCTTTACCACCAGTTTTCTCTCAAAAGTCAATGGCTTTGCTGTTGCTGCTCAATATTTTGTAGGTTAATGTTTCCTCTGAAATCTCCTTTCTGTGGAGAAAATGTTTCATGCTTTTGTATAGAATTTATCCAGTTAAGTTCAGATCTCCAGTAAAGCAAATTATAATTCAGGATTCTTGGACAAAATTATTTCATTTTTTTCTCCTCCCAACCTTTTTTTAAAAAATTGATATTTTATGCTGGAATATCTATTTCCAAAAGTAAACCCTCATATTGCCATTGTTACATTGCCCTTGGCTTAAATAATAACCCTTATTATTTTCAGCATTGAACTTTTTGTCTAGATCTGTCTTTCTCAATCTTATGCCCCCTTAAGATCTCCAGGATAAATCTTGGAGATAGGAAAACCGAGAAAGGCTCCAGGTGGATTGATATTTGCTGTACTTTATTGTTCATGACAAAGAATTGGGTACCTTCCTATATCTCTTAGGAGCTGCCTTATTTCTTCTGTCGAGCAGAAGCATTTGGTTTTCCAACATAATATAGCAATGATCATGTTGGCTAGGATTTCTGAGAGTTGCAATCCTAACAAATCTGTGGCTTGGATAAGGTGAGCAGTACTCTCAGAGACTGGGAGATAGGTAGACCTTGTGCTAATGAAATAGCGTTGATTTCTAATCAGGCTTGCTAGGAGGAGGGAAAGTCTTCCACAGTAGGCAGCCCTCTGTGGCGTATCAAATGGCCACTTAGACTTGGAGCCATCTGTCTAAGTCATTTGCTGACCTGATGCCCCTTTCTGACCCTTTCTTCTATTTTGTATGTGGTTGGTTTGAGATAGTAGTAAAAAGTTGCTTAAGGTTTTTTAAAAAATCCTATAGTAGAATAAAGCTTATATCATTACCTGGCTGGGATTACTGATGGCATGCACTAGCATGTTCCTTCCTTGTTGGATCTATTTAATTTATAAAAGAAAGTTAAAGTGGCAAATCATCTCTCTCGGCAGTTGCAAACCTCTATACTTTAGCAACATTGAACAGTGAAAGTTCAAAACAACAGTTAAGCGCAATTGCAACTAAGCAAAGAATAAAAGGAAAGAAACTTAGTATGTTTATAAGAAGTTGTTAGAACTTAGTAGCAAGAGGTCTGGTATCTCAACATTTTGGCTGCTTCTAATCATGCAACAGTCACTCAGCTTTGTGGTGCCTTTTTTTTCTCATGACATTTTACAGAACATAAATTTACGTTGCCCCTCATTTTCTTATATCGCAAAATGTTTATTGAAGTATTGGCAGTTTTTGATTCCAGAGCAGTTTCCTATGCCTGCTTAGTGAACAGGATGTACAAAACGTTGGTAATATTGGGATAAGTTATTCTTACTGTAGGACACCATTAGATAATCGAAGGAGTTTCTAAGAAACTGTTTCTTGTATAGTTCAGGAAATTCCAGAGTACAGTGGTCTGATTATCTGTGAACAACCATAAAATTAAACTCTCAAATACTCTCTTCTTGAATCTGAAACCAAAATGGCTTTTAATATGACTTGAAATGGCCCTCGTGCTTTGAGAGGAGGAACTGAACACACTGCATGCCATGCTTATATGACTAGATGAAATATGAAGCTTTTTGTTCTGCAACCTTGCCTTTACCATTTCCTATCACCATTCAGAATTGTTAATATAGAAGAGCAGCAGGAACAAAATTATTAATATAAATTAATTGTTAACCATAAGCCTGTATAGAGACTCAAGATGACTGAAAAAATACAGTAGAAATGGGTAGGAGACCATAAATGTTATTTGCTCCATATTATTTGCTCATTATTAATGCAATAAATTCAAAATCTATTTATGAACATTTATCTTTTTTTAAGATAAATGGCAGTAAGGAGTCATGTAATAAACTAAAAAGTAGCATGTATATGTAAAGCATTCTTGCGTTTTTGTATTATTAATGGACTAGTAACATTGCAAACTATTTACATTTATGCTAATAGGTAACTGCCATTCTGGAATCAAGCTATTAAAGGTGCACTTTCTAAGTTTGCATAAATATAGATGAAGGGATATTCCATCTATTTTCTGACTCCTAAATTACTGACCGAAATGTTGAGAGTTTAGAGAGCTCCTACTATTCCTTTTAATATTTGGGCTTTATGCTTCAGCTACCATTATGTTAAATCTCCTAACTTTGTAAGCTAAAAACACATGAATAGGAATCGTAGAAATATATAGGTTAACATTGCCTGCTTGCAAATTGATTAATAGAACCTCTTTTACAAGCTCTGGTAAAATGATTTTTAAAAAGATTCTGTTTGAGTATGCTTTTATTCCATAAGTGCAAAAGATCCTTTGGCACAATTAACTATTAACAGTTTCATTTCTTCCTAACAAGATGTCCGGTGTATGGCATTAAATTTATACTGGATAAAGTTTCTGTCTTCCTGATGAATTAAACCTAACTTTTAAAACTTGATTCTTATCCTCCCTCTACAGGCGAATTTGCAGCGTTCAAGTAGCCACAGCATCACTGGCAGCAAATCCACTCTTATTTTTAAAGTCTTGTGTTCCAACCATTTCTTTTTAGAATATTCAGACTCGCTTGTGCTCCTCTAAACACTGCAGTTTAGAAAAACTATAGATCTGTACACTTAGATCAGATCAGAAGGGAGCTCCCAATCCAACCTTGGGTGGAAGGGAAAAGCTCTTGTTTGGGACAAGTGCTTTCCGCTGCCTCTGTGTCCCCCTCCAACAAAAGTCATGTGCATTTGAAGATCTCTAGTGGCTGCCTGTACCGTTGGCATCATTCCCAGGAAAGAGGGAGGGCTGCGCTTTGACTTTCTGGTGCTGTGGCATGATGAAGTTGGAACTCCTTCTGCATCATAGGCTTGGGATGATCTGCTGGCCGGCTTTCTCCCTCTAACAATGATTCATCAGAGGCTGAACGTCTGATGAGACAGAGCTAATCAAAACAATCATCCTTTGGTTTGATTTTATTTTGTGTGTGTTTTTCCTTCCTGGTGTGCTTACTGATCAACAAAATAAGTGCAGTGTTTCCTTTTCAATTGAGCTTTGCTCTTTTGATTTCACAAAACGAAAATTCAGAAGAGTCAGTCAGAGTCATTTGAAAAGGAAAGGTGATTCTGCACTTTCCAGAATTGCTTTAACCTCCTATTCAGAGCCATCCTTTTCCACATCTTTTCCTTTTTGTATACTTTTGGAACGGGTTAGGAGCTCTTTTTTTGTCGGTCCAGCAACAAATATTTTTACAAAACTGTAGCAAAGCTCAACACGCGTGGCTTCTTTTCATTTTGTATTGCAAATCTGAATCTATGTTTTGTGTGTTGAACTTTTTGGGGATGCCCAGAAAGTCTAATACAGACTATGAATAACAAGTGTACCTATTTTAAAAGGTACAAGGTAGTGTCAGGTACCTAACGTTTCATAAGCAGACATTCTCAGGTTGAATTGAATACATTTCAAAAATGAAACCCAGCCACAACCTTCCCAAAAATTAGACATTCCAAAAAATGTGCTTTGGTACTTTTTTTAAAAAAAGCAGAACTTTTAATCATGTTAACTCAGCAAACTGTGAATGAACATTGTGTGCATGAGAGAGAGAGAAAATGCAGCAAATTGGCTTTAATGGCAGTTTGCTGTTTCTTTTTTTGTTGTTTTTCTATACAAATGGTACTTGCTGGATCAACACTACTCACCTTGCCTATCCTCACCTTTTCCAATGCAATTTCTTTTCTTGCCCTTATTTTGTATCCTTGGTGATTGCATTTTGCTTTTCTCTTTATGCCTTGCCCTTAAATCTAATTTACAAAATGGTTTCCACTTCTTGTTGTTATCCAAACAAGAGAAAATGATACAAAATCAGATGTTAGGTTATGTCTAGTAGAATTATGAAGCTGTATGAATTATGAAGTAAGCAGAATTCTCTGTGGTGTGGTGATTTTCTTTCTTTTTTTTGGCAAAGAATAGTTGCATGTCACTGGAAGAGAATTCATAAGAAAAGAAGCCTTATTACTCTGCCCTGCCCTGTAGGAGGCTGGAACAGCCCCTGTGCTAGTATAGTTTCTAGTGGATGAAACTAGATTATCTATGAAAAAGTCAAAATTCAGAATTCACATGTTGATTCTCCAGTACTGCAGCTCTGTTACTAAAAAAGCCAATGAAAGATTATTTTTTAGTAAAGCTTTGTTCATAAAACTTGGGTTTTTTTTAATTACCTTCATGGTAAAGGAACTATGTAATGTATTTTATTTTATTTTTAATTGAACCAAGGGTCTTAGAGAAATGGGAGCAAGAAGCGTAATGAAAAAATACTGTGTATTCAGACACCAACAGGATAGTGAGTAAAATTGCTTGTCATTATTTCAGGGAAGGTGCATTTCTGCATAAAGTGAAGTGATGCAGGAAGTTATAGGTGTGTTCTTGAATGACTCCTTTTCACTTCGGTAATTGGTCTGCTTTGAGGAAGCTTCCTAAGAATTTATTGAGAATGAGCTTTTTAAAACAACTTGTGTCATCTCGCAAAAAGCATACAAGGTTTGTTACAAATGTAAAGCACAACTCTAATGATGGTCTGCAGTAATTTTTAAGTTTTCAGAATACAGATTCTCCTTTCAGCCCACCTCACCATCCCCCACCATCAGTAATCTGTCCTAAAGGGTGAATATCACATGCAGTATGTTGAAGCATGTACAGTGTATTGTGTTTTAAAGAGAGAAAAACTACAAGAAATCTTTGCTGTCCTAAATTCATGCAGAGAAAACATGATAAAGTAGTAAACTCTTTGAAGCCAATTTTTCTCAGATCCCAATAACATTTATTTATTATTAGATTTATATCCTACTTTTATTTTGTACAGCTCAAGATGACATATAGCATGCTGGGTAACAAAGAGCATTTTGGCTCCATAACACTTAATACAGACCAGTGTGGATCATTTGCTAAAGAATATTCAGCCCACTCATATTCTGTTGATTGATGGCTGGCAAAACCAACATTCTTTCAGACTTCTTTCCTCCTCCTCCTTAAATATTCTGTGTTTCCCAAGGAAAGCTGCCCAGTAGTTTATGGTTTATGATTTGTGGGGGTTATTAAATATTGGCATGAATAAAAATACCCATGTTTTGCTTACGTGCCATTAAGAAGTCTGAAAAATATAAGTAATCTAGTTGCTTCATCAAATTATGCAGCATTGGATTAGAGGATAAAAGCAGTTCATGAAAATTCTAATTATACTGACTATATTATTGCTCCAAAAGAATAAATTTAAGATAGCCATTTATCAATGATGCCTCTTCACTCTTGAATCCCAAATGGTTTGATTTTAGATATTCTATGTGCATCAAAAAAAACAAAGAAGCAGCACTATACACCAATCACATTTCAGTTGGTTGGTTGGTTGGGCTGCCTTATCTTTTCCTGCATTTATGTGTTCTGTTTCATCTTTAGGTGCTAGGATTGTTTTGCTTCCTCCAAGCAGCATATCCACGTCATTCCCATAAACTTCTCTAAAATATTGGATGTTGACATCTTTTCTATACAGGGTTCCAGTATATTATTTCCATCTTCGTTTGATCTTCTCTAAATAAATTACTGTCTGCCACTGGTTTCTTTTACGTGTAGCTATTTGGAGTCCGAACTTCCTCCTGATTTCAGAGATCCTTTGGAAAACTTTTCTTATTTTTTGTGTTTGTTTCCATCTTCATTGTCTTTACAAGTGTAGCAATAACGCTCCTTATCTTTTTAAAAAGCTCTCTAAAATTCTTTGTTATGTTTCCTGAGATTTTTATCTTGGCTTTGACTTCTCTTGGCAAGTCCACCATTTGTTTTGACACTTTTTTTAAAAAATTTTTTATTCATATTTATATGCCGCCCTTCTCCGCAGACTCAGGGCAGCTTACAATTTTTGGGATATAACCCAATGTGCTCAGCAATAGCCTTCCTTCCATTGTATATGCCTGCTTACTACTAAGCGGCATTTTTACAAAGTCAGCTTATTGCTCCCAACAATCTTGGGTCCTCAGTTTACCTACCCTGAGAGGATGGAAGGCTGAGTCAACCTTGAGCCTGGTGGGATTCGAGCCTGCAGTAATTACAGGCAGCTGGAACTAAGTGCTAGGCTATTAACAGCCTGCACCACAAAGGCCCTTCATGTTTTTTTTACATTTTGTTTGTTCTTTGTCCCCCCCCCTTTTTTTTTTCTTTTTTCCTTTTGGTTTTTTGGGGTGGGCGGGCAGTTTCTTTTCATGTTCCGTAACTTTATTTCACTCTGCAATTCCTCTAGATCTATATCAATGAGGCCCAGGACTTCAAAGCAATTTCTGATATTCTCCTTGAAAATTATAGGTACATGCCCAAAATCATTGTTCCAAATCTGGCTGTCTTTATTCTTCCACTTTATCTTGGCTTGCAACGGTTTGTGATTTGTTCTGTAGTCAGCCCCTAGCCATGTCTTTGCTGAGCTAATTCACCTCCTTATGCCAGCAATGCAGTCAGTTTGATTTCTTTGTGTTCTCTCCGATTATGTCCCTAAACATAGGAGAGGATTTTGTTCCTTGAAATTACTGGACTGTCAGAAACTGCTAAATTATTTTTCTGTTTTCAGTTTTCTTGGCCATAGCATCTTTAGTTTTCCTCACTGTTGCCAATTATGGTATTCTAACCATAAATAGCACAACTTTCTTGCATGTTCTAACAGAATAATAGAGTTGGGACGTTCTTATCTTCTAGTCCAACCCTCTGCTCAAGCAGAAATTCCATAATATCCTTTGCTGCATCACTGTTTAATAATCTTATTATTAAAGGGCTGTCTATGAAGACTAACTCGTATTATTCAGTCATTGACTGCATTATATCCAAGTACTGTCTTTGCTTTCCTTCTTTGTTTTTCATGGCCTGGGTGATAAATAGATCTTCTGACAAACAATCCAATTCCTGTCCATTTTAACTCACTGATGCTTAGGATTTTAGTGTGTACTCTGTGCTGAGCTTTTCCATGTTCATGCTTTTTACATTCCATATTCGCAATGCAATTCTATCTGTACAATTTTGGACTTTCCTTTCTTGTGTGGCAACATCTACAACTAGATAATAAATAAATTATGTTTGTTGTTTTCACTAAATCATTCATGTATTTCTAGCATCTAACTATATTGCTGCTCCCTGGCATAGATACTTGCTTGTTTTAGCTAGGTGTCTGAGATGACTTCTGTACCTTAGATTTTTTGTTTATATCTCATATTCAAAACATATTTTTTTCTAAGTAGATATTCACCATTTTTATTCATTATGACATCCTGAAAGGGCCCAGTCCCTTTTGTATATTGTCTCACCCTCCATTCATGCTACCCAAAAATATATTCTCCTCCAGTTCCCCTTGGTTCTGAGTATTCACTGGTACATAAGTTGGAGTTATTACAAATTTATGGATCCATGTTTTATATACATCTTCAATAACCCACATGGTGCTAGTCCCTTTAATTCATAATTAAATCCATCTTTATCAACTCCACAAGTTCACACAGATTACTCAAAAATATATCATTTCCATTTTTCTTAAGACATAACAATATATCTATTTTTTATTCTTTTCATTTATTAATTCATGCTCTTTACAGTTTACTTCTTAATTCCAAGTTGCAGTTCATCCCCTTCATAGTATTGGACCATCTAGGATGCTTTATAATGAGATAGAATAAGACTAAATCAACTGTATTAATTGTGCCCATGTCATATTTTATTTTTATTTTTTTAATTTTATTTGTCAAACATGTGCAAGATAACAAGTATAGGTATGAACATAAACATGACCAAATACAGATAAATGGGGACAGTAAGACAGGGATGACAGGCACGCTGGTGCGCTTTAAGGACCTCTTAAGAATGAGGTGAGGTCCACAGTAGACAGTTTGAGATTGAAGCTGTGAGGGTTTGAGGCTGTAACAACGGAGTTGGGTAGAGCATGCACCATTTTCTGCATAATACTTCAGTCATATTGACCAAAACATACATTCCAGAAGTGCAACCAGATTCTAGGTTTACTCCAATGCAAGGTAAGATCTGTGATCTAGATACTGCCTTGCAAGTCATTTATAGGAAGTTATAAGCATGGGTAGGCTTTGATTTTGTCCATCTAAGCATAAGGCAAGCCATTGATTTTTTTCCCCCAATGTTTATCTTCTACTGAATGAACTTAACCTAATTGAACACAAAATTAGAATGGGAATATGGGAATGATTCAGGTCATGCATTTAAAAAGAGAGTAGTTTGAAGCAATTAGGTCAGATTGGTAAATTAAACTCCTATAGAAATCATTGCCCATCCAGAAAGATCTACTTCAGACACAGAATTCTAATTTTCTAGCACAATATGATCCTGTTTTCTGGATGCAGTAAATAATGTACACATTTTAGTATAATATTGTATTTTATTCTTTAATCAAGATTCATTATAATATCCCTTCAATTGACATTTGAAAGATCGTTTTAATCCTTTGTTAGCATTTGCCATTAGAAATGCCATTCTAAATATGCTTAACCTGAGAATTAGTTCAGTTAAGAACAGTAAAACTGATTTCTGAGTAAGAATGTTTACGAATTGATTTTAATGTTATTACATTAAAACAGAAATCATCCTGGTCTTTTGAATGAGAATAACTGCATTCAATACGTTAATTCCAAATTAAAATTTCTTAAGAAACAAAAGGATCATAGGAATGTGTCCTGATACAAATTTTCTGGTAGCTGAACAAAATGGAGGGCTACCTATTCCAGAATTAATTTTTTTTCTTAATATGCTGTGTTGAAATTGTGTTCATTAGCTAATCATCCCAGGGGCAGCACTTACCTCAACAAAGGCTTATCCAGTTGAGAAATTCCACAACAAATGATAGAATGATAACATTCCTAGGCTTCACCTGACCTTTGTTTTTGCGCCATAAACAGTAAAGCCTCAGCACCGTTTTTAGGCTGGCTATGAGAATGCTTAGATTAATATGATGTGAATTTAATGTTTCTGACTACCATCCTTACTGTATTTTAAAGGCTTTCCAACATTATATTATTTCTGGCAGTACTTCACCAAAAAACACTAGACAACTATCAATCCTAACATCCAGCTGGTAGTCTTTGTGAAAGAAATTTCTCTCCAGTCTTATGCTGCAATTTTCACTGCGAAACTTCATGTTTTGTTTTTTAGTTATTTTTTTAAATTAGATGTTTCAGTTTTTGTTTTGCTTTGGAGGATGCAAACAGTTTAGGTAAGCATGCACGTCTTCTATCTCATGTATTTTTTTTCTGAACCATGAATTCAGTACATGGTTCTAAGACTAAGCAACTCTTGATCCATTGGAAGAGAGGAACTATCGCTCAGAGAGAATGCTGCACAGCTGATCCTGAGAGAATGTATTCTGGATTCAATCTAAATAATTTATTTCACTAGAGAAATTAAATCTAGTGTAGAGTTCCATTTCTTTTGTAAGCATATCACTCACATTGGATAGGAATTTGTACTGTTAAGTATAATTCATGTTTAATCACCAATTGTATATGGAGGAAAAAGGCACCAGTTTTTCCACAAAGTTACTGTACACTAAACCAGGCAGCTTTTTATCCTTTAGAATGTCGTTATTTCACCTCATTTGTAGTAAGAAACTTCATCAAAGCATTGCATATTTCAGCAACACATACAACTGAAAGTTATATATTAATTTACAGATTAACTGTAAAGTGATTAGTAGCCTTTCAAAAAGAACAGGATGGTGGGTAGATTGTGAATTATTTTATTGAAGTTTGGTTCAATTTTCCAACTGTGGGCATAACTAAAAATGTTTGGTGCATTATTCTTGGTTTCTTCATGAAGTTTCACTAAGTTTTATTTGCAGAATTAGACGATCAGCAAAACATTTATTTTGCCTTTATTTTTGTATTGTATCAGCCTTGTCTATGCTTGCACAAATGTTAGTAAATACATTTTGCTTTTGATCTCTCATGTTTAATCTGGGAAATTTTCCTTAACAATTTGCCAAATGGTTGTGCCTTTTAAAAAGCAAGAAAAAATGACCACAATATTGAGATGCTTATATTACAGGACAGCAAATTTATTTTGACTCCCAATACACTATAGTTTCAAACTTCGGTAGAAATGCAGGAAATTGTGCACAAAGCAAAATCTCCTGTTTAAATCTCAATAAAATGAATAGCGACTGGATCTCCATGACTGCCATTGGTCTTTTTAGGAATGTTCCAAATATACTGTGTTTGTGTAGTATTTACTCCCCAAATCAGTACTATATCCCAAGTTAATTGAAATAATAAATTTATTATTTATAACACTGTAGGAAAAATAAAAGAACCATTTTATAAAGAAAGAACATTAAACATACCTTTGAGGAAGGGTAAAATAGTTCATGCAGTTATATGTGCTATTACCCCTCTAAATATATTGGGCTATAATTCTTACTGCGTTGATCAAAAATAAAGGAGGTCTGGAGATTACCCTAGCTGAAAGTTGTCAAGGCTCTTAGTGAGAAAATCATCAAAGATTTGCTTCACTTGTTCTTTAGGCAACTTATTGAACTGGAAATCTGAAAATCCCAACCTAAATATAGTTACTATTTTGAGATAATAAACTTGAAAAAATATGGATAAATAGCCAAGAAACAGTACAGGAGCTAATGTGATTTGGTATCCTGTTCCAAATTTTATATTTGTGAAGACAGGGGTTTCACAGTTTTTTTATTGGTCCTATCCACCCTCATTGAGGTTTAAGAAATATTAAATCCACTGGGATATTAAATTTTACAAATACTTAATATCAACAGGCCAAAATATTTTAAAATAACAAAATAAACCTTCTGTCGCATAATCTTAAGCATTTCTTAAAATGTGAAAGTAAGACCCGCTATTCTTGAAGACCTACTTCAAGATAAATTAGGATAAATTGCAGCAATTATGTATTGTAATCCCTATTTTGACAGATGGAATTCTGAACCTGGACATTTATTTTGTAAATGTCAGAGTGATTATGTTTATTATATTCCAGTTAAAATATATTAAAAAGTAAATCTGTTAGAATTATTTCTGCTTCCTTTCTGGATTAGAAAAATATTAAATGGGTGACAGTTTTGAACTGTTAGGCTCTCCCAGATTCTGTATTCTACTTACGTTCAGCCTAGTTATAGCTGTCCACGTTTTTCTGTAGTGTGTTGGGATTCTGCTAGACTGTTAGTATTTACATAGAGGATAGGTTGATTGGGAAACATTCATTCAGGCCTGTGCTGAAATGGAAGAAAAGTGAACCAATAGAGAAAGAATGGGAACAGTGGGAACTATTATTTGCATTCAGAGTCTGAGTTTAAGTTAACTTTTGATTTAAAAGATAAAAATAAAAACTTAAGTGCAATAAGTGTACTTTGAAATTTAAAGCTGTGAATGGTTAAAGAAATCCACCTCATTCCTTCCAGATTTGTTTTTTTCCTTTTGTTTTCTGTGATTAAAGTGGCAGTGATCAATATTATTGAGGGTCATTCAGCTTTGGGGAGAGTTCATACATTCATGACAACCAAACTCTTTGGCTCACCCATAATCCTTGCTTTTTACTTCTTTTTATAAAATCTGTTTCTGTATGACAGCACCCAAATAACTGCTATATGGTAAAGCTGGTGTTGCCTGTTGGTTGTCAAGAATGTGCTGAACACCCAATTTTTACAGAATAAAATTGAGCGTATTGTATTCCTAAATAGCGTTGCTCTATATTTCAGTACAGAGCATATGAGGTTATATTGTGACCGAATTACGTAGTCATTGAGACTGAGCACTAGAGGCCCAACTACTGGACTGCAATAGCCCTTCTGGCCTAAATAGAGGAAGTTTGCTTTTGTAACCAGCACCTCTTTGGGCTATTAGGGACCAGTGATGGGTAAAAATATAGTTTCTAAGCAGCTGAAAACCATAAATTCCCCAATTTTCTGTTGTCTCTGGAATACAAAAAGGCTTTATCTTCTTTACACTATTTTCTTAAAAGAGTTTATATAAAAACTGTTAAGTGCTTGATTATATGGGTTGACCTTTCCCCCTTTTCAACTGTGCTGCTTCTCTTCAATTAGGTAGGGCAATTGCACTAACTGGGTGGTGAGAGCATCATTGGAGAATTTCATTCCAATGACTTCTTACCACATGCACTAAGTGTTTCTCTGTGTTAATCATCACTTCAGGGATTTGCAGTCATGGAAAACAGAGTTGTTCATGATTAGGACTGTTGTATTGATAGGAAATGTCTATACAGGAGTGTGGAGATGTTATAGATATTAAGTTCTTTCCATAGGCTTTCTCTTACAACCTTTAAAGTGATGAACAAGAACCTTTGTGTAGAATTTGTCCAGCTTAAAATACTGTAAAGTTAGATCCTATGGAAGTGACTGCAAAGATCAACCCCAAAAAAATGCTGAACAAGGTTATTTTAACATGTTACTGATAAGGAGAAATGTGTTTAATTAGTGCAGTGAAAATTTATCTCAACATTGTATTCCTCCAAAAAATTTTCCACCACAATGTTTCATCCTCCCAAACTGCAATTTTGACTCTTTTCCTCTTGAAGAGACAATATTCGATTTTTTTAAAAGTAACAGTTAAAAACCATTATGAGGACTGCACTTATTTTTAATTCACAGGGAAATGTATTTTCAGTTTTATTGATCACTGCAGCGTTTTCCATCACCCAGCCTTTCCTTTTCTCCAGTTGTTGACTGTAAAAGCTTATACAGATTTCAGTTGTTCGAATCCTCTAGCGTAAATTCCTTTCATTTGTATTTTGAGCTTTTTTCTCTCATGTAAATTTGTACAGTGGGAAATATTGTCCAGTTTGGTTTAGCGAGCATGGAGACATACAATTTAAAAAATGACAGCTGAAAATTAAGACTGAAGAATTATTTGTGTAAAGTTATTTAAAGAACTCTGTATTATATAAAAGGTTAAAAGTTATATGTATTTGATGTGAATACTGCTATAATAAAGATTGACTGCATGGAGAACACTTTGCATGAAATCCTATCATTAATATAAAAGAATTTGCAACTACAGTATGGGAACTTCAGAGCATTAATTGTATCAGTGAAACTGAGCTCTTAAGCAGGAACTGGATGTATAACCAGAGAATTAGCTCTGAATGTCTTTGTTCTTAAATGCAACACAGTAATATATTGGTAGAAACATAGTGTAAAATAAAACACATGATCTGGCATTATAGTTTATTAGTTAAAATTCACACTCTTACGTAAAGCAAAATATTTTCTGTATATATCTTTCCAGAAGTCTATAAGCAATTAAGACAAATAGTTTAGATGAATCTCTTTTGAGTACATTTAAATAACTGTTCAAACTACATTTGAACAAGACAGGCACAGTCTGACACAACTCCATTCTTGAGACCAGATTCTAAATACTGATTCAAGTGTTTTTAAGTCTGCTTACTGCTATTTAATTTTTAAAAAATATGTTGATGTTCCACATCTGACTAATTCCTAGTGTTATTAGGAAAATAAATAGGTTGAAACAAAATACAAGGTGAAATAAGATGGTGAAATATGCCCCTACAAGTAGGAAATAAGAAATAGCACTGCAGACATTTCTGGTGTAGTTCAATTTTAATGTTATATTCCTTATTTGCAACAGTAGATCTTAATTAATGCTTTCTTACTAAGCAAAGTATCCTATTTTAAGAGCCACTTTGAAATCACATGTTTATTATTCATCATCTGGAGGGATTCCTAGCTCTTCATCCGTCCACAAAGAAGGATCTGGGAAAGGAAAGTGACCCTGTTAGGGAAAAATAGAAAGTTTAACATTTTAGGTTACTTTCCAAACAGAAAATTGTTTCACAGCCTTGACTCAAGCACTTCTGCAAGCAGACAAAATCCTAGCTTTGGAGCATTGCTATAATCCAAAATACTTCAAGGATCCATAAAAGCTTCTATACAGCTTTGTTCCCCTTCCAAATACAGCCTCCCAACCAAAGGCATTGTGTTTGTTAGACCTCCTGTCAAAAGATCACTCAGTATGACAAAATTGGGGTCTTGAGGAAAAAAAGTCAATCCATTTTGTATTCCAATTTTAGGGTGCCTACATAATCTTAAGAAGTCATATTTAGCATTGTTAGGAGAAGCATAACAATTCTCCAACTTGTGTTTCAGTAGCAGTTCTCATATTAAGATGTGATCTTGTTTAGTCAGTCTTGGTCCGAACAAGCTACATTACATAAAGTCTGTGGAATGGGATTACTGGCCGATTCCAATTAGTATTGTGAGTGTCTAAAAATAGGATTGCAGCAATTATTTAAATGTTCAAGTCTGAATGCTATCTGCTGAATTCTCCCATTAATAAAGATTAGCAAACACAATCCAAGCCGTAAGTAAGGAACACTGTAGAAGAAGCTAGAAGCCATCACTGTAGCAGGAGGAATAAAACAAAATACTAGCTGGTATGGGAATAACAATAAGAGGACATGGTGTGCAAGACTTGAAACAAACTTTGTCCACGCTTTGGTATTTTACAAATTCCCAGAGAAAGAAGCAAGAAATATCCATATATAATCAAGGAAAAGACTTCCTTTCCTAAATCTAACACTGTTAGTAATGAGATATGCAGGAAAAAGGAATCTTATGTGCGTAAACCAAGAAATTGCTTGTGTGCCATCTCTTAAGAGAACTCCCTGAAACTTCAACACTCTTCAGCTGGTTGGGATTTTTTTTCTGTATACTTCAGGTCACGGTTTCTTATACTCTTGTGTGTACATAAGTGATCCCCATTTAATGACCACTCGCTCAGTGACCATTCAAGCTTAAGATGACATTGATCATGTAGTAGTGATGACTGGACTTCATACAGGTAGTCCTTGACTTACAACAGTTCATTTAGTGACCAGTTACAACAGCACTGGGGAAAAGTGACTTATGACCGTTTTTCACACTTACAACCTTTGCAGCATCCCCATGGTCATGTGATCAAAATTTGAATGCTTGGCAACATATTCACATTTATGACAATTGCAGTGTCCAGGGTCAGGTGACCTGGACCTTTTGTGACTTTCTTATAAGCAAAGTGAATGAGGAAGCCAAATTCACTTAACCATGTTACTAACATGTCAGCTAAAACAACCTTTGTTTCAGTTCTAGAATTTTTGACAGACAAATAACAGAATTGTCAAAAAAGACAATCCTTGTTGACGCTGATGAGACTTGAAGAATATAATCCAAAGATGGTCTAAATTGGGTAAACTTCACTAGAAAATTGTCTTTAATGCCCCAAAAGTCCTCCTAAGAAAGACTGTTAGTGAGGAATATATCAGGTTATGTTGGAGGTGCATAGGGATGATGATTATTAGCTTGATGCTCCAGATAAGGTTAAATAGACAACATGTTGCATTAAGTGAGCTCCTAGTCTGAGCAGCAGGATTCTACAAAGCTCTTGCATCTTGAACATGCTCCTGTGGTTCATATGTATTAAAATAAACATGTGACACAAGTAAAACAGAATGGCTTTTCACACAAGTATTATATTACAATATATTCTGTGTTAAGAAAGCTTTTGCTTTACAGATGCTTTACAGCCATTCTAAGAGCTCTTACCAGCACTTCATCTGATTCATGCCAGAACCACCACAAAATCCAGAACCACATGAAACCAGGGGTTGCTTCACCAAGGACTACTGAGAACAGTGGTGGTGGTACAAATTGGCGGTAGTGAGTATTGACATGTACACCTTCACTTGCCCTGCAAGACAAATATAAAGTCACTTCTTTGTGCAAACCAAGATGTTTCTTCTACTTTGTGGCTGCCCTGGATACATATAACTAGGTCTAAATGTATATTTCCCTTCATAACTTTGGCAGAGAAACAATCACCATATATCCGACATCCAAAACATTTATGCCTTTTAATATTCATTAATTGATGTATTTGTGTGTGTGTGTGCTCCTTCAAATCCAGCTTTGATTCCTCCCAACTGCCTGGACTAGTTCCTGAAGGTTTTTTGACAAGGTTTTTCAGAAATTCCTTGCCATTGTCAGCTCTAAAACATGAAGACTAAAACTTATGAAGAAGGGTTGCAGGACTTGGGTTTGGCTAGTCTAGAGAAAATAAAAACTAGGGGTGATAAGATAGCAGTATTTCAATATTTGAGGGGCTGCCACAAAGAAGAGATTAAAAATTATTCTCCAAAGTATTAGAGTGCAGGACAAGAAACAAAGGTTGGAAACTAATCAAGGAGGGAAGCAACCTGGAATTAAGGAGAAACTTCCTAACAGTGAGGACAATCAGTAGAACATCTTGCCTTCAGAAATCAGGGGTGCTTCATCACTGGAGGTTTTTAAGAGACTGAACAATCACTTGTCTGAAATGGTATAAGGTCTCCTGCTTGAGCAAGGGACTGGGCTAGAAGACCTCAAAGGTCCCTTCCAGCTCTATTCTATTTATTATTTATTTATTGAATTTATATTGCTGCCTATTCGCCCATGGTGACTCAAGGCGGCTTACAGAATATAAAACCACATTTAAAACAATAAAACTAACAAAAAGAATCAAATAAATTAAATTAATATAGTACTATTCCTATTCCTAAGCTCCCTAAGTGACTGGCCATGGTCAACCCAACTGGCTTTGTGTCTAAGGCAGGACTAAAACCCCTGGTCTCCCAGTTTCTAGCCTGTTGCTTTAACCATGCACAAAACTGGTGTTCTCTTTTTAATACAAAAAGTTTTTTCATAGGGGAGTAAACCAGGTCCCCTGCTTTCCAAGTTTACCATCTACAATACATTTCTGGAATCCATACTCTGGCTTTTTCCTTCCCCATCAGAAACGGTAAAAATTAATCCCTTCAAATGCTTACAAGAAACAAAAGAAGAATCCATGAAGCAGCACACTGATCTCTACTGTCATGGTGTTTTCTTTTTTCAACAACCACCCTAGGCCTAGTATATATGTATTTCTTTGAATGTATTTCAAAGAATTTATTTATTTGAAATTATTAACACTCATCTCCCCTTTTCAACAAAACTGGGTCGCATAGGTATTTAGAGTTGCTTCATTGAAACGGGCAGCATAGAAGTTTAATAAATAAATGTATTTGAATGTATTAGCTGCCCAATTACAACAGGGCAGCATCTCCTTAGCATTCTTAGCAATTAAAAAAAAGTAGCAAGATGTATTGAAAGTGGGAAACAAGATATTTAAAATATGGGGGGGGGTGGAGAATGGGGATGATAGCAAGGTCACTGGTATTTTGATCTTGGGGAAAACCTCGAGGACTTTTCTCAAAACTGTAGGGACAGTCTATTATGAAGACCAAATTGTAGGGGCAGTCTATTATGAAGACCAAAAAAAAATCAGGTAAGAATCTAGTAGCAGCTTGCCCAGCGAGCTCTTTTTATTCAAAGGCATTAAGGGTTTTTTTAATTGAAAGTTTTATAGATGCCTTTTAATATTCCTTAATGAAAGCCATCATGCCTTACGACATTTTATGCCATTTTAATATGCCTTAGTAGTGAATTGCGAATCTGCCTTAAAAGCTTATGCCTTGCGATGAACTGTGCTGGCTGGGAAAGGGCAGCTCAGGCGCCCTGCATCGGATCAACATCCGCGTTTAACCCACCGAGCAACACACGCCCGGTGCCTAGCCTTTCCCCTTCTCCCACCTTGCCCCAACCCTAAGCTGCCCTACTCACCGCCGCACTGCAGGGCGCGGGCTTAGCTTGCCTCCGGGGCGAACCAGTCGACTCAGCAAGCTCAGGCCTCCCCTCGCTCGGCACAGAGGCCCGGCCATCCCGGAGGCCGCCGAGACCTCCTCCTGCCGCCAAGGTTACTTTACGGTAGCCAGGTTGCCGGAAGCTCCCGGTAATCCCTCGCTCTGATATGCTGGAAGGACTGCCCGTCTTTAGCGCGCGCTCCAATGGGAGTCCCGGAACAGAGCAGGGACGGTTTTCCTCTGACGGAACTGGGCGCGGGTTTTTTTCGAGTCTGGCCCAGGAAAAAGAGGTTACCTTTCCCCCCCCCCCCGGAGGGAGCAGGGGAACTAAGTGATAGAAAGTAAAGCAAAGTTTCTTCCAAGTTGGCCTTCGATCCCTGGAACTGCACGGACACAAAACTCTATTGAAGTCTACACCGAAGCTCAAGTCGTTTTATTGTAAATAAATTTTTAAAAGCCACCTCCGATCATTTTTTAAATAAAATTTAAAGCGCGCCGAAAGAGGTGTCCTCTACGAAACGTTTGCAAAACCAAATTGCCAACTAACAACATAACTACCAACCCGAGCTGCTAATATTCGAAGGCATTTCAATACAATTTCAGTTTAGCCCTAGAACTTCCTCCCATCCCACCATTAACCCGGTCCTATATTCGGCTTTGCTTTTCTGGGGATCCGTCGAGAGGCTGATTCTGCAGCGAGCGGGACGTGTTGCAAAACATGCAACGGGTTGTCCTCCCCAATAGAGGCGCTAGAAATGGTTTAGTAGTCCGCGGTGCCTGATGGTTGCTAGCAGCGAGGTTGTGATTTGGATTCCGGTGAGTTGGGAGAGAGACAGGCAAAGCAAAGGGGTGACCGAGAACAGCAGCCTACAAGAAGGTGAGAAGCATTAAATGTGCCATGTGCAAATATGATGGGTGAACAGTAAGCACAGTAGAACAAGATACCGGTTTGTTTCTTAGAAATAAAAAGATATACAATCGTTATGGATAGGGAAACTTCCCAGTAGCTTCTTTTAAGTGATAGTATCATTTGCTATTGTATTGTATTGTACTTAGTCAATCAGTCAATCAGTTATTCTGGAGGATGAAACATACGAGGAACGGTTGCAGCAACTGGGGATGTCTAGTCTAAGAGAAAGCCTAGGAGTGACTTGAGAGCAGAGTCTTCCAAGATCTGAGGAGCTGTCACAGGCAGAAGGGGGTGGATCTATTCTCCAAAACACTTGAGTGCAGGACAAGAAGTAGCAAATGGAAGATTATCTAGGAGAGAACCTAGAACTAAGGAGAACTATTCTGATGGTGAGAACAATGAATCAATGGGTGCTCTGTCACTGGAGGTTTTGAAGAAAAGATGGGCATCCATTTGTCCAGAATGGTTTGGGGGTCTCCTGCTTGAGCAGGGAAGTGGTCCAAAGTCCCTTCCAACTCTGTTATACTGTTACTATCTTAGTTAATTAGTTAGTTAGTTAGTATGTTTGTATATTCTGAAATGACTTTTGGTGGATTTCAAAAATTAATCTCTAAGTATTTTTATCTTTAAATGGAAGTTACTTTGTATAATCTATAGGCCCTCATTTCCCTGTGGAAGAAATGGTCACAAATTATGGTGTTGGTAGCACCCAGTACCAGCGATGACTATTTCACAGTGATTCTAAAAGCATCCAGGCAGGTGCTTTTAGAAGCTTTTAAACAAGACACAATAATGAAAGATGTCGCTTTGCTATTGACACACAACAGTCCTGTCTCTGATTCTAAGGCTCCACTTATTTGGTTGATGGTTATTGACTGATGAATGGAGCAGTCCTACCAGAGAGAATCAAGTGACAGATCCAAAAACAGCCTATGAGCTTCAGCTGCTTAGGACAAGAATTTCCAAACACAAGGAAATTAATTATAATAGTTTCAGAGAATGTGTAGAGGTGCACAGACCTGGTCTCCCTCTCAGCAGATTCAAGGCTGACTTCATCCATTGTTCAGCATTTATCAATGGCAAGAAGCTTTATATCTGTGCTGCATGAATACACCAGACTTAAACCAATAGAATTCTGTTCTTGCTCCCGGACTTGAAAATAAATCAGTACATAAAATCTTACTGTCTTGTGGCAATAAATTTCAAGTTTATTTTATCATTCCATGATTCCATAATTTACATAGATTAACTCAAAAGAGACAATTGTTTATCACTATTGGTATTACAAGTTACCTTACTTTTTGGGTATTTGAAATGGTTTACAGGAATTCTCTTTTTTTGGAAGAAGAAGGAAAAATGCATGTGAATGCTGTTTAAATTTATAGTGAAATTATTAGGGGAAATAGGGAGAATTTACAATAATATAAATAGGCAGGAAATTTAGGATAATTGAGAGAAATGGATTAGATTTAATCTTAAATTGAGCAGAGAGAAATGAGTAGACTCTAAGTTACATTTATAATAAATTCCATGAATTTCAACAGATCTTAAGTAAGCCTGGATTCATCCCATTCTTGGAAGCAAAAATGTGCAAATATTTGAAAAAATGTTGAAGTGATTACATATTTACAAATTTGTCATTAATTTTTATTTTCTGTAATTAATGTTTGTGGTGTAGGATGCCTCATCTCTGTCACACTACTGTACCATTATTGGCTGGCATTCATGAACATAATGTGGTTTTTGTCATATATACTTCAGAATGCAATCCTTGCAATCCATGTATCATGAAAGAACTTCTTATAAGAACTCTATATTCACTGGGTAGCAGACTAATGGATTCCATGTTCAATATCATCTGGTGTTCCAGCAAGGTAATGTAAAAGTTATGAAGTGGAACAAAATAGCTATTTCATTCTAGAGCAGGGGTCCCCAACCCCTAGGCCACAGATCACTACTGGGCCTTGAGTCATTCACAGCCGGGCCGCAGAACATGCACGCACATCCCCATTTGCTCAAGCAGTGTGGGGAGTGCATGTGTGTGGCTGTTACCACTCATGCATAACTATCCCCTCTCTTCTCCCTTCCCTGCTGGTCCACAAGGATGGAAAGGATGAGGAACTCTGCTCTAATGCTATTTTTCAATGTATTTAAGAAGAACAGTTGATAAGGTGGGCTGAAAATCTCAACCCCCTCCTAAGTCTCTGTGGGGGTGCCCACCCTTTGGAACCAGCTACCCCTGGAGCTACATCTGGCCCCTGACCTGCGTTCCTTCCATCGAGATCTAAAGACTTGGCTGTTTTCACAGGCCGGCCTGGATTGAGCGGGGTTGGGGATTTTAACATTGGGATATTTTAAAATTTTATAACTATTTGTATTGATAAATTTTGGAATAATTTTGTATATTGTATATATGTCTTTGTATAAGCCGCCCCGAGTCCCCCTGGAGATAGGGCGGCATATAAATCCAAATAATAAATAAATAAAATAAGTATACCAATGTGCTGCAAATTCATTGACAACATCCATTTTCCTCTCCTGGTTCATGGAAACCTAATCCTAACCATAAGTGGGTTTACCCTCTAATGGGATTTTGCCATGTATATATCATGAACCAGTAGAAAAAGTGTCCTGAAAAACTGAGCACCCTCCTAAGCATACCGATGGGCTGTGAATTCATTCGTTACATAATTGTAACTGTAAGTGGGTTTATACTGCAATAGCAATAGCACTTAGACTTATATACCACTTCACAGTGCTTTATAGCCATTTACTGAGTCAGCATATTGTCCCCAACAATCTTGGTCCTCATTTTACCGATCTCAGAAGGATGGAAGGCTGAGTCAAACTTGATCCTAGTGAGATTCGAACTGCCAAATTGCAGGCAGCTGGCAGTCAGCAGAAGTAGCCTGCAGTACAGCATTCTAACTGCTGCGCCACTGCGGCTCTTGTTAGGGCAGGGAAGGGGGGGGCTCACTTAAAAATATGTTCAAAATATAACATTTATTCAAGGGTGTAATGTTTGAAAGATGCAACTTTGCAATAGCATTTCTGTTTTGATCCATTGAAGAGGCAACTGATTTCTTCTCCAGGTATTAAAGTGGCAGAATGAATTGGTAGAATGTTCCCTCACCAACATCATGGATGCAGCTTCTTGGATCAGAACTCTGCAGATGAATAGCAAGGGAAAAGCTAATGCTTGGAATGCCATTGAAGAAGCAATAGAAAATCCCAGCTGCCAAGCAATATGTCTGTTCACTAGCGGATTGCCCGAAGGCTCTGTGGAAGAAATCTGTAGCCACCTTAAAGAGGCAAAACAATCGTGTCCAGTGCATATTGTGCAATTGATAGAAAATAGAGATGGCAATAAAATTAGCGGTCAAAAGCTATTGGAGATAGTAGCCAAGATGTCTGGTGGTACTTTCCAAGCAATTGATGGAACTTCCTGTGAGGTAAAATGTTAAGTGTGGTCATTCTGAATCAGATCGCCTGATTTGGGGAAACTGTGATAACTATTGGTTAGCTCTTTGGTTAGCAAAAGAAAAGTAGTCTGACTTGTTAAACTACACTCATTTGATAACATGAAAATTTAATCTGTTGAGTTAGTTCTACAAAGGCTCTTTTTTTTCCTTTCCTTGACTTATTTCGATGCTTTTCTGAGGGCATCAAAATATGAGTTATAAAGAACAAAAATAATCACTAAAGTAGAAAATAAAATTATAATTAATGAAAAATTGTAAAAACTATAAAATTCATATTTAATAAAAACAAATATAAAGATACTATATGTATATTAAAAGGTGGGAGGATAATAGGAAGACAAAAATGGTAATACCATAGGAAGCTCTAGTTGAAGAAGTAGTAGGCAGCTATGAATCGTGATAGAAAATCCTTCATAAGCATCAGGGAGTCAAAGGAGAGCATTCAGACATATTGCAGAGAAGAATTGTCTTGCCATTCATAGTATGACCCTTTGATATTCTTAGTCACAAAGGAATGAACACATGAAATCAAATAGTTGGAAAGGACTCAAATACTGTGTAGTTTTACCAATCTCAGTTCCCAGAAGAATGCAAAATTACTGCTCTCTAATGTCTCCATCCTTTTAGGATAAGACTGGCTGTAATTTAGGTTTTCATCATCCTGGTAGCGTCGGCAATCATCTCAGCTTCCCTCCACTGACAGATCATTGCACAAAACTGTAAGTTTAGGCACCAGTGGATTTTAATGTTATTATTAATCATTTTACCAATTTTAGAATGGAGCTGTCAGTGCCAATAGGGTTAATACTTATTATTAATCCATTTATATCAATTCCAATTCTCTGGTGAGTGATCTTGCACTTCCTAATGCCTGTTGCTTTCCTCTGTCACAGGTTTCCTTTGGGTGCATGGGCTCCAGATACTTGTAACAGATGTCTAAAAAGTTCCATACAAGAGAATTTAGGGGACTGTTCCACAAACAGCCATCATTTGCTGAGGGGGACACGAGTTCTTGCCAGAAAACAGACAGATGGCTATTACTATCTCAGTCATATTGTCCAAAAGGTGAAGGTAAACTGGTTTGCCTGAATTAGTATTTTTCACTAATGATCTCAATACATAATTGGTTTTCTGTTGATGTGCTGTCCAGCCAGCTATAGTTAATGGGATTTGGGATAGTTACTTAGGAATTGGGAGCTGTCCCCTTAAGGGAATGCATTATGGTAAATGTAGTTAAGGTATCCTGGGAAATGTAGTTCATGTCATGTGGCCACATCTGTAACCCTGATTGGTCACTGAATTGACCCTTGGTGGGTTGGGGGAGGTTTCTTCACATTTATTTATTTATTTATTTATTTATTTATTTATTTATTTATTTTATTAGACTTGTATGCCACCCTCTCTCCCTAGGGACTCAGGGCGGCTCACAATATAAAATCACAATACAATAAATTAGTTAAAAAGTAATTAAATCACAAGTCCAATAAGTCTAAAACCCGTAAAATTTAATTAAAATACCCTTAAAAAACCACCCCAACCTCATTTCAGTCCAGGCCGGCCTGCTGAAACAGCCAAGTCTTCAGGTCGCGGCAGAAGGAGCGGAGGTCCGGGGCCAAACGGAGCCCCAAGGGAAGCTGATTCCATAGTGTGGGTGCTCTCACAGAGAAGGCCCTACCCCTGGGCGCCGCCAGCCTACATTGTCTGGCCGACGGCACCCCAAGGAGGGCCTGCCTGTGGGCGCGCACACAGTTCTTGCTTGAACACAGCCTCATGGCAGTATGTCTACCCCCTACTTATACGATATGGGAAGAAAGAGATAACCATCTTTTTACCTATAAAGACAGACATGCAAAGGATTGGACATTAAGAAGATCCTCGTCATAAATGTGAGTTGATAAGAATGCCTGATGAACCAATAAAAAAGACTTTGTATGGATGCTTTGTGGAGTTTATCTATCTGCATTTGTACAGGACAGAATAGTTGAGGACCTATAGATGCTGCTCCATTGCACTTCTTCCACTTTTTCCAGACATGATTATTTATTTGGCTTGTGTCTTATACAAGAGTACCATTTTATAGGTGTCTCTTCGAACCAGGGTGGTATGATTTTTAAAAGGTGCTGGATTAGCCATTATTTTACGGCACAACTTTCTTCACAGGGCTGACACTATAGAAATCAAATTGGAAATGGGAGCTCCTGGGATAGAAACCTAATGAATAAAACACAATGCATATCATAAAAGCTTTGGGGGGACTGTATTTGTATTAAAGGCCAAACTAGACAGAGCTTCTGCTACTACTGTGGAAGGTAAAACAGGATAGTTGCACATTTTCTCTTCCTCAAGCTGCCATGGACCATTCAAGAGAAATAATCTTTCTGAAAAAAGTCTATAGAGATTCTCAGTCACCCAGGCCATAATTGTCCCAAAGGTGCTTTTTTCAGGAGGCAACTGGACTTGCTTGTTTTTTCTTCGAAGACATTTCACTTCTCATCCAAGAAGCTTCTTCAGCTCTGACAGGATAGTGGGGAATGGAAGGATTTATACTCCTTGCAGACAGCTCATCATTTGCATCCTTTTAGAGGGTCATTGAAGCACTTGGAGGTTTATCTGTGTCCTCAGGGTCACCTGAGTAGACAGGACACACATAAACCTCCAAGTGCTTCAACAACAATGAAAAAACGACAGGTTAAAGTTATTTGCTAAGGCTCAGGTGAAATGTCACCTACTCTGTTTACATTTCTTCAGTTTAATGGTTGGGCTGTGCAAACCACTTTAAGAATAATATACTGTAAAGAACAAGACATAAACCTAGTGTGTGCTTTGCTTTGAAACTGAAATATCACGAATATCTCTGTTTATATATTGGAGACTTCTACTTCAAAATGAAGGTGGTCGATATAACGCTATACAGGCTTAAGGGGCATGATGACTCAGTGGTTAAAGATGCTGGAAAGCTGAAAGCCCAGGTTTGAGACCTGAGTGCCACATGACAGGGTGAGCTCCCATTACTTGCCCCAGCTCCTACCCACCTAGCAGTTTGAAAGCATGCAAATGTAAGCAGATGAATAGGTACCCGCAGAAAGGTAGCAATGTTCTGTGTGCCTCAGCATATAGTCATGCTGGCCACATGACCATGGAAGTGTCTTTGGACAATGTTCTCTCCCTTGGCTAAAAAAGATGAGCATTGCCCCCCTAGATTTGGACATGACTGGACGGGGGAAACATTCACCTTTATACAGGTCTACAGGGTGGTATTTCTGGCTTCATTTCACAGAATTCCAACGAACATGTCCTAGTTGAGTTTGAAAGAGGCCAGCGATCACGAAAAGGTAAGGTTCCATTTCGAAGACAAGAAACGCCTCTCTATGACATCATCCATTATGATGATGCCAGGTGGCAGCCATTATCTGCAGGAGATGGGACCCTTGCTCCATGGGACAAGAATGGCAAACGATATGGCCCAGGCATCGTTCTCCAAGTAGCAGAAAGTTCAGATTATTCAGGTATGGCTAAATTTTGCCTTCTTTCCATTAAATACCCATTGCATTTTTTTAAACAATCCATGACTACCCTTGCCTCCTTTCCAAAAATGCTTGGAAAAAGAAAGTAAAGGAAGGTGGGGAAATGGGGCTGCAACTGCTACTTTCTTTCCTGTTACTTTTCCTCGCAGGCATCCAAAATGTATTAGGTTTACAAGGCCATTCAGAAAAGAACAGTGGTTACCTGGAATAAGTTTTATCAATGGTTACACAAGAGAGGGGAAGGTCGGAATAAAAAATAGTTAGGATGAAATGGACCTAGACTGAATACTGTACCAATAATATGAATGTTAATGGTTTAGCAATACCTTTGTATGTATGGCAGAGTAATGCCAGAGCGGCTGCACTTGTTTGATATTTATAGTTGTAAACAATGAAAATATATTTTAAAAAAGAAAGAAAAGGACAGTTACTTTGCAAATGTTATATGGATTTTAAAATAGCCAACTGTAGAATAACTGACTTTTCTTATGATGATGATATAATTTAATTATAAAGAAAATATATCCTTGGGTAGGAAATACCAATGATAAAATAATTACTCTAAAATAGTGGCAGATAGTCACCAGGGCAAAAATACTCAGCCTGCTTCTTGCTGGGGAGAAGGGGTTGGGAAGTCAATGATTGAAACGGTTAACTTAAAACTTGTGAAAAGTTAAACAATTCATTCTGAAGATCCCCCCCTTCACCCCAAATTTCCCATTGATTCCAGTGACACAATTTTGGGTAGGGGAAACATTACAGTACAAGACAGCTGTCTCTCCCTTGTTGACTATCCCTGCTTTAAAAGAGTTCCACATGGAAAGCTGCCAGCTGAAAGATGAATCCACAGAGGAGCAATGTCTGCTGATAGGGGCAGCTGGAGCCCACCTCTAACTTAGTAACGAGACAGATGTTGTTTCCTTCTAAAATATGGCTCCCTCTGTGTTTCCCTTTACAGCTTTCCAACATAGCAAAGTGCTGATTAACTTCTGGAATGGCCAGACCAAGACAATATCAGCAGATGTTGTTGTGAGGATCTCTCTTCCGTTATATGAGCGCATTGTTCTTGAGCTTCAGATGCCATTGAGAGCCAGGCAGCTGTTGATGGAGCAGAATCCAGATTATCCTTCTGTTGTGCCACCTGGATACCGGGCTTCTGGAGCTTGCAAGCATAAGCATTTAGCTTGGATCCCTTGGCCTCAGACTCAAAAACCCCATTGTAATGGAGTCTGCGGGAGCAATACCCATTTCCCTCCTTGGTCTTTCTGCTGCCCACTACAGAATCATAGTACATCTTCAATAAGTTCAACGTGGGCAGATGATACTTGGATAGCAAGAGTCAGCTCATCAAAAGAGGAGCTGAGCAAGAAGTTAGAAGACCAACTTTCAATAGGCAGACCTCCCACTTTGGAAAACGATAAGGATGCAAAAGGAGATAGCAGTGAACTAAAGAAGGAAACAAATTTAGCAGATGCAAAATCTTGGGAAGAGAATGAAACCAAAGTTGCAGAACCCAGTGAGGTACAAGATACGTTGATTAGCTTATAGCTCACTTATCCTGGCAAGAAGTCTCCCCGTTCCCCATTCCCCAAAACAATTATAAGCTATTGCCAGATATTGTTAAAAAAATTCCTAAGTTGAATATCCTAGGATAGTTAAGTATTTCCATCCTTATCATCTTTACTGTATTCAATGGGGCTTTTTTATTTTTTGATAGGATCAGAAAGTGATGGATTCAGAAGATACAACGAACAATACTGGAACCATGGTTGATATAACAACCAATGCAGGCAAATGGATGACTCAACAAAACCAGAAATGTGTGCAACTATATTAAAAAAGATGTGGGGAGTTTTGGTGACTTATTGATAGATATTGAAACTAACGTATCAGCATATTTTACTCTAATCTTTTGGGCACATTCAGCTTTTTTCTGCCAATAGTAAAGAGTAGGTCAGGAGATCTAGTGATGTCACTAATTATCAGAAGGACTTCTAATGTCCTCTCTCGGGGAACAATATTTCTGTGTATCTAGTATCAATGAGGCTCCAGGGATGTTAGCCTGAGCATCCCTTTGTCTTTGGATTTGTACACTTATAATATTGCCATGGCTACATCACATATTGTTGTTATGATGCAGATGTTTAGTTTAGTTTATTTTCATTGCACCTTGTACAATGAAATCAAACACCATCTTCAGTGCACATCATGACCATGAAAAATAAACACAAATACACATCCTTCATACTCCACACATTGAATTGAAAACCCCTGACACCGCACCAACACTGCACTATACAGCAGAATTCAAAAGATCTACTGCCCTGGGATAGAAGCTGTTTTCAGCCTATTTGTCCTTGTTTTTATTATTCTGTACCGTCTGCCAGATGGTAATAGTTCAAAAAAAGGGTTGCCAGGATGAGATGGATCTTTGAGAATGTTTTGAACTTTAAGGCAGCGGAAGCTATAAAGCTCTTCCAAGAGGGGAGAGGGCAACCAATGATCTTCTGGGAAATGACGTTAACCCTTTGGAGTGCTGTCCTATGTGATACTTTATGATTATCCCTGAGAAAAAGCTTATTGTTGAATCAGTCCTTATCCTCAATGTTTTTTGAGACATGAAGGGAAGGATGTTGCATTAAAAACACAACACATTAAAGAATAAGCAGTACTGTAGAAGCACTCTCATTTTTTTAAAACAAGGGGAAACTACACTAAAAGGATTACTGTAAGCAAGAGTGGGAGACACACAATCTTCAATTATCAACTAAATCCCGAGACAGCAAAACCAAAGGGGAGGAATACTGGTGTGTACCAGAGTAATATCTGAGGAGCCAGTTTTTTCATCTCTTCAGAAACATCAACCGCATAAAAGGAACCAACTAGACATCTATAGCTCCATGATGTTTCCCCTTTTCAGATCAATGTCTTCATATTATCTACACCATTATTGTTGTTTACCTGTGCAATGAATGTAATTATTTTCTATGTCAGTTTTTTTACAACCCAACTTGAGTGGATCTTCAATCCAGCTTTCCCAAAGAAATGCTTCTCAGAAAACTTACTTGGCCAACAATTCCAAACTGCAGGCAAAGCTTGACTGGGTGGACAAGTCACTGAAGAAAGATCGTGTAGCTATTGAATCTGTTTTGCACATGAGAAGGAGCTACAGTGCACCACCATCTGGACAGGTGAGAACACTCTTCATCTATATATTGCAGGGGAGGGCAACTTTTGAAGACTACAATTGTGTACAGTTTATTTATGAAATACTAGGCCTAAACTGTCTGAGGGACACCTCAGCTTTGCTTTGAGGTGAAGACTTGGAAAAACTTACCCTGCTATAAAGGGGTCTTTTTTTCAGAAATTACTGGAGAAGGAAGCCCCTTGGGATAGTCCCAGAGAAGTGGATGCCAACCCAGCTAAGATAGACTTCAAACGGCAGAAGTGGGAGCAGAGACAGCTTAGGAAAGAGCAACAACAACAGGAAATCCATCTCAAAAGAGAGATGCGGCTTGAAAATAAGAGGTAATGGAGCGGTGTAACTCCCAAATTGGGTGGAAGAGAATAAACTGAAGCCACATAAATCAGGGGTGTCAAACTCACAGCATCATGGCGGCATCACGTGACGTATCGGGACTTTTTCCCCCTTTGCTAAACTGGGTGTGGGTGTGGCCGGCGCATGACGCATCCAGCCTGTAGGCCGGGAGTTTGACAGCCCTGACATAGATGTTCTGTGTCTTTTGTTTTCATTTCTTGTGACTTATGGGAGATAATATTCTTTACAAATAGTATGTTCTTGCTTCAGCCATAGAATGGGAGATTAAGTTCTACCTATGTCAAAAACTTGAGATCTCTTAGTCCTCATTGTAAAAACTGAAACAGTATTTATCACACATCATTCATTTGTTGGTAAAAATATATGAAAATGGAGCAGAATTGTAATTGTAATTGTAATTGAATAGTAATCCGTTGTTTCAATTGCTGTCCATGAACAAGGTTATTATGGTTCCAATGGTGTTAGATTTGATCTGTTCCTATTTAGTATTTTCCTATGTATGCATGCTTTCCTGGGATTGCATGAATTCCTGATCATGTGAAAAATTAAACATAATTATGTTCTCTGAAATGATCTCATGTGAGCCTAACACTACAAAGACTTGCAAACTTAAAATGTGAATTCAGGAGTAAAGTTTCGTAGCTCATTGTTTTATTTAGCATGCTAGGATGTGTTTATAAACAGGATCTATTTAAAAAAAAGCTAGCTCATTTGTTAAACAGGCAGCAATCTCTCCAGCGGACATTGCAAGGCTCACAAAAGCTTCAGGAGCAGAGTGACAGAGCTGAGCGGCATCTGGAGCAGCTCCGAGGGGCAAAGACAGAGAGAAGAAGGCAGGAATCCCATTTTCGGGAAGAAGAAGGAAAGAAAGAAAACCAAAGGAGAGAATTCTTAAAGGCACAGCACAAGCAGAGAGAGAAGCAGCTGGCAAAACATAATCAAATGATTGATGGTCAGGAAAAAAAGAGGCTGGTGAGAGCACAAGTCTGTTTTGTCTTTTCCAAAATTCTGAAAATTTTCTTCTGGGGGGATAAATTAGGGATCAGGCATTATCAGGAACAGTTGCTACCTTCGCCAAAGAAAATGTAACTCTCTGCTGAGATAAATGTTATGATGTAAATATATGGAGAATCAGATTCATTTGTATAGATTAATCTGAGTGCATTTGAGGGCTCAGAAGTTGAAAGTGGGATGGATTTGAAATGTAGGAAAGAAATAAAATCATATGAATATTTAAAGAAACAAGTGGCTTTCTTAATTTCTAATCAGAAATTCAGAACCCCATGCTTGGAAATGTTGAGGGTTAATTATTCAGAACTAAGCAAATCTTGTTTGTGTGTGTGTGTGTGTCTGTGTGTGTACCCACAGATGCACATATATACAACTACAAATAGGTATATAAATATCTGTAAACTCTAATTCTCATGACTTTTAACTGGGCAAAATGGTGCATCATTAGGGCAACCATTTTTGAACCAAGCTACCTAAATTAACCAATAGATCATTTAAAGAATGCATCCAAAATCCATGACTCCCAAGGGATTGAAATTTGAGGAAGTTATGGCTATTTCAATGCTACAAACTGCTGCTGGAATCACGTGATCTTCATTTTCAAAGTTCTGTGGCAGTTTCCCAGCCTGTCTGATAATAGCTGCTGAGGATAAATGACTTCCCTGCTGGGTAGGAAAGGGAAAAGAAGGAAGAAGGGAGGGAGGAACAGTGCAGTAAGCATAACCAAATTCCTGCTTAACTACTACTCCAAAGCGTACCTTATTACTGAAATTTGCTACTCTATATGTTCTAGCAGCATTTGAATTAGTTGGGACGTTGAAGCAGCTTAGCCAATTTGGGATGAGTTGTCTTCTTCACCAGTTAAGCTTCCAAGCTATGTTTTTTTTCATTTATTTTTCTTTCAGTCATTTTTAAAAGATTTTTATCCTGCCCTTTTTATATACAAATCAATGTGGCAATCATACCAATATTCCTTCCTCTGTAGGGATTATGTGAGATTAGTTGGACTGAGAGAGACTGGCCAAAGTCACTCAATCAGCTTTCATGCCTAAAATAGGACTGGAATTCAGTCTCTTGGTTTCTAGCACCTTAACCATACCTCTCATGAAATCACATTATTTTGTTAACAATTTTGATGCAATAAAATGTTTTTTGAAAAGATGTGATAGAAGAGCTGCAAGTATGCAGAATAATTAATCTTGTACCCTTATGATTTATATTGACTGTTTCCTAGTATGATTTGATTGCTTATTGCACCCTATGACTATCATTAAGTGTTGTATCTTATGATTCTTGATGAATGTATCTTTTCTTTTATGTATACTGAGAGTGTTTGCACCAAGACAAATTCCTTGTGTGTCCAATCACACTTAGCCAATAAAGAATTCTATCTATCTACCTTAAGTAATCTTATGTTCTTTTCTATAGGCACTTCTCAGGAACAGAAAAGAAGTCAGGCAAAAGAATGCAGAAATTGCCCTGAAGGAACAGGTTGCAGAAAATAAGAAAAAGGAAGCTGTCAAATGCCAGTTGTCCCATAAGCGAGAGCAGGTTTTACAGAATAAAGAAAAGGAGATGCAGATGCAGAAAGGACTCCTACAGTATCTCAGGGAACATGATCTCTTATTGCTCCGTGCTTCTATGCTACCATAGAATAAACCAATTTCTGCAACCAAGGTACTAAACACAGACAATGCATTTGTGAAATAGTTCTGAGTCTGAAGCTGAGCACTTTGAGAACTGAAGAGGAGGTAGTAAATGATCATTATTTATCATCCCAATTTTCATTTTCTGTTTCATCTTAGTTATCTTCAAGCCACTTTTTTCTGATTTTTATATTTCATTTCAATTTTGCTTCAGCTTATTTCTTGCAATACCACCCGAAGCACCTTTGAAATACATTAAATTTAGGAAGTGGAATAGCATCAACCTCTTGAAATTTAGTCTTGTCCACAAATGTATCCCAATATAAAAATAAATCCTTCAGATTTATATGGCTAGATTTATTTGCTGTCAATACAGTTCAGCTGTTTTCCCATTTTTAAAATTATTTTGGGAAGAATGATCATATATACATGTGCAGGTAGAGTTTTTAAAAAATGTATTTCCTTTTCCCTTCTCACGCTACATTAAAGTTATTTCTCCCCTTCAGATTATCCTTTTAATCATCAAGGTATTTTAAAGTAACTTGCCTGGAATAAAACTGGGTGATTAAAAATAATATTCCCTTCCAATCACTAAGTGCATTAAGCAGCCTTAAGCCTGTTTCACTTCTCTCAGCCAAACAGCAGATAAAAAAGAAGGATAACCTTAAAATGTACTAAAATTAACAGGGTATGCCAGGCCATATGCTTGATGTTAACCTGCAAAGTTCTTAATGGTTTGAGATTAGAAGCAACTAATGGACTAATTTCATCACCTGTCAAGACATTAGTCTAATGCTCCTGCATTTTGGAGATTACTCAAGCTGTTATTGGCAACAAAGCTTTATGCTGCCTCTGAGTTGGAATTGTCTTCGTTGTTACAGATCTCTAATGGTGTTCATCTTTTTCTGTATTTTGTGCCTAAAAGTAAAATCTTCTCTGGCAGGGGAGAGCATGCCATACTTGTGAGCAGGATCACCAAGCACACAGAATAGGATTGACACAAATAGGATTGACTGTGAGCAAAAAGACATAGCCCTATCCCTAATTCTATAGGCCAGTGTTTCTCAGTATTAGTAACTTTTACAGAAATCCCCAGCCAGCATTGAGTTTCCTAGCAATTAGGTGAAATTGTGCTGCTCTGGTTGTCAGTTGTCTCTCTTAAGGGTAATATTGGTTTGGACTTATCAGTGGGTCCTTTGGGCCTTTGAGTAGTTTCCTGAAAGCCAAAATTTAGATTAAAGATTTCTAATGTGACATATATTATATTGGTGCCTTCCCTGGACTTTGACTGCCTATCCCCAAGAGTGGTTCATAAAATTTCATTAGACTGCTTTCATTGTTCACTTGTGTCCATTTTTGTGTTTGGCTTTTTAGGGGAGATGTAATAGCAAAAAAAGTTTAGGAATCTCTGTTCTAAGGCCTATACTAGGCTGTGTATCTGTGTTATAACTGTTTGCATTGCAGTTTACTATATTAATCATATTTTTATGGGTGCGCATGTTTAGGTTTCTATTGTCTACCAGAAATGCACATTTGGTTAGAAAGGTGGAATATTCATTTTAAATATATATATTTAAATGTATCAGACTAATTTCCTTAAATTCTTGCCATGTTGGGAAGGAGTTTGTAATGTCATGCTTTTGACCTGAAAAAGCAAAATTCAAAAGGAAAAATTTAGAAAGTCTGTTTTTTTCATTTACCCAAAACCAGAAGCACCGTGAAAAATCATTTCTTGCAAAAAATTTTTTTTATTAAGTCATCCAACTTTCCCAACATCAGTAGATAGAGTTAGACGTATTTCCTTCTAAAATATGTCTCTCTATTAGTAAAAACAAATTTAACTAATAATATTTTGGAACATAAATGACTGCATACTAATTCATTGGAAATTACAATAATCATTTTAACCATGTTAAATCTTTGATGCTTTCCAGACCAGTTTCTCTACAGCTAAGAAAGCAGAATGCTGATAGAAATGAGGAAGGAAGGGAGGGAGGGAGTGAGGGAGGGAGAGAGAGAGAGAGAAAGAGATGATTGATACATGCCATCTTGTTTTCCATTGTCTTGAAATGGGAGCTGGACAGGTACTGGAGCTGTAAACAGGTTTGACTTCCTTGACACTGGTGCAACGTAAGGGATTTTCTGTGTACCAGGAGTCACAACAAATCATCTGTTGACAGAAAAACTACTGTAGAATGCATCTACAGATGCCTTTAATATCAGCATCCTGAATCAGACTCTTGCAGTTCTTTCTTACCAGATGACCAGAACAGTTCTATTCCTTCGAACTGAAGCAGATGAATACTCCTTAAAGGATTAGACCTTAATTTCCAAATTCAAAGGTCAAAGTGCTTAGCATCTGAAGAGATCTGAAGCAGCTTCTCACTAAGGGGAGGAGTCTTCTTCCTAATTTGGTGGGTTGATGAGAAGAGGTTTAGCTGCCTTCAGAACATCCAGATCAGGGTCTAGGGAGCGACCAAGACCTTCCAAAACCATTATGGCAAAAACAACACAGGCAAAGTTGCTTTCCAGCTTGACCTAAAAGCACAAAGAAAGAATCAATTGGAGAGAAAATGTCTCGGAGTGATTGACATCATGGATACTTTCTGGATGCCTTACACAAAGATAATAAACAGGTGGTGGTGGGGAAATGGAACTCTTTGTTATAAATAAAAATTATATTCACATTGTTTGGACTGCTTTTTGTAAAATGTTTACAATAGGAATCAAAACAAATACAGTAGCTTGTAGTTTACTATCTGGGGAAACTGACGGGAGATTGCAAATAGCGATTATATAATCGTGGGGGTCTTAGCGACTTGTCATAGACACAAACAGGTTCCCTGTTCAATCACATGACTATGGGATGGAGACTATACAGTGACATTTTATGTCAGTCACAAGTGCTTTATGGCCTCTAAGGCACTCTTTTCCAGGCCATCATAATTGTGAATAATCATTAAATGACCAGTCATAAGTTGAAGGCTACCTGTATTGACTATTTTCAACAGTCAACATTTTCTGGAACTTTCAGATTTTGAACTACAGCATCCAGAAATGCTGGATATGCAGTCTTTACACATGAGAAATACACATCCTGCTTGTTACATGGCTTTAAGCCACTGTGAAAAAGTTCATACACGTAAATGATCTCACCTGATGGGTCATAAGTAACTTGAAAACACTGGACAATAAACTTCCAACTTGAAACTAAGAGAAAAAAAATTAAAAATACAATTCAATTAATCAGGGCACCATAATAAGGAACCACCAATTCAAATATAGCTTAGAATCTTGCCAAGAACTGGATAGCAGATTGTCAACATTACTGAAGTGTGTTTAGATTAAGTATGTGTAATTTTTGTCAGGTGAAGAGCCAAAGAAGGCTTTCTGCATCATTCTGAACAACTGAACTCGACTCCCACAGCAGGTCCCAAAATAGGCTTTCTTTTTGGGGGGTGGGGAAGTGTGCTAAGCTTGTCCCTTAAATCCCACTCCTCAAATGCAAACAAAATGGACAATTGTCTGACTCTAAAGTGGCAGCCCCTGATGTGTACTTTTATATCCCTGACTTAGATTATAGAAAGTTGTCGTATACTCTTATCAGATTGTGTTCTGTGTACTCCTGCATGACTAACGCTGACTGGCAATGATCCTTTATAAAATATTTTTTATTGAAGTTTAAAATTATGAAGATAAAAAATTAATAGAGACTAAGAAGATTATAACCAAGAAAAAAATAGAAAGTGCCAAAAGGGGAAAAAGATGGAGAGGGGAAAATATGAAAAAAAATGAAATCAAATTAACCAACCCTAGGCAAAATGAGGATAAGGATTGGCACCTAGCAATGGAGCCATCTGAGTTTATCTCTGGTTCCCTGGGAACCCCAAGCCTAATTATGTAACCAGGTCTTGAGGGACATTCAGGATATCAAAAGGAATGGAGCCAGGGGTGGGATTCTACCTGTTCTGACCGGTTCGGGCGAACCGGATGTTAAAGTTACATCTGGTTCACCACACCGGTATTTCAACCGACCGGCTGGCCCTGCCCCACCCGCTCCTCCCAGGAGCCTTCACGTGGCCCATTTTCAATGGCAGTAATGCAGGGTCCGCGCGGAGGCTCTGGGAGGGGGGAAAAACGGGCCTTCCGGAAGTCTGGAAATGGTCCTGTGTCCAGCTTTTGGAGGGCCTCCAGAGCCCAGGGAAGGCTATTTTGCCCTCCCAGAGGCCCAGTGGAAGCTTCCAGACCCTTGTGAGGGCGAAAACAGCATCCCCTGGGCTCTGGAGGCCCACCAGAAGCTGGAAACAGGAAGTTCCGGCAGGCCACTCCCACCATGGTCATGCCCACCCAGCAACTGGTTGCTGGGATTTTTGAATCCCACCCCTGAATGGAGCTAATTAATTTGGGAGGGCGGTGGATGGGAAATGTTCAGTGTAATGAGGCAGGCCACGCACTGTGCTCAGAGATACATTCAACAAAAGACCACACTGAAATAGATAGCTGACCTTCCCCAGTGCAACAGCATTGTTTCTTGCCCTTGTCACCAGCTCCGCCATGTCAGCCTTGAATTTTTCCACATCTTTGCACTGGTTAGCTCGGGAGTGATGGAGAATCAACTCAGCCACTTTTTCCCCCTATGGAATAAATCAGATTTTATGGAGGTGGATTCAAGGCATGATGTTTGCTAAGCACAGCTTACCACTTTCAAGGAATTTCTCCCCCAGCCCCCGCTGCTCTCCAGTATTTGTCTTTATTGGAGTTCTTATTCCAACATAGATCAAAATATAACAGGCCAAGTAGAGCCGAAGAAGCTTCTTGGATGAGAAGCAAAATGTCTTCAGAGAAAAACCAGGAAGTCCAGTTGCCTCTTGAAAAAGCACCTTTAGAACCTAAAGAGTTTTGGTACAAACATAGCTACCCCTGATATTTTTTTTAACTGGAGTAAATCCTGATCCAAAATTCATGATTTCTAACTCTACTTGAAGGATTTTTGGTTAGTTTAACCATAATTAATACTCATTCAAATACTTGTTGGATCCTCATCTTTTAGTAAATTATAACATGCATTTATGTGCTTGGTTTTCATTAGAATGTTATGGAAATCCAACTAGTAATTCTGGCACTCAGGATTTATCATGTGCCAGCCCTGCAAAATGTAATATATTCAAAAACCTGTGTCTCAATACAATGTGTGAACCATGCTTCTAACTCAACATAATAAAAATGTTATGAGGTACAACAGTGGAGAGGTGAATCATGAAAAGTATGCTGTGCTTTTCAAAGACTAGATATTTTCTTCTGAACTTTCCAAACTTTGTATGTCACTGTTACACTCATGACTCACCTGCCCTAATACAATGCAGGTAAACACTGCCCGGAAGTTCTCCAGATCTGTAGTCTGCAACTCAGCCACAATTCCTGCATCCAAAAGCACTAGTCGGAGTGGTGAGGGTGAAGGTTGAAACTCTACAATTAGTGTATCCAACAGATCCACTATGACTGTCCCCTCTTCAGGATGATCACCAAAGTGTTCTGCTCCCTGGACCAGGATATTTCCAGGATGCAGATCAGCATGGACAAAGTTATCAACAAACACCTGAAAGATTGAAAAACACACCATATTAAAGTATAACTTCTCATGGCAACTAAATCATATTAAGAAGCCATTATCTAGCATAGAATCACTGTTTTCAACAAGGTCCACTTCCACTGAATACTGTTTTTTTAGTTGAATTGGTGAGTCCCTTCTTAAGGCTTTTTGCTAAATATTTAATGTATTTAAGCAAATTTCCTACAGGAAATTAAGCAATTTCATCCAGGTCTCTGACCTCTATCTCTTGTGCGTGTGGGTTTAAAAGTGGTGTTGTTTTAGCAACATAAGCAAGAACACACCTACTTAAGCAAGAGTAGCAGAGGAAACAAATGGGAGCCATAAAATGTCTACTTTTTTTTAATTAGATTTATATGCCGCCCTTCTCCAAAGACTCAGGGTGGCTTACAATTTTTGGGATACAACCCAATGCGCTCAGCAATAGCCTTCATTCCATTGTATATGCCTGCTTATTACTAAGCAGCATTTTTACAAAGTCAGCTTATTGCCCCCAACAATCTTGGGTCCTCAATTTACCTACAATAATTGCAGGCAGCTGGAACTTAAGTGCTAGGCATTTAGCAGCCTGCACCACCAAGGCCCAATCATTTTAGATTCCAAATGCTCTTTTAGTCCCTGCCCTTCCAGTGTTTATCCCCATCCAACATGTTTCATTGTCAATGGGCTCTTTCTTTAACATCCACTGAATGTTTTCCTCCCCAAATAGGGAATTACTGCTTTGTCATTCCAGCTCCCAAGCAAGATATATCATGCTTGGTTTGTACTTGCCAGCAATTTTTAAGAGAAGAATTCATTATGCAGTATAATTTATTCAGATTGCATCATTGGGGGACTTGATTTTTAAAAAATACAATGCATGATTTTATTACAACGTAAGCTAAATTGAAAAGAATTGCCCAAGCTTAACTTAACAATGTTCTCTTACCATCTTTAGAAGCATATCCATTCCCATCTTGGCTATTTTTTGCCTTAGTTCCCTTTTGGTTTCTATGTGCAGATAGTGGGATATGGGTTTGCTCTCCTTAAACAAAGATCAGGAAAATAAGGAAAAACCGTACACACTTGCCAACAAATCTTTCAAGAATATTCTCTGATGCAACATGAGCTCTAAAACTCTCATCGACTATGGGCTGCAGGCTTCTTCATCAAAAAATAAGTCATTAAATGTCAGCACTGCAAAGATGCTGCGTCTCAGCACTAGACATATGCAGTTATAATGGCATTCATTTTCAGTGTGGAAACAGACTGTGGTTTTGTAGCCTTTAAAAGCTTAAGAACCTTTAATGAATGCAGTTGTTTATAGATCTACTTCTGCAGAAGTGTTTTTCTTTCATGTATGCCTAACCTTGTGATCTTCTTTCAAGGAGCTAAACAATTATTTATTTCATCCTGAGTAACAGACACCCAATCCCCAATCACACATAATGAAGTCTATGTAAGCCAAGGGTGTACCAATATCTATGGAGATTCTCAATCATCCAGGTCATGCTTGTCCCAAACCTGTTTTTTTTTTCAAAAAAGGAAATTGGACTTTCCTGGTGTTTTCTCTGAAAACGTTTCACTTCTCTTCCAATAAGCTTCTTCAGAAGCAGTTTCTGGGATGGGAAGGTAAACATTTTCAAACAAAGAAGCCTTAAGAGCCTTGGTGGTGCAGGCTGTTAAATGCCTAGCACTTAGTTCCAGCTGCCTGCAATTAGTGCAGGCTTGAATCTCACCAGGCTCAAGCCTTCCATCCTCTCGGGGTAGGTAAATTGGGGACCCAAGATTGTTGGGGGCAATAAGCTGACTTTGTAAAAATGCCGCTTAGTAATAAGCAGGCATATACAATGGAATGAAGGCTATTGCTGAGTGCATTGGGTTGTGCTCCAAAAAAACTGTAAGCTGCCCTGAGTCTCAGGAGAAGGGCAGGATATAAATATGAATTTAAAAAAAATGCCAAGAAAGTCCAGTTGCCTTTTGGGGGAAAAATGATATTTGGGCCAAGGTTATACCCTTTGAGGCCAAGGATACCTTGCTTCCTTCAAAAGCTTAGGTACAACACTGGTTTACCTTTGAAAAGGTTGCCATTGAATAGCCATCAAAGTGACAGAAGAAAAAAGTATTAAATAATGGGAGATACTATTCACATTTAATTAAACTTAATTTAAATTAAATATTTCCTCTGTCCTTTTTATTATTTTGCTGTTGTTTATCAGGCTGTCTCTTTGTAACAGTCTCCAGCTTAGAGAGATCTTCCATCAAAGTTGGATGCAGAAATAGTTAGAGCATTTAATCAGCACTCTTGTATTTAAATAGAGGAAAGTTTGTTAAGTTTCTCAACTTTCTGCAATCCTGCCAAACTTTCCCACCTCAGGCAGGTAACAAAAACTGGGGGGAAGGGAAGTGAGAATCCACTGACACCAATGCAGTAATGAGCTTTCCTGACTCATGAGATTAACAGTTTCTAACTATTCATAAAATCGGTTAACATATATTTTTGCTAACTGACAGAGTTGGAACACTTGATCACCCAAAGTCTCAGTGGAAATTGCAGATGCTGCTGAACCACAACTCCCAGCATCTCTCAGGCTGGGTAGAGGCCTTTCCCTGCTTCATCTAACCAGTATTCTTACCTCAAAAGTTTCCACTAGGACATTTTTTGTCACAAATGGGTGAAGAGGAAGGGGAAATCTCACATAATCTGTACCCTTGAAATTCAGATGGAAGTGTTGTAGGTTTTTTGCTTCATAGCGCAAGTCAATCTAAAAGAAGTGAAGAAAAAAGGATACATACAAGGACTACACATTCTTATTACATTAAGACAACCATATGCAAATCCTCATTTAGTCTTAAAATCATGCAGGAGCTGTGGGCCAATGTTACCTAATAGACTAACCTTCTTTAGAACATTGTTGGCTTTCATACTTAATAAAAATAACAAAATAAATAAAACAATCTTATGAACAATACCGGAATTCTCTTGTGCTACCATCAGTAATATGGATGACAAAGCTGAATTATCTTACAGATTGCTGAACAGAATGCATCTTGATAAAAGGTTAAAGAGATGGAATAAATTAGCTGGATTCATAGGCTTCTGTTTCCACCTACAGCAGGACAAAAATGACTCAATATGCAGCACGACAAAAAATCTGCGTTGTGAGACATCAGGATTACAAGTGTCAAATTGTCCAAATGTCTTCCCTTCTCTTTTCTAGAGACATTTATAGTTGGTTTTGGTCTCACAAAACACAAAAAATGTTTGATCATATTTTCTCACTGAAATCTTAAGATACGTTTTTTTTAAATATGGAAAGTTCAAAACACAATTACATGAAATAAAATATTCAGTTTTAAAACCAGTCTGCGGGAAGTTATAGGTTTTCAAGAGGCCAAATTTGTATTATTTACTAATAAAACCCCAATAAATAGGGATGGAAAGAACAGCCAAAAAGTTGATACTATGCAAGGTACTGGTTGATGGGGAAGATGAAGAAAACCAAAATTAAGGAGTACAGAGACTGGAATACCAAACATAAAATTCTTCTAAAACTTTATAGGCACTACTTATTGTTTACAAATATGTCAGTTGCAATAATGTAAAATTGAATTTCACAAATTGAAGGTTGTGAAGTATAAATAATTCTTCATTTAGTGTTTCTCAACCTCAGCAACAACACAATTTGAAATCCACTCACCTTAAAGTTCCTGCAAATGAGAAACACTGGCCTACAGAGGCACAAGTGCAGAAAATAAAATAAAACAAAACTATAAGCTAAAGTTCAAGGCAAACTATTTCTACCTGTTGAATCATGAGTTTCTCAAACTCTTCCACAATCTCAGTCACACTGAGCCACCTAATTCCAGGGAAAAGCTCAAGAAATCGACTGCCAATTTTCATGAGAAATAAATCCATCTGGACCTGCTGAACTAATCCAGGATGCAGCACCTAAGTAAGACACAAGGCAAACAATCTCTTATTAACAAACATCTACTCATTGCAACAATTCAGGTATTGTGATGATATAGTCCATACTTCCAGATTTTATTATTTATTGTATGGGAATACAATTGTAAAGCTATCAGGAAGTTTCTCTGTTCTTGTGAATTCTAGTCTTTATTATCTGTGGGACAAAGTCTCTCAACCTTGGCAATTTGAAGATGTGTGGACTTCCAACTCCCAGAATTGTCCAGCCAATGGAAGGTTGAAAAACAGTGGTCTGAATTATTGGAATAGATTTATAATTTTAAAACAAGCTAAAAAGATGCCTCTGAATAAACTGGGAAGATTTCAAGAATATCTTATTTAAAACCAACACAACTACCTATGCTCACAAAATTTTTAGAATAAACAACCTGCACAAATACTGTTGCTTTGATGACTGGGCATTCAGAAAACAGTGCAAAAGATATTGCTGGAGTGATAACATTTGGAGAAAACAATGAAACATACCAGAGGAACAAATATATTCTCTCTGTTCCTCAGCCATCTTGTCCTTTTACTCATATGCATATTTAATTGATCCACAAGGGATAATGAACTAAGGCTTTATTCATATTACAACAATTGATCTGGGCATATAAACTCCTGAATTCAACAGAACATAGTTCTGAGTACAGACACAGAGTATCAAATCATAACTTATTTTGAAATAGGTATTTGAAATTGCACCATTCACTAAATACATTATTACAGTTCTAAAACTGTAACATTTATTTTAGTTGCAGACGTATTACATTATTCAGGAAAGCTCAAAAGTATCTGTGATTCATAATGGAGAAAAGTATTGGTAGTCAAGGAGCAAGTTACAACAGTTCTACACAAGTTTATGTTAACATTAGTCCACTTATATTCAATGAAACTTACTCCTTGGTTCTTGCTATACATACCCCGTGAACATTTTATTGCATTTTAATGTTTGCTTTAAATCAGGGGTATCAAACTTGCATTGTCGTGATGGCATCACGTGGCATATTGGGACTTTTCCCCCCTTTGCTAAACCGGGTGGGGGTGTGGCCAGCGCATGAGTTTCACAGCCCTGCTTTAAATGCTTACAATTTATTTTAAAAGTAGTAGATCCAGTGACTACATGAACACATCCATGTAATTTCTTGGTAACAAAATTGTTGCCAATTGCCATTTCTGGAATTTCCCAATCCAATATCACTCTGGGATTATGTGATAGCCCCACCAATAATTAAGCTCCACCAGGCACCAAACAGGGCCCAAGCCTGTTTAGCTCTCCAAGTTCTGCTAAAATAACTACAATTTGCAAAAAGAATTAGCAAATTGTTTTTTATGCTTTAAACCTTAACCAAATCCATCTATCCATTTTGTTATGCATTGCTAAGTAGGAATGAATAGTTCTGCAGCCATATTACCTTAATGGCTACTGGGAAAATATGGTTCCCCTTGGAAACTAAGGGTGGGCTTAGACTTCCAGAGCTGGAATTCTGTATGACGCTTTCATAGAAATCATATTTGTGAAGTGGTTGACCGTCACTTTCCAAAACATCTTTGTGCTTCCTCCACCAGAACCATCTGAAAAGTCCTTTAAGACCTGAGATCTTCCAGACTTCCAGAGCAGAACCCAACACAGAAATCTTTGCACGTTCACTCAGCACTGGGTCTCTTAACGTGGAATTATCTACATATGCTTTGTATACTTGAGCCACACACCCAGATCCAATAGGTTCTCTGCTTTCAAACATGAATATCTTCTCCCAGACTTCTCCAAAGGCTTTATCTAAGGAGCGTTTGGTGTAATCCCATGGGTGAGGAATCACTTTGATGTGAAGCTTGGAGAACTTGACACAAAACTCTTCAGAAAAGAGGTCCCGTCTGGTGCTTGCCCACTGCCCCAGTTTGATGAATGTGGGACCAGAGGACTCTGTAAACTTAAGAAGTAGGTGGAGCCAGAGTGTAGCAAAGCTCGGGGAAAAATAGGTAAAAGGATAAAACCAAACCAAAGGGCTAAACTTCAACAACAAGATGAAACCTCGGATAATTACAGAGAAGGCAAATCCAAGATCCCGAAGGAAGGCCACTGAAGAAAGTCTTGCTTGACTAAGACCACCAACGTTGGTGTTGATAATTTGACCAGCGGCACCTTCGCACTTTGTCTTCCGAGACAATCCTTCAATCCCCCAGCATACAAATAGGATCTTTGCCACCGCCTGGCATCCAGACCAGTTTTGAATATTAACGCGAGTGAACCGAGTCGCCCGCGTTTTCCTCCATTTTCTTACAAAACACAGAGTTTTCTTCACAGTGAGGATTCTGCCACTGGGAAAGAAGTTCCGGGCAGTCCAGTAACAAAAAACACTCATCCTTCCCGAAGTGGAGATATTAAGGATCTGGGAAAGAAGGCGGGTTCATCTCCTGGATTGGAGGAAACCATCTGAGAAGGTAAAGGTGGAGCACTCAGCTTTCCAAGAGGCAGGCATGCATGCAGGCAGGCCGGCCGTCTAACGCGGGAGGATTAGAAGACTCGCCTTTCCCGTCGGAGAGCCTACGACTTTTGCTGGAAGGAGCATCAGCCCTCGGCTCTCTTGCATCCTTGTATCACACCCAAGCAGAACAAGGCGGCGTATTTAGAGATGCAATTTCCTCCGCGGGTTTGGTAATCACAGGGCACGCAGCGGAAATCCTAGCCAGCTGTGGCTAACGTGAATTCACGTGCCTCCGATTGCTCACCCCGATCGTTGTTTTCTTTGCTCTTTGCAAAGCGCTCCTGTTTTCATCTCTGGCTTCTTTCGAGGGGAGAAAAAAGATTCATCGGCTCGGCGAATTTTCCCCTACAGTTGCTGCCCGGATAGGTTGTGGACGCCGCCTGTAGAAGCTCAGGTATCCTTCAATGGAGCGGGCGTTCCATCGAATCTGGCGGGAGGGCAGGTTGGAACGAAAACAAGCGACAACGTTCCAATTCCAAAGGCTTCCGGCATTGAGGTTCCCGCCTCTTAAAGAGACAGGCCGCGAAACGATAAGCTCGCAGAGCTTCTGTATCAACGACAGTAACATCCTTCGAAAGGGCCTACGTTGATCGTCACCACGCGCGGAAAAGAGGAGAAAATTGGGTAAAAGTGTAGAAAAGGTAGAAATCTTGAGTTTGGCCCTGGGTTTTGGTTTTAAAAAATCGAATGCGCATCAAGCCATCTTATGTGAACAGGCGATAAATCTTCCTAGAAGCTAAAGGATGAAAACCGAGGTGGAAATAAATCATTTAAGGATATCATAAAATGCAAGCCAAGTATAGTTCCAGTATGCAACAATGCCGAGGTTGGGTTTCTTTCTTCACATAGCACATGGAACGAGTTAACTAGTTTTGGCCTTATGTTTTCTTGACAAACCCCATGGTCCCCTATGCTTAGGGTTCGATGTGTCCCAAGAACTCAGAAAATAGGGCTAAAGGAACTACAGTCCATGATTGCAGATAAGCTTATCGGAGGAGATCAGGCTAAGAAAGTTTAGGCCACCATAATAAGAGGATTATTACTTACAATCAAGGCAGGCAGCTCATTGGAATTTGTGCTTAGTTTTTTAAAAGTACATTTCTCAGTGGAAATTCTACAGGTAGTCCTCGTTTATTTAGTGTCGATTTTGAAGTTACAGCAGCACTGAAAAAAGTGACATGACCACTTTTCACACTTACGACTGTTGCAGCATCCCCATTGATCATGTGATCAAAATTTAGATGCTTGGCAACTGGCTCTTATTTATGATGGTTAAAGTGTCTTGAGGTCATGTCATCACCAGTGGTGGGATTCAAATTTTTTTTGCTACTGGTTCTGTGGGCGTGGCTTGGTGGATGTGGCAGGGAAAGGATACTGTAAAATCTCCAGTCAGAGGTGGTATTTGCTGGTTCTCCAAACTACTCAAAATTTCCGCTACCAGTTCTCCAGAACTGGTCAGAACCTGCTGAATACCACCTCTGGTCATCACCTTTTGCAGTCTTCTGGTCAAGCAAAGTCAATGGGGAAGCCAGATTGACTTAACAACCATGTTAGTAAGTGAATCAACTGCAGTGATTCACTTAACGGTGGCAAGAAAGGTCATAAAACAGGGGAAAATTCACTTAACAACTGTCTCAGCAACAGAAATTTTGGGTTCAATTGTGGCCATAAGCCGAGGACTTCATGCGTTGACTTCACTGGGAGTTTTGTGCAAAACTCACCCTTGGCCTCTGAATGCCATCCAGAAACAATCGCTTTTAATTTCAGTAACTGTAGTAATTTTTAATTACCATCTGAGGAAATTCAGAGGGACTGTAATTGGTACACAAGATGGACCTGTGCAAAGGCTTTTCCTGGCCAAAACTGCCACTCTTCTTTGAGCAGTAGCTGCGTGTCCAGGAGAATATCCAGGTTGTACACTAACCTAAAATGGGGAAATGGAACATCCTCCCTTTAAGCCAACTCAGATTTAGCTTACACATGCCAGATCAGCACTCTCACCTATAATACAATCAAGGGCAAGGGCAGACATATTTCAAACCAACCTGGCATTCACACTAGGTCTCTCATAGGATCCAGTCACTTGGAACCAAGGCTGAATATTGACTAGATCTCCAGATCCATACTTTGCAAAACAAGCACCCTAATATTAGACTACGTCCTGCTGAATTCAAAGTAATTTACTTTTGAATAAGCCCATATAGAATTATAGTCCTGTTCCCATGTACTTAACTGCAGATAAAGTGTAATTATCTGGATTAACCTGCTCTGCTTCTTAAAGTCGAATTACAAAGATTTCTCATGCCTCTTTATTAAGAAAATGCCATATACTGTAGTTGCCTAATGCACTCTTTTTTGATATAATTATAATATAATCTCTTGATCCTCTTTTTTGTCTGAATGAGTAAACGAAGTCTGGTAAAAGAGACATTTTTCTTAACAATTAAATATAAAAATTAGCTGCTGCAGCTTGGAGAGAAGGATTTTTCTTTTTTAGTTTCAGCTGATTTTTCTATTTGGGTAACAGCAATAATTGCCACATCAGAAAGCTTTTAAATGTTCAGTGTTTGAAGAAAATTATATTTTTAGAATTCTTTAAAATATGTACAATTTTAGAATTTTAAAATATGCAAAAGGAGAGCTTGTGTGGTCTAGTGGTGAAGGCATCAAGTTAAAGACCAGGAGACTATGAGTTCTAGTCCCACCTTGGACATGACAGTCAGCTGGGTGACTTTGGGTCAGTAATTCTCCCTCAGCCCAATTCATCTCAAGGGTTGCTCAAGGGTTGCTCATGTGGGAAAAAATAGGAGGAGGAAATAGTATTATGTAAGTTTGCTGCCTTGAGTTACTTATAAAATAATAAAGGTGGTATAAAACTCTGATATGGGCCAGCTGCGCCCATATCTGGACCGAGATGCCCTTCACATGGTCACTCATGCACTTGTGACGTCCCGACTTAACTACTGCAACGCTCTCTATCTAGGACTGCCCTTGCATACCATCCGGAGGTTTCAGCTGGTGCAGAATGCGGCCGCGCGGGTTGTGATGGGAGCTTCCCGATACTTCCATGTTACACCCCTCCTGCACGGGCTGCATTGGTTGCCGGTTGCCCTCCGGGTCAGATTCAAGGTGTTGCTTTTAACATTCAAAGTCCTTTATGATTTTGGTCCGGGGTACTTGCAGGAGCGTCTCTTGCCAACATCAAATACCGATCACCCTGTGCGTGCTCACAGACGGGGACTCCTCGGGGTACCGTCGGCTAGACAATGTTGGCTGGCGGTGCCTCGGGGGAGGACCTACTCTGTTGCAGCCCCCGCCTTGTGGAATCAACTTCCTTTGGAGCTTCGTTTGGCCCCTGATCTTTGCTTCTTCCGCTGCGGTCTGAAGACCTGGCTGTTTGAACAGGCTGGGCTGGACTGACCTCCTGGGGGGGGTGGTTAATGTATTTTAACTATTTTATCGATTGGGCTTGTCAGATTTAATTGTTTTTTATATATTTATTGTTGTGGTATTTTTATTGTGAGCTGCCCCGAGTCCTCGCGGAGAGGGGGCGGCATACAAGTCCAATAAATAATAATAATAATAATAATAATAATAATAATAATAATAATAATCCCTCTGTAAAATAAATATTATGCTTCCCTATATTCTATTGCTAAAATATCCTCTAGACTGGTTGTACGACTGACATAAAATGTTTTCAAATTCTCAGATTGTTCTTGTTTGAAAACTACTGTATTGCATCAACGTAACCATTTGGAATTAATAACAAAACTGGATTATGTGAAATCATAGTTTAGGGCAATGTGCAAATCCACTCTAATAAAACATTTGTACAATTCATAAATCCAACTCATGTTAAACTTGCATCTGGTAACAATTGTAAAAAGACAAGTCAAAAATTGTAGGGCTCATCTAGAGTCAAAGTCTATTATCAAGTTTTTCGATATCAGTTGTAAAACCGATCTATGGAAGAGGGTTGAAACTTTGGCTCTGCATGATGGTGTTGCCAATTTTATCACTTTGCATTGTTGCAGTTTGTGCCAGATTTCTACACAAGCTAAACACAATGGAAATAATTCTGCTATATTATTCTTCTCAACCAATTGTTAGTCAGTTTAAATATTGCATACAGTGTAGCATATTGTAGGAACTTAGCTATCATGAGTTTAAATATTGCATACAGTGTAGCATATTGTAGGAACTTAGCTATCATGATTTGTAAGCCGTGTTTCTTGGCTTAGCATGTAGCAATTATCTGACACGATGAGTTTTTGTCTATGATGTTTAATATTGTATCCTAAAATACGTTTGAAATGTTGTCAGGCTGAGCTTAAAATCGCCTAGTCATGAAGAAATGTCATTATATTCCAAAAACAGGATAGCCACAATCAAAACATTTTCCAATTCAGCCTTGCTAGTCTAGTACCATCCAGATAACCTTGATCTATTATCTAATGGAATCTGGCTGTGCAAATTGGGAGTGTTGGCAGCTATCCTGTGCTTGACATGCATTTTTTAAAATTAACACCTAGACAAGAGGCTTAGACAAGCTAACTCCATTTGCTGTTGTAAATTATGAGACAACAAATTTTCTACTCTAACGTCAATGGGATCTTTTGTTTTAGGAGGTGCCCAATCCCTGCTAGACACTTAATCCTCTGGAATATGTAACCTTCCCTTGTTAATATCTAAACTGAGAGGTTCGGGATGGAGAAGATGACAGAGGCTGAAATCTTGCCCAGCAAAAGTGTCAGGGAATTTGTTCAGCCAGCGTCCAAATGCAGTCATAGACCCTGACACAAACTTGTAGTTTTATATAAATAAATATATTTACATGAAACAAGATAGTCAGGCAAACAGGAGCATTGTCAGGTAAATTAAAAAGCAGGGACATCATGAGGTAAATTACAGGGCACCCAGAAGAAAAAGGGAGGGGAACCCTCCCCACCATAGTAACGAATCACAGTGCAGATTGTGTTAGGTAGGAACCAGCCTTCTCTTAACAAATTACAACTGTGTGTTGTGGCTCACTGCACAACTCACTGTTCCAGCTACTAAATACCTTAACAAAAATCAACCCCTTTGTGAGTTGAATTCCAAACTGTCCCCATTGCTCAGACCTACTGCAGCAGATTGAGGAAAGACCTCCGATGCTGTTAGTAAATGAGACAATTTTAATAAATACGATTCAGTTTTATGGTTTCTGGAAGCTCCTTTCATGGCCTTCTTCTTGTTTGTACCCTGAATATTCTGAATTAGCTGGGAACCCAAAAATTTTAAAAAACAGCCATTGTAGTTCAACTAGCAGCCTCCAACTTGAGAAAGCTCTCCTGGACATATATCAGAAATACAGAATCCACAGGTTTGCTATGAGTTCAGAGGAGTCTGTGCAAAATAATAATAATAATAGTTAAACATGCCTCTACCCTCCAACATTTCCCAGACTTGAAATTAGGAACACCTCACGAACAAAGGAAGGGATTTTAAAGTCCTCCCTCCCTCAGCCCTAAATGGACCTTCTGCTCAGCCTATTTTAGGCTGAATTTGTTTCCTCCAGTCATGTTTAATTTAAACAAAAGTCATCAGGAGTCAAGCTTAATCTGCTGGAGACTTTGCCTTTTTCTTCTTGCCAATCCAGTGGCATGTTGGAAATTACATAAAACATTACATTTTGCAATATATAACACCTTGTATTGATGTATTTTTAGGTGTCAGATGTTAGAGGTGAGAAGCATTCATTCCTCAGTAAGACATGCATTGTGATATTCTATGAATGTTGCCTTAGTTACAATGCAAATGCAATGTAATTTTGTGCAGTTCAAACTCTAATGTGCTTGGGAAAAGACTGTAGATCCTTGCAACAAATGTTTAACGTTACTATTGTATTTTTATCACCTGCATGCAAGGGAAGCCTTTCTGGACTTTGGTGACTGAGGTTGTAGGGTGTTCTATGCCATAGGAACAAAATAAATTTCAATTTTTCTTGAGAAAGAGGCCAGTTGGTCAGCCCAAATGGGAAGACACAGGCCCTGATTATGTAATTTATTCTTTGCTCAGTAGGTGGCAGTCATAGAACTTACATGGAGATTGTCTAAGCATACACTCTTCTCATTGAATAGAAGTAACCTCCTATTTGGGTCATGATTTCCCACTTTTAAGGAACAGCATTTCTATTTAGTTGTCCCCTGAAAGAGGCAATATGTAAAAAACAGAACTTTCATTACCATTTTCACCATGGTTAAGTGAATTATAGCAGTTAAGCGAACCACATGATCTTAAGCAAATCTGCCTTCTCCCATTGATTGATTGTCAGAAGGTGGCTGAAAAGATTGCAAATGGCAATCAAATGACTCTAGGATGCTGCAAATGTCATAAAACATGTCAATTGTCAAGCAACTGAATTTTGATTACATGACCATGGAGATGCTGCAATTATTGTGGGAGTAGTGATTGTAAGTCACTTTTTTAGTGCAGTTGTGGCTTTGAATGTCACTGAATGATCGGTTATGGGCCACAGGGGTTCAGGAGAGCCCCTAGCTAAGATTCTGTGCACTCCTGGCTGGCTCCGCCCACCCCTCCCCTCCCAGGAGTCCTCACATGGCCCATTTTGGATGCAGGTAAGTGCAGGGCACGTGCGGAGGCTCTGGGAGGGTGAAAAACAGGCCTCCCGGAAGTTCGGGAAGGCCAGAAATGGGCCCATTTCCAGCTTCCAGAGAGCCTCCGGAGCCCGGGGAGGGCAAAAATGCACCCCAGCCGTGGTGCAGGAGGCCAGCTAGGCCACACCCACCATGGCCACGCCCACCCAGCAACCAGGCAGAGAACCCTTTGCTAAAATTTTTGAAGCCCACCCTGCACAGAGAGCCAATTTTGTGTAGTTAGGCTAAAATAATGAGGCTGAAAACTGGGAGGTGGTGAGTTCTAGTTGTGCCTTAGGCAGAAAGCCAGCTGGTGACTTTGGGCCAGCCACTTTTTCAGCCCTAGGAAGAATGCAAGTCATATCTCAAATATAGCCAAGAAAATTGCAAGAATTAGATCAGGCAGTTGCCAGAACAGTTGTGAGAAGACAAAAGCTAACTCAAAGGCACTCCCTCCCCAATATTTTGATAGGATGTATGCAATTACTGGGTAAATTTATATCTCTTTTTTGTTAAATATTTTTGTTTGTGTGTCTCTGAACATACATCACCACAGCCAACTGCCACAGGGTAAAATTCAAGCAAGTTTTATAAACGGACTGGATGCAAACATTAGAAAACACAACAAAAAGACCCTAAGATAATTCAGACATACCACCTAATAAATTAAGCGTTCTGCAAGACAGTTTGATGAATGAGTCAAATTCCTTCCTTGTATCACCAGTAGGGCTCTTTATTTATTTATTAAACATATTTCTATGTAGCCACAATCAAAACATCTTGGCAACTTACAAAGACAACACCACAGTATAAAATACAGAAATAATAACACAAAAGCCTACCACATTACAAAGAGAAGAAAAAGATGACAACATCAAAACAAAACAAGAGAAAGGTCCCTGAAAATGCTTCAAAAACTTTTGGGAGCAAAAAGAGATCTGGACCTCATGAATCCAAGGAAAAATCTCCCATTCCCTCTCCTCCGCTCCCTCTCAAGTAGGCATGGCTCTTTTTTGGTAGAAACTAGAGTCATTATTTTATATAGTTACTGGAAAAATTACTTTCAAACTTCCTTGTACAGGTGGCTACAGCATTTTGAAAGTAAATGATATGAGGAGAAATTATGTGGTGCTTAACCTTGATAAGCTTTGATAAAAAAAACACTGGCTACAGTTGTAATGCTATAAGAACATATATCTCTAGCAGTTAAGCTGAATTCCTATGTTCTTTTAAGCTATGATTTATTTAGCTATAAATAAATGATTTATTTATTGTTGCCTTAGTTGTAACTAGTTAACACATTGTGCTTGCTTGAAAAGCCATGGTTCGCCCCTCTAAGAAGCACTGAAGGCACTAGACTCAAACACATTCAAATAAGACAGAATGGTTTTTTAATGTGATCTCAGTCACTCAAATTTATAAATTGGGTTGTGGGAGATTTGTAAAACCAGCTAATTGTACTTTGACAACAAACTACTGTTAGATAAACAGTATCTTAATACAATCACTCAGTTAATAGGTATGGGTGCAATTGCGTGACATTCATTTGGACAGGATTCACACAGCACACTAAGCCAAAATGCTGAATAAAACTTGAAACTCAGCAATGCAATTTCTCTAAACATGATTTATGACTAGGCATGTTGTTTGAACCCAGCCAGTTATGGTTTATTCAGCAAACTGGTGAATCTAACTTACCATGTTGTACTATTTTAATTCTTCTGCTTTCAGTCCCACAAGGCATTCACCATAAACACACCTCCTTTGATAGCAAAATCAGGGGGAATGTTTGAAAAATAGATTTTTCTTTCTTTCCTTTTTAAAGAGGAAAAGCCAACAGAACTGAGATGCTTCCCCTCTTCAGTGCATCCTCACTTTTTCACTCAGGGGACCCCAAACGTCTCCGCAGCCCCCTCCCCAAATTCTCCCGTATCCGGGGTTTCCATAGAAACGGCCTGTTTTACAGCCAGCAGTAGATTAGCTCACTGGAAGGGAGTCAAGATGGGTCAGGCCGGGGAGGGGTGGGAAGAAAAGGCTTCGGGGGAAGAGGCGGAGGGGAAAGAAAGGGTGGTATTAACATCCTAAGCTTTGAAAAGGGAGCGAGGGCGCGCCGCACGCTCGGGGCTTGGGGGGCGGGGAGCCCAAGCGCCGATGCTCGCGGGGAGGAAACAGCCGCCGAAAGACGAGAGAAATCCGGGCAAGGAAGCAGCTGCGAGAGACGGAAAGCGGAGCGGGACCCTCGCAGAGCGCCCAGCGGAGAAGGGCTAGTTCGCCGAGAGCCGGAGCGGGAGGGAGAGGCGCGTCTTTCGGAGCCGCAAAGGGCTAACAAAAGGGAGGGAAAGGGGGGGTGGCGAGCGAGCTATGCGACCCGAGGCTGCCGCGGCCGCGGCCCTGCTGCGATTGGAGCGCCCCAAGATGAGGACGGAGAGCAGCCCGCGGACCCTCGTGGAGCAAAGTAGGTCGGCGCCGGGGCTGCAACCTCGCGCCCTTCTGCGCTCGCTACCCACATCGAGGGAGGCGGGGGGGGGGAGCGGCGGAGGAATTCCCCACGGACTTTTTGGGAAGAAGAGGAGGGGGGAATTTTGTGATTTCCTCCGCGCGGGGAAGCTTGGCTGGTGGGATCGATGCGGAGCGGGGGGGGGGCGGTTTGCTGGGTGAAGCCGCGTTGGAGAAGCGGGCGAGCGAGGTTTTTACGCGCAGGATGGCGCGAACGGGGGAGCTTGAATAAGGGGGGAAAGGTCGCGGGTGGAAGGACGAGGGGTGCGCTCGTAAAGTTGGGGTGATCTTTGGGTACCCCGTTCCGGGACTGACGGCTGTCCGGCCTCTCCGGAGATGGAAGGGCGGAACGTGGGATCGAAAGAGGATGGTTTGGTGCATTGGATTCCCCAGAGGCGAGAAAGAGAGTGCCTGGCTGCGAAAAGATGCGGGCGCTCCTGCTGGAAATGGTTAGTTTTCCTACGAGATACATGGAAAGGGTTTGGTTGATTGCGGGAGGGAGGGGCTCTTTGTGTCTCTCAATTCCATGTTGCCCCAAACAGCTCCCTCAAAAGATGCTAAAACTTTCTAGGGATCTCTTTAAAAAGCAATTCCAGGGTTTGTCTGGTTTGCTACAGGCCTATTGGGAGTCCATTTGTACTTTGTTACAGTACCTCCGGGTGTCAAAATACCCCCACACACACACGGAATGGGACTTGTTTCTGAGCCACATCTGGTTATTCTATGCTTTTCTATAAAAAAAACTCCCCTTTCCGTGCCTGCATTAAATAATTTATTTGGCCTTTGTGATGCTTTCAAGAAGACTAAGGGAGGAGTGATAGTGTATCTAAAAGGAGAAAAGCTTTGCAAAGAACTGAAGGAGTGTAGTGAAAAAAATCAGACAATTCTTTAAGATGGATAAAGCTTTGCTTTGAAAAGAGTAGTAACTACAGTACATGTAAAGAGTGGAAAATTGATTACAAAATCCTAGGTTGTTTCTTGTTAAGGTTATTGGATAATTCTCCATTTCTTAAGGAAAATGATTTCATAGAAGGAATGTATGGGACTGAATGGTGAAGCCCTTGCTACTCAGCTTGGTTGCTTGCAGACATTTCATTACCTGACTAGGGAATTTCATCAGTATTAGTGAGTGTGGGGTCAATTGACACATAGAAACAAACCACATTTACATACAGTAGAACCTCTGGTCATGAACTCTTCTGTCCATGACCAAATCCGGTTCTGACCAAAAAAATTCACAAAATTTTTGAACCTGGTCACAAGCACATACTCGGGTGGCGATCAAACATGATCCCTGACCCAGAAATTCCTGAAGATGAAACATTAGAAGATGAAGAAATCGCCAAAGTTATGGAACAAATTATAGTTGTGACCAGAGGTTCTACTGATTCATTCAAGTGAGATAAAGCTAAGAAAGAAATAGACCACAGTAGATCCGCTCCAGCAGCTAGCACCTAGATAAACAGAGATTAACACCAGGCAAACAAGCAAAAAAACAACAACCCAATAATAATAATACCCTAGCCAGCAGAGGTGGTATTCAGCAGGTTCTGACCAGTTCTGGAGAACTGGTAGCGGAAATTTTGCGTAGTTCGGAGAACTGGCAAATACCGCCTCTGACTGGAAATTTTACAGTATCCTTCCCCTGCCACACCCACCAAGCCACACCCACAGAACTGGTAGTAAAAATAATTTGAATCCCACCACTGCTATCTAGGGAACTTTTTTTTTGCTTTGTTCAGCCAATAAACATAAGCAGGGATTAAACACCAGACAAACAAGCAGTAAACAATACTTCAATGAAGGACCTTTTTCTTCGTTCAATCCTTCATATGTGTCTGATCCTGAGAGACTTCCAGTGCAAGTCCCTGCAGTTTTCTTAGAAAGGTTTTCAAAGTAGTTTGCCATTGCCTCCTTTCTAGGGACGAGAGAAAGTGACCAGCCCGAGATCACCCAGCTGATTTTTGTGGCCAAACTGGGACTAGAACTCATGGCCCCTGAGTTTCTAGCCTGATGCCTGAGTCACATCCTCACCAATATTGACAAGGAAAACTACTGCATATAAACAAGGAGCAAACCTCACACTGATTTCTACTGCTGATGTTACCGAGTTGGGGGCTGAAATATCTGCAAGTAACCAAGCTCAGAGGCCATTAAGCACTCCACAAATAAACAATGCAATCCTGGAAAATGATGGAGAACTAAGTTTTGTGGTGACAGTTTTATTCCCACTTGAGCCACCTGTACATTCTTTTGTATGTTTCTGTATTCATATATGTCGGGATTCTGATACACCTATTCTTGCTCACCACCTCGTCAGGCTGTCTGTTGGTAGGTAAGGATAAATCCAGATTGCAGTCATACTTCCATAGTGAAATGGAGAATCACTGGATAGTTAGGAGATGGTTCATTTCAAGGTGCTGGTTATTAGACTATTGTTTGTAAATAGTTGCCATTTGGCAATTACCATTTAGCTTTTAAGCAATGGAAATATGGCAGTGTTTTGATCTGAGACACCCTTCCAATCTTTTGTGCCCCCAATATTGTGTGTGTTTGGAAATGACAAGAAAATTGTGATAGTTGTTGCATTGTGTCAGAGCTTTTTGGATGTAGCTATGAAATGTTCCATAACTTCGTGCAATGTTTTAAATTTCTAGCACCAGATGCCTAAGTAGAACAACAGCGACACACATTTTTCCACTAAATTATAACATTACAGGAAAGTGTGTGTATGTGTGTATGAGAGAGAGAATGGGGTGGGGTGGGATGCGATAGAGTAAGGAGGAGGAAGCCAACACATTTCTGAGACCTGTAGCAATGGCTCATTTCTATCTTTATCTTTCTGCAGGTCTCAGTTGCCTCTTTCTTTCATCTTCAGGTACATGCCTTGTGCTTTTTTTAAAAAAAATATCCTGGAATATAATTTTAATCCTCCCTGTCAACATTAGACAATTTAGAGGCAGAAGTGAATTTAAGATGGAGGCATTGCTATTTTAAAAATACATAGTGAGGATGTTAAGTCCAGTAGATGCTTGAACTGAAGAAAAGATGGTACTCTTACTGCAGATCCTGTCTTTGATTATCCTTCAATATTTGCTTCTGATGTATGATTTTAAGAGGAAATCTACCATAGAAATACACAACCCAGATGCCAAATGAGTCACACACCCCTTCCCCAAGGACTAGATCCTCAAATAGTTGCCAACAAATTGCAACAAAGTGACAGAAGGGAGATTATTAAGTACACAGAATCATATTTTCAAGCATGTTTTATGAATGTAATGCAAATTACATATGTTTTTGTTCTGCTCCCCTTCCCCCGGCCATCTTTTTATGTCCCAGTCTGTCCTACTCTTTAAGTGAATACTTCTGCTCTGGTATGTCATCAAAAAGATAAATTCATTGTCCCAAATAAGTTGGTGTATACTGTATTGTACTAGGTTGGGTGCGTGTGATTTCTTTCTTGAAATTAGGGTTTGCCTGCAATCTGAGGAAGCATTTTGTAACTTATAGTAGCGCCTTCCAGATATGTTGGGATGCTACTCTGAAAATTCCATTCTATGAGTTTTGAGAGCTGCAATCTCAAATCTATGTGGGGAAATTGACCTAGAAAATCTTTCTCTTGCTTAGTATTCTTGGTATAACCGAGTTGTAGCTGCAGTAAGATGCTTGTCTCTCTGATCTACTCTGCTCATGTAATACAGGTAGTCCTTGACTTACAACAGTTCGTTTAGTGACCATTTGAAGTTACAACACACTGAAAAAGTGTCTTATGACTGTTTTTCAAATTTATGACTGCTGCAGTATCCCCATGGTCACATGATCAACATTTGGATGCTTGGCAACTGATTCATATTCATGTTTATCACATATTTATGTGATCACCTTTTGAGACCCTCTGATAAGCAAAGTCATTGGGGAAGCCAGATTCACTTCACTACTGTGTTACTAAGTTAACAACTGCAATGATTCATTTAACACCTGTGACAAAGATCATAAAATGGGGCAACATTCACTTAAGAACTTTTCACTTAACAACAGAAATTTTGGGCTCAATTGAGATCATAAGTCAAGGACTACCTATACATGTATAATACATATGGAGAAGAAATACAGTTGCAAAGATTGTCATTAAAGAGAGCAAGGAATGGTTAAAATTAAATGGTATGGAAAATGCAAGGGCACTTTTGCTGGAGATAAAAAGAGTTTAGGAAGTGTCTGAAGACAGCTAAACAAGGAACTCCAGCAGTGTAACATTAATTAATAATAAAAATGAAATCCTGCACAAAATTTCTTCCAATCAAGTACATATTTTCATCCATTGCCCTCCCTATCTAGTAATCTGGGTGTAACTGTGCAATTACAAACAGTTGTGCAACCAATCCCTCCTCTTCTTGCCACTCCTGCTTACAAACGAAAACGTCACTATCATTTTGAGAATGCATCTTGAAGCGTTTAGGGAAAAGGTACGTGAAAAAGCTTCTTCCCTTCCTCCAACCTCCATAGACATTCCACATAACAGTCAGTAGCATCTGGTTTGTTCCAATGGCAAGTTAAATTACCAGTTTGCTGAGTCTTCCTCAAAGGCTCAACCTCAAAAGACTTTTGAAGGTTGTAATTTCTTTAAGATGAAATAGTAGTGGGATGGTTAACTAAATGATTTGAGTGACATAACTATTGTAAAAGTTAATGTGCCTTCTGCTTGCTCCTTTTCCTCTGTTTCCCCCCACCCCACCCCAATTCTTGGGAGTTACTTGGTGGGTGTATTAAAGGCCTTGGTACAAAAAAAAACCCTACTGTTTTCAATATTTGGAAGGAGCAGATGTGGCTTCTTTAGTCTGTTTGCATCTGTGGTGTTCTTGATACATCTTGAAAATCCCCTGTGTAAGAGTGATAAACCACAGAAAAGTACTCCAGGTTGCACCTGGACAATGGCAACTTAACTTAATGTTTGTTGACACTTTTGTGGTTATCTCGTGTGACTCTTTTGCTCCCTGGTGGTTATGAATGTACTTCGGGAGAAGTTTGTGTTACTGTCTTAAAACGTGCATGACTGTTTTTGTAGGGTTAGGATTGCAGCAACTGATGCAGAATTGAATTTGTGCGAGTTCTCCTGCAAATGCTAGAATTGTTTTTCATAAATCCCAAGAACTCTTTCCTTTTTAGAGGGCATTTCAAGGGAGGACCATCAAAAAAATCAAGATGACAGCCACAATCATTAATTAATTAATTAATTAATTTAATTGATTGATTGATTTGACTTGTATGCTGCCCCCTCTCCAAAAGGACTCGGGGCAGCTCACAGCTAAAACATAACAATAAATAATTACCTAAAACCAGATTAAACAAAAACAAGTCAAATATAAAAGTTTAAAACCTCCAAAGTTAAAACAACCATCAACCCCCCCAGGAGGTCAGCACAGCCTGGACTGCGCAAATAACCAGGTCTTTAAATCGTGGCGGAAGGTGCGGAGATCGGGGGCCAACTGGAGCTCCGGCGGAAGCTGATTCCACAAAGTGGGAGCTGCCACAGAATAGGCCCTTCCCTGGGTCACTGCCAAATGACATTGAGTCGCCGACCGACGGCACCCCGAGGAGCCCCCGTCTGTGCACTCGCACAGGGTAGTTGGTATTTGATGCTGGCAGGAGTTGTTCTCGTAAATACCCTGGACCCATGCCTTGTAGGACTTTGAATGTTAACACAAGAACCTTGAATCTCACTCGGAGGACAACCGGTACCCAATGCAGGTCGCGCAGGAGGGGTGTAATATGGGAGTACCGGGAAGCTCCCATCACTACCCGCGCGGCCGCATTTTGCACCAGCTGGAGCCTCCGGGTGGTATGCAAGGGCAGTCCCAAATAGAGAGCGTTACCGTAGTCGAGTCGGGAAATGACGAGTGCCTGAGTGATCGTGCGCTGGGCATCTCGGTTCAGGTCTGGGCGCAACTGGCGAACCAGCCGGATCTGGGCAAAGGCCCCCCTGGCCACAGCTCCCACCTGCTCCTCCAACTTGAGTGCAGAATGTGGTGCAGAAACCCCTGATCCAAGATCTGTCAAGTGTGAGAAAACTCAATCCTACAGAGCATATTTACAAAGCATTGCCATGCCCTGATTTCTATTGGTGATACTTTATGCTTTAGATTTTTAGAGACAAGAAGCTTTTATAGACTCCTTTGTTGTGCTTTCTTTCCTGAGGCATAATAATCGATTAGCAGGCTTCCAACGATTAAAGAGTAGCTTTCTTACCCATATAACTATAGGTCCAAAAAGCGGCCTGTAATGTTAAAAAAAAAAATAAAGCATATTTTCTGTTCAGTTATTTATATGGCTGCAACCTCCCTCCTTCTTTGTGTGAAAAAAATTCCGTCTGGATTGATATCACGCATAAAGCTGTAACAGGGGTTTATTGGATTTTGACTTAGTGGGTTGCATGAACCAAACCAGAACGCATTACAATACATGTGTTGGGATAATGATCCCCGTGAATGATTCCTTCTGCTCTGAGAGATGATTTCCTTTTCCCCACAATTAAGTTTGAGAGCACATTTCTCACTCTGTGAAACCTCATCCAGCCATCATGTGGAAGGCTGCCAAAAAGCCTAAGACAAGCCTTCTGCCACTAATATTTAGCTCTTCTGTTGAGAAAAATGGTGTTGATAAAGAATTCAGATTAATCCTATTGGTCTTCCAACAAAAGTATTACTGAGGACTTCCCTCCTTCCTCTTCCTCCCCCTTTATTACTTTACAATGTAAGTTTAAATCGGCAACGAACACTTTTGGATAGTATTTGTAGACTTTAGTGGAGAGTAATGCTTTTTCACATTGGCTCTTCCTTGAGTGACCAAGAGTAGCCAGTCTTTTGCAATATTGTTCAGTCTAGCTTAATTTAGTAGAAATGCTAGATACAGACTTTGTTCACCTGGAAAAAAATCATGGTTTCCTTTTAAGTTATTTACAAAGATGAAAAACTGATGGCATTCCAGGCATTGCTGAACTGCAACTTTGACTCATGCTCTTTTTTATTCTTCTGGACAACTGAAGCCATCATTAACATTCATGCCTCATCCTTAACTTGACTAAATGATTCAAAGCAGTTCCTTCATTGTACCTATTAATAGAAACCAGTTATTACAAGCAGGCATCTTCAAGGCTTTTTCAAAAGCTTAGGAAAACTATATCTTATTCTTGATTGGGATTACTACCCAAATGCCATTGGTGGAATCCAATCACCACATGTTAATTGGTTTACAGTGTTAGGGTAGTGGTAGAGATAGAAATGAGAGACATGGTGAGCAGACATCTTTAGCAAATGCAAAAGGAGTTAAACATTTCTAGTTCACAAATCGATGAGATCATGCAAAGCAAAGTCATAAATCATGGGTGTCAAACTGGATTGGGTTACATGATGTATGTGACCTTTTTTGCCTTTGCAGAGCTGGGTGTGGCCTGTGTGTGTGAGAGAGATGCATCCGGCCCGTGGGCCACCAGTTTGACAGACCTGACATAGATGATGCTCTTGTACTGGTTTGTTCCTAATAAGATACTGTGTATCTTCTTATTCTATATCCCTGGTTGAGCTGCTATTTCTATTCAGGAGTAAAAAATCTCACAGGCCTCACATCTCACATTCACAAAAATCTCACATTCCTCAGCCATTAGGCATTGTAGTCCATTGTAGTCACACACTTTTCTATCTTTAGCTCTCTGCCTCTTGAACTTGAAGTAAGTATGCCTCTTGAGATCTCAGAACCTGATGGGATCTCTGTCTACAGGATTATAATTGGTTGTTCGTACTCCCAAGTGTTATTGGAGATACTTGCCACACCATCATGATATATCCTGACACAGGATTTAGTGGGTTCTTCTCCATCTTGGGCAAGAACTGTGATTGGGACAAAGTGTGATACGTAATCTCTGAATCTTCTTGTATTTACATTGCTTTGTCTTTTCATTCCTTTTTGAAAGCAGTGGGCTTATTGCTGTTCTTCGTTTGAGTAATGAAGGTTTAAGCAGAACAAAAGAAATATTTTTTCCATTCAAATATGCCAGGAGTGGATGTTTTGGATGTTCAAGAGTGGGTTGCCTTTTAAATAAGGTGTCCGGAGTACTGGAGAAATTCATTGATTGTAGAATGTGCAAGCAATCCTTTAGATTATGATGAGGCTGTAAACTGTGTTGTGTAGACTTCCCAGATTAGATTTTAAAAATGGGAAGAAGTTTGATCTGCTGCGAAGAATTGGTAAAAGCAAGCTTGGACTGAAAATTGGGCTGAATGGGGCTGGGTGTTGCAGAGAACGTGGTCTTCCTACATGATTTTCTAAAGATGCATGCTGCAGAATTGCAAAAGGCACAAGAAATGCACTTCTGTAACTTGATGCATAATGCTCTTACGATTATTATCTTGCTCAATGATAGGACTTCATGTATGTGAATTCCATTGGATTCGTTGGCATAGCCCGTAAAAAGGGCCTTGGTGGCTCAGGCTGTTAAATGCCTGCATTTAACTTCCAGCTGTCTACAATTACTGTAGGTTTGAATCCCACCAGGCTCAAGGTTGACTCAGCCTTCCATCCTCTTGGGGTAGGTAAATTGAGGACCCAAGATTGTTGGGGGCAATAAGCTGACTTTGTAAAAATGCCGCTTAGTAATAAGCAGGCATATACAATGGAATGAAGGCTATTGCTGAGCACACTGGGTTGTATCCCAAAATTGTAAGCGCCCTGAGTCTCTGGAGAAGGGCGGCATATAAATGTAATTTAAAAAGGAGAGGGTATTGTGGCTGGGAAAGATGATTACAGCTGGGTGGATGGGTCTATTTTTAATATAAGACCTTCTAACAAAATATTTCCATACTATAGCCTGCTGCTGGAATTTTCTTCCTGTTTTAATATGGCACCGCAGTACTCTTAATGTATATAACTAATTGACCATTTACTGAGAGGCCTGAGAACCCAACTTTCGTTTTCTAAAAAGAGCCTTTTCCATGTGATTCCGGTTACTGAAAAGACATTTACACAAATCCATCTTATGTACCAATTGCACACATTCCTGGATCAGAAGGCCCTACTCACAGTCACTCATGCCTTCCTCGTTTTTTATCCGGATTACTGCAATACCTATATTAGGATAGCTGTGACCTTACCTGACAGTCAAAAGGCTTTAAAGACATGGTTTTGTCTGGGCAGAAGGTTTTGTACCCATTTTGACTGTTTCTCATTATTTTGGGGTCTTTGAAGTTGCCCCTGTTGTCATATGTTCTAACAGTGCATTTTATAATAGTGCATGCCCTGAATTGCAAGCCAAGGGGGCAGGTATATAAATCAATTTTATTTTCTTTCTTTACTAAATTTATATGCTGCCCATTTCATTGTCAGGTGATTCTACCCAAACAAACTAGTGAAAACCAGACTGTTGCCCTTTAGATCAGACCAGTAATGGACTTCAATTCTCATCATTCCCAGTAAGTTCTTGTTAAAGTTTACAGAAAGTACATTTCAACACATGTTGACGGTAAGCATGTATGCTCAGCATAATAAAATCATGGTTGCAGATTCCATCTCTTTCTTGAAATCTTCAATGGCAGTCTTCATTAGTGCAAGCTGTTGGAGTGAGCGTGATGGTTTCTTTGCCAGCACTGTATAGGAACAGCAATGATTACATCAGCTGGTTAGTATGTTGGACTAAAGAGGCAGGGGTGGGGTCTGCATTACCTCTTTACTACTATTAGAGCCCATTCGGCAGATTTTTCATTCCTTTTGATGATACCCAGATACGTTCTTATTCCACCTTTGCTTTCTACAGATGGTGCAGGCTATTAGCTTTAGCTATTCCAAGCTTTCACCCTCAATCTGAGCAGCTGGTGTCATTTTTTGCAGTGGTGCTTATACAGGGAAACACCATCTTTCCCTGGCCAAGTCAGTGGTGGCTGATAAGCAAGATAATGGATCCTGCAATGAAATTGTAATGCGTTCGATTTTTGTCTGGAGGGGAATACACTATCAGTTTTGCCAGAGTTGAGGTGCTTATCACATTAATTAATTAAAGCAAAAAGCCAGCTATTAAATAAAAGTTCAGCTGAAAACATATAATTCCTGACTGGGAGGAAAAAAATGGACCTTAATGTTTCCCATTTGCCATTAATGTTTGACAGGGTGCATTACTTAGAACTTGTGAGTTTGCATGAGACCCCCCCAAATTCATTTCAATCCCCCTCAATAATCTGAAATCGTACTGGCCAAATTTGGCATCAAAATTTGTGAAAATGTAAGGATAAAAATGAAGCAGGTGGCAGAAGCTTTCCATCTTCTCCCTTTAACCCTCTCAACATGAGAAGCAGCGCAAAATTGTGCCCAGAGTTCAGTTTTGTTTTGTTGTCAGTATCCACCCGTGGGGCAGAGGGAGTTAAAAGGCAGGGGGAGGTACAGCAGCTTGTCTTCCTTCCTCTTTGCCATTCCCACCTTCAAAATCACCTTCCCCCCCTTGGGAAAAAAAATAAGTTAGATTAGTCATTCCTCATGGCCTTCTGCAGCCCTCTGAAAAATGAGCAGACTTCACCACTCAGATGTTGACCTGATGCCTTACAAGGCTTTTAAAAAACACACACACACATTCTCCCTCTTAAATTGGAAAAACAAGGCTCAAATTCCACCCACTCTGGAGGACACAAGGATCCTGGTTTGTGCATAGAATGGTCACTTAGATGCTAAACCTGTTGGTTGTCTGGTGGGTTGCCTTATAACCCACTGGATGCCTAACCAGGTTGCCACGTCTGGAGTTGCAGACTGACACATCTGGGAGAAGCTTGGTTGGGGGTTGGCTGGTCTGAGGACGGGCTTCTGTGCCAAAGGAGAGACAAGCCTTTCTAACATCCAAGTACTTCAGGCCAATCCAGAAAAGAACCTTCCCTCTCCCCCACCTTTCTATTTTGCAGATGTTTAGCTGCTTTCTTGCCAAGGATTTTTTTAAAAAAATTCTGCAGCAGTAATAAAGAGAGGGGTATATGATGCATACATCTGTGAATAGCATAGGAGAGCTAAGGAAGAAGGGTGGAAGTCCTTTGAGTAATGCTTTGGAATGATTTATTGTTTCTGCTGCATTTTAAACAAAGCAATATTTCTATTTATTGTTTGAAGCAGAGCAGAATTTCATGGAGCAGTGTTGTAGGGTTTTTTTTTTGAGGGAGGTGTCTTCAATATTGTCTTCAATGGCCAGCCTCAACTGTGTATTATATCTTAGGATTTAGGACAACACTGTGCAGAAAGCAGTGTTGAACCAGGACCAGGAAGATAGTGGGACACTATCATGCCGCAGGGTAATTGTGAGAATTATCTCTCTCTCTTTCTTTTCTCCCCCCTCCCCCACTCTCATGTGTGTGTGTGTGCACGTGCGCGTGTACTAGCTCTACACCCGTGCTTCGCTATGAAACTGTGATCGGGCTTAGTTTTTGGGGAGGAAAATAAGGGGGGAAAATTGTGCCTCTGCCTACCAGCATCCATCGGTATTCATCTGGCTAGCATCCTGTCAGTGTGTGAGGGAGTTGAGGGCTGTTTGGAAACTGAAATATGGAAAGTGAAACAGTATCTGTTGTGTGAGCAAGAAGGAGACAGCAAGGAGCCTGGGTGTGGCTTAGCTCAACTGTTCCGTTCCAAAGCTGCTTGTTGCTGTGAAACTAAAACTGAAACTCCTCTCTGCTTGTGTTTAGCATTTGAAACAGATTTCTTTTCAGGTGGGGAGGGGGAGTAGAACTCCTTAGCATCAGAGCGTGTTAATAATAATATACGAAATACTAATACTGTGATGGTCATTTTGAAAAATCCTTTCTTAGTGAGCACCTAGAAGCCAAGAGGAACATAGGTGCCAAATTTCAAGTTTGTAGGCTTTACGGTTCTGGAGATTTGTGATGATGCATGAGTGGTATTTCACACACACACACATATATGTGTGTGTGTGTATTTGTGTGTGTGTTTGTGTACACACATGCAGGTGCATGCCATAGGAGGGGGAGGGAAGAACTTAGACATTATCATTTTCTGTAATTTTTTAAACTACCTCAGCACATTTTTTATAAAGTCCACCAGAATGAAATGGAATTGCATCATTCTTGCTCCCTGGTAGTTTATTCCCTGGGTCTATTGGGCTGACTCAGAAATGTCACAACAGAATATACCTCCCATCAATTTAGCAGAGCCAAGCAGCCCAGAAGTGATGGGATTTGTAGTCTGATATAATTGGAGAGACCTGGGCTGGGGGGGAAATGTGATCAGCCCTCAGATAGAGTCCGAGAACATGTTTATTCTGTGTCACCTTTTCAAACACTGAGGATCAGTTTAGGATGGCTGTTTTTAAAGAGATGCTTGTAAGCAACAGCAAAGCCTTTCTCCCTTCTCCTGTCTTTGGAATTGTTTCCAAGTGTTTATTAAGGGGATATTTCTCTCTGTGTTATGAACTGGAATCCACTACAAAGAACATTCTCTGCTAGTACTAAAGATCAGCCAGTCTGCTAGGATTACATGTCTAGATTCAGTTCTTTAATATAAAAGTCTTGGTTTCTCTCTTGCACATTCATTGGTATGTTTACTGAGTTTTTATATGCATACATATTTTTGGGAAGCCAACGTATTTTGTGGAATATCAAATCCTTTACATTCCTGGATAAAAGCTCAATTTTGCAATCTGTATGTTTTCCTAACCCTTCTAACTGATTTCATTTTGATCATCTAGACCAGGGGTCTCCAACCTTGGCAACTTTTCAGACTTGTGGACTTCAACTGGGAGTTGAAGTCCACAAGTCTTAAAGTTGCCAAGGTTGGAGACCCCTGATCTAGACCAGAGGTAGGGAACTATGGCCCCTTTATGACCTGTGGACCTTAACTCTCAGAATTCCCAAACTATCATAGTGTGATTGTCTCAGGAATTCTGAGAGTTGAAGCCCACAAATCATAAAAGGGCAATAGTCCCCCACTCTTGGTCTAGACCAGTGTTTCTCAACCTTAGCAACTCTAAGATGTATAGACGTCGTCAGAGGTGATATTCAGCAGGTTCTGACCAGTTCTGGACAACCGGTAAAGGAAATTGAACCTTGGTGGTGCAGGCTGTTAAACACCTAGCACTTAGTTCCAGCTGCCTGCAATTCGTGCAGGCTCGAATCCCACCAGGCTCAAGGTTGACTCAGCCTTCCATCCTCTTGAGGTAGGTAAATTGAGGACCCAAGATTGTTGGGGGCAATAAGCTGACTTTGTAAAAGTGCCGCTTGAGGGGGGCCAAAAAAGCCCTAGTAATAAGCAGGCATATACAATAGAATGAAGGCTATTACTGAGCACATTGGATTGTGCTCTAAAGATTATAAGCCGCCCTGAGTCTCTGGAGAAGGGCGGCATATAAATGTAAATAAAAATTTTTTTGAGTAGTTTGGAGAACCGGCAAATTCCACCTCTGACTGGCCCCGCCCCCATCTATTCTCTGCCTCTCTAGTCCCAGCGGATTGGCTGGGTCTTCTTTTGTTGCCCTGAACAGGAGAACGGAGCTGGAAAGCAGGTTAGTGGGGTGCGGAGGGAATGGGGATTTTGCAGTAACCTTCCCCCAGGAGTTGGGAGGGAATGGAGATTTTACAGTATCCTTCCCCTGCCACGCCCAGCAAGCCACACCCACCAAGCCACGTCCACAGAACCGGTAGTAAAAAAAATTGAATCCCACCACTGCCTCAAGTCCCAGACTGGTCGTCTGGGGAAATCCGGGAATTGAAGTCCACATATCTTTGAGTTGCCAAGTTTGGAAAACACTAATCCAGTCCCCTGCCAATGTGGAGTCAGTTCCATATTTGGCTGAAGATTGGTCTGGTCACCCAGGGTTCTGGAGGAAAGTCAGGGAGCACAACCTTGTTGATATTCCTAGATATTTTAGTGACATTTGTTACCATTGCCTTGGAGCACTTGAATGTTAGAGACAGGAAGTCCTACTTCACACTGCTTCTATTATTTATTTGGTTGCTGTCAGAAGGTGACACTGAGAGATATGTACACAAAATCTTGGGAATTGGAAGTGATTCTATTTTTTCTCTTCCATATTATTTAATGCTTATGAAGCCACAGGAATATTCATTCACAGGTTTGTCATTTAACATCTCTAGTTGATACTTAGCTGTACTTCTTTTCTGCAAGCTGAAGATTTTGATTTTTTTTTTTAGAATCTCCACTTATCTCTAGATGTTCGTGGACTGGATGTGGGAGAATAATGTAAAAATAACAAGATGGAATTGTTTCTGATTCTGAAGATGGAAATCCAGTGTTGATGTGATATGGTTGCGCTGGATGTAGCTGCTGTTCTACTTAAGAAACGGGTTTGCAATTTAGGTGTTCTTTGAATGGAGAACTAATACAGTTATGTCCATTCAGTCAACCACTGTTCAAAGTTACGATGGTGCTGAATAGAGTGGTGTTGATGACTGGACCTTGGTTTTCTGGCCATTGCACTGTCCCTGTGGTCATGTGATTCCATTATAAGAGTTTAGCATCCAGCTCATAACTATGATGTTGCAGCCAGCCAAGATCAGCTGATTACAATTTCTGAGGTTCCATGCCAGCTTCTCATAAGCAAAGTTAGTGAGAAAACTGGCAGAAAGCCTGAAATTGTAATCACATGAGTCCCACACAGTCCTCACTTAATGACAACTGGAACTGCTGTCACTAAGCAACATAGTCATGTGAGGTCATGCTTTATGCTCAGCAACTATAATTCCAGTCCCAACTGCTATTGTTTACCAAAGACTACCTGTCCTGGATAATCAGATAGGAGAAGTAACAAGTGGCTGTTATCAGCTCAAATGATTAAATAAAAATTGTTTATATTTATGTTTAATTGATACGCTGTTAATGTTATTTAAGACTTTTTTATTGTTTTCTTTTACTACTGTGTTTCCCCCAAAATAAGACCCAATCAGAAAATAAGGCCTAGCATAATTTTTCAGGATGCTTATAATATAACCCCTACCCCCAAAATAAGCTCCAGTTAAGATCGTCAGCCAGATGGACACATTTAATGCTGTATTTTCCAAAAATGAGACCTAACCAGAAAATAAGCCCAAATGCATCTTTTGGAGCAAAAATTAAGCAGGCTACTTCTGCTGACTGCTGGCTGCCTGCAATTTGGCAGATCGAATCCCACCAATTTCAAGGTTGACTCGGCCTTCCATCCTTCCGAGGTTGGTAAAATGAGGACCCAGATTGTTGGGGACAATATGCTGACTCTGTAAACTGCTTGAAGAGGGCTGTAAAGCACTATAAAGCAGTATGTAAGTCTAAGTGCTATTGCTATATACTGCTTAGGGTCATGTTTGTGAGATAGGCAGCTTTAAAATTTGAGAAATGAATAATTTAGCTGCACTGCTGCCTTGAAATCAAATGTGAAAGATCACAGACTGAACAGGCATATATCACTGAGCAGATCCCAGCTATTTGCTACTCTATTATTAATCATATTTATGATTACTAAATGTGGAGGGAAAGCATATAGGTAAATTATATATATATAGTACATGACCATTGATTTCCCTATACCTGATTTACAGTCACGTGAGAAAGAGTCATTTCTTCTTTTGTCTTGCGGGGGACATACTACCTTAATAGTGTTTCAAGCTAAAAGGAAAAAATTAAACTTCAAAATCAGAATGAATTATTTTCCCAGTGTATCCTTCAGCCCCAGGATTTTCTGGCAGCCACACATCCACACACTAACTAAGCTAAGCCTGCTTAGCTTCTGAACACATAGTGGTCTGCCAGATGTTGTTACCTGTTGAGACAGGAGGAGGGAAAAAGCCACTCACAGCACACACCTTTTGTCAGGAACATGTCTTTGCCTTGTTGAGTTCCAGCAAAACGGCTCAATTACCAGCAGCATCTTGGCATTCTTCCTGATGTAAATTGTATTTGCCCTGGCATGATTCACATGCCCATATTTCCTTCCAGTGCAGTGCTTCTGGTGGTATGCTGCTTTTGGGGTGGGGGAGAGCTGTCCTTTTGGTAGTTGCCAATAGTTTGCTCTTTCTGACCAGCTGAAGTTCTGTGTTGATGCATTTCCTGTCCATACACATATAGTTGTGTTCCCCAAAATTAGCATTTTCTCCCACAAGATATGAAGATTGCTTTGGCTAAGTTGCATTGCAGTGGTGCAGATATGTAAATTAGGGAGGTGTTTGTGTTGTGTGTGTGTGTAAATAGCAATCTGACAAAGGTGTTTTTTCAAAAGGCAACTGGAGTTTGTTTTTTTCCTTGAAGATGTTTTGCTCCTCATCCAAGAAGCATCCTCAGTTCGGAGGATGCTTCTTGAATGAGAACTGAAAAGTCTTCAAGGAAAAAATAGCCCAGTTGCCTTTTGAAAAAAACACTTTTAGGACAACTATAACCTGAATAATTGAGAATCTCCATAGACAAATAGCAATCTCATTTACTACCGGTTTATGTTCTGGATCAAGTTTAAAAATTTTAATTGAGGGCTTCTGGTGGAAGAGTGACTAATTATTTAAGATCTTTTCATCTGCTAACAATCTTTGCTTAAGATTTCCAATCACTTTCTGACAATGTCTGAACCTGTTTTTAGAAGCAGAAAACATTCAATCTTTTAAGGTTGGGCAAATACTTTTCTTGTATTGCTTACAACTCACCATAATTCATAATTGAAGAGTAGATTCCAAGCACCATGTTAAACAATTTCCAGAATCTTTTCTTTTAAATTGTCCTTGTATTGGCTGAACCAGTGAGTGTGGAACTATTTACTGGGCAGCGTTCCAGGATTGATAAAGGTCTGAGCTCATTAGTCTACCTTCGCAAGACTGTTTGCCAAGCTGTTGGCTGACTGACTGAAATAAATTCATATTAATGTAATAAAAGAGGTTTTTGCTGGGACTCAGAATTGACTTAGTGCTTTTGGGGGAGGCCTAGGACAGAACAGCTGGGGAAGAGTTATAATAACCAGCTGAGATATAAATACAATATAAAGATACAATATAAAGATATTGTTTAAACCACAGGTGTCAAACATGCGGTGTCACATTGCCATCACATGACGTTTTGTGATGTCTTTCCCATTTGCAGAGCTGGGGTGGGCATGGCCTAGGTGTGACGCATCCGACCCATGGGCTGCCAGTTTGACACCCCTGGTTTAAACCAAGTGTTTCCTGTGCATGGGGATTTTTGTGTCTCTTAGCTGCTACTACTGCTTAATTTGCAATCATTGCCTTCCTTTCTGCAGTTGGAAATTGCAGAGTAAAAAGCTAAATTGATCATACTGCTAAGAATACCGGTATTAGGTAGCCATTTAGACGCTGCTACAGCGATCAATATGCGTGATGTCACAAGGATGGGATCTGACCGGTATAACTACCAGTTCTGTTGCTCTGCGTCGCGTGCACATGCACGCGCGTGCGCAAGTCACGCGAGTGCAATTTACGACCTGCTGAGCTGCCCGGACAGCTGAGCAGTGCTGCGTGCAAGTGCGCAGCTGTTGAAAAAGCACTTTTTCCTGCTTTTTCAACCGCAGCTGTGTCACGTAAAGCAGCTGCGGTTGAAAACACAGGAAATAAAGGTCAGGTAAGAGCCCGGGCGGGCAGGTGGGCCAAAACAGCAGCAGACATAGAATCGGTTCTATGTATGCTCTCTATTTGCTGCTTTTCATAGCAACCGGTTCTACAGAAGTGGACAGAACCGGTAGAATCCCACCCTGTGATGTCATCTTTGGTGGTTTGCGTTTCAAGCCCTCTGAATTTGGAGGCCAGGCACACATTCAGATTGTATAATTGCAATAATGGGTGTCATGAAATAGACTAGGCCAAATAGTGGTTTGACATCTTTTGTCTTTTCGCAGATAAATCCATAGATTAAAATTCTAATCCTCCCTGTAGTTGAAGAAAAATTTTTGCTGCACATACGTTATGTTTGCTTTGCTTTTCTTCATTTCCTAAAACCAACAGCTTTCGTTACACCATCCGCAAGAATATTTGTTCATCTGGGAAACTTTGGGTCTGCCCCTTCTGATTCTATACAATGCAGGTCAAGTCTTTTTTTGTTGTGACAATAGAGGAAATGGATATTTTGACCTATGTGTGTGCTTCCTAAGGGGAAGCCCCCACTTTCTGCACGCAGAACGTAGTAATATTTTGTGTATGCTTCCCTGACACAGGAAGTGCTGAAAATAGAGAAAAGGATGAGATGGAACGAGTTTGGGCTTATGTTTTCCCTGATGGGAACCCAGGCTTGCTCCTGGTTTTCCTGTTAGCGTTTTGTCTTCTGGACATCCGTCCTGTTCATTGATGCTTATTGTTGTCTCGTTTGTCACTTTTTAAAAAGTTTCATTGTTTGTTAATCTTGAGGTTGAAAACAAATCTGTTTCTGTAGGATTCAAGTGATGATGTGATGAAATGGCTTAACATTTCATCGCAGTTGTAACTGAACAATTGCTAAATAAGGCGGTGGCTAAACAAGGACTACCTGTATTTCATGCACTTTTGAATTTTAACCACTGTTTTTCTAACAGTTATCTGAATTTTTTTTATTTTCCCCCCCTGAAAAGCACCATACATTTTTAGTAGACATGAAACAAATACTGGGATTGATTAATTGCAATTTTAAATCTACAGAAATACAGTGTGAATGCCAAAGTTGACGTACACCGATATTCATCTACTGAACACTCCTAAATGTGTAATCACGGTGCACACACACATTAATATACTATTTTTAGTGGATTCTGGCACCGTAAAGTTTGAGAAACCTTGGATGTTGGCAAATACAGCCTTGGTGGTACAGGCTGTTAAATGCCTAGCACTTAGTTCCAGCTGCCTGCAATTAGTGCAGGCTCGAATCCCACCAGGCTCAAGGTTGACTCAGCCTTCCATCCTCTCGGGGTAGGTAACCTGAGGACCCAAGATTGTTGGGGACAATAAGCTGACTTTGTAAAAATGCCGCTTAGTAATAAGCAGGCATATACAATGGAATGAAGGCTATTGCTGAGTGCATTGGGTTGCGCTCCAAAAATTGTAAGCCACCCTGAGTCTCCGGAGAAGGGCGGCATATAAATATGAATTTTAAAAAAATACAAATGCTAGAATAAATACCTTTTTAGACCGATAGATATTTGGAATGCTGAGAGAATGTCATGGGAGGTTCTGTCAATATAGCAGTCCTCTAGAATTCAGTAACAACTGGAAATGATCACTCATAAAATATCCACTTATTAAAAGAAAAGCTGCTGATGTTCTATCAGCCACTGTCTCTAGCCCCCTCTCCCCTATCTGCTTCACACACCCCAAAGGCTGTCTACCACACCTGTTCTGTCCTTACTGCACATTAGTCTGCATGAAGCTCGACATGCAGCTAAACTCACCTATCCACCAATAAAACAGACCATGTGCGTAGATCTGAATGCTTTATTGAAAGAACAGGATATGGTGAAACTGGGGAAATAGGAATACATATAATGAGAAACAAATACAAGATAGGCAGTATTGAAGTTACTGATGAACATAACAATTAATAAATACAAGCAATCTAAATCTCACTGGTGATGCTCTGTGTGTGGGATGTGGGTTTGTCCTTGGATGACCATGTGCCACAGATTAAGATGGATTCTTCTTTGTGCTTCTGCCTTCTCCAAATGCTAAAGGAAATGGAATCTGTCTTCCCAGCATGCACTTGTTTTGAGAGTGCAGGCTGACTGGTAAAGAGATGGGGTCAACTTCAAACAATATACTTGGTATTTGTCTCTCCGGCCACTAGATGGGGCAACCACAGTATATAAAGATTGTATGTTGGGACATATTTGTCCCTCTGGCCACCAGATGGGGCTAGAGAGCAACAACAGTATATAAAAGTTATATGCTGGGGCATGACAACACCAACAAATTTGGTCTTGATTGCTGGTCAGAAGAACCAACTTTCAGCTAAGTATTTTCATACAGGTGGTCCTCGATTTACAACAGTTCACATAGTCACCATCCAAAGTTACAACAGCACTGAAAGAAGTGACTTATGACAGTTTTTCACACTTTCAGCATCCCCATGGTCACATTATCAAAATTTGAATGCTTGGCAACTGACTCATATTTATGACGGTTGCAGTGTCCCAGGGTCATGTGATCCCTTTACGTAGCCTTCTGCCAAGCAAAGTCAATGAGGAAGCCAGATTCACTTAACAACCGTCTTACTAACTTAACTACTGCAATGATTCACTTAACAACTGTGGCAAGAAAGTTGATCAAATAGGGCAAAACTCACTTAACAGATGTCTTACGTAACAACAGAAATGTTGGGCTCAATTGTGGTCATAAGTCAAGGATTACCTGTACTGCCTGCAGATTGTACTTTCTGATATTATCCATGGGTCCCAGAGACAGTCTTCAATACAAATTAATTTGAATGCTGATTTTGCTTTGCAGCTTGCCATGTTTCCATTTTTAAATTACATTTATATGCCGCCCTTCTCCGGAGACTCAGGGCAGCTTACAATTTTTGGGATACAACCCAGTGTGCTCAGCAATAGCCTTCATTCCATTGTATATGCCTGCTTATTACTAAGCGGCATTTTTACAAAGTCAGCTAATTGCCCCCAACAATCTTGGGTCCTCAATTTACCTACCCCGAGAGGATGGAAGGCTGAGTCAACCTTGAGCCTGGTGGGATTCGAGCCTACAGCAGTTGTAGGCAGCTGGATCTTAACTGCAGGCAATTAACAGCCTGAGCCACCAAGGCCCATTTAATATTTGTAAAAAGGATGGGAAATCTGACAGGAACCAACAGTTCAACTGGTGGGTTGGTTCTAAGGATACAATACTGGGAAGCCCTCCCTGAACAAAGATATTCTGTTCTCCATCAATAAAAATAAACAACAGGCATCCTAAAACTTTGGTTAGAATTGAAGCTAAGGTGATGGAGTGGGCAGAGATGGCAAAATTGGCTGCTTTAATTAAATAGAAGAATTTATCTAGTTTTGTTTCTACTTGGAACTGCTTCTGGACTTTGAAGAAGTGAAGCTTTGATTTTAGGTTTTGATGACTAGATTGACTTTGTTATAGAAATAGTTTGAAATAGAAATGTAAAGCAAAAGGTTGAGGTTTTAGTTGGTGTATTTTACTGCACTGAAAAAGTCAGAACTCAACAATTTTTTCTTTCTTTTTCTTTGCACTATTTTATCTTTCCTGACTTTTGTTTCTAATTGCATTTATCTCATGACATACTTTAATAAAGTATTAAATGGAGCTAATCCTTTTGACTGAAATACTCCTTGATATTCTTCTTCCTTCTGTGTTTTTTTAGTTCAATTACAGTTTTATAAGAATTGATTGAAACTATTTACACTACTAACCTAACCATAATATGGGTTGCAATTATGGGGGAAAAGAGAATTTAGAATTTGCCCTTTCAGATCCACAACATGTCCTTAATGCTTTTTCTGTAGCACTTAATTTTCTTGACTTCTGAGACATTATACATGCCTATCTTCCAGAGTATTGTATGATTTTTGGTAATTTTTAGTAGTTATGGAAAACACACATACATGAATGATTGCTATATTCATTGCAAATTGAAAAAGAGGATGCAGGTCAAATGATGGGGGATTTTAGATTGCTCAGATGAACTACCCATAGTTTCCACTGGAAAAGACTCCAGGATGTGGAGTTTTGAGAAGCCACAGAGTCATTGTGGATCTGGACAGGATTTGAAAGCAAAGCAGAGTTAGGCATAGGCGATCACCACAAAATAGCAGAAGAGTAGGAAGATCAAGGGAAATACAAAGAACTTCCTTGCAATAGCCAGGAAAATGACATAGATAACTCAAAGAAGACTTTAACTTTTAATTGTGAATTATATGTTACACATACGTTATTTTTCACTTGAAACTCCTGTTTCACATTGCCTATATATTGCTGTTTTAAAATGCTGCTATCAGCCTTCCCAAGATGGGTATTCACTTGTTTTGTGATACAGCTCCACAAGTCCTGTTGACTAAATTGTCAGTTTAAGTGGACTATTAATGGTTGATAAGGAGTGTGTTATTTCTGTTCAGCACTACTTTGGATTCATACCAATGGAAAACAAAATGCGTTCCTTTCTGGACCATCAAGTATCATCTGATTTCTATGAAAACTGATGCAATATTGTGCATAGTTTCACTGCATTTAGAAGATCTTTGAATTTCCTGCCTGTTTAATTATGCCAGTTGAAGGAGATCTTTAATTTGCAAGGCCAAAAGTCATCTTTGGTGAGATGGGCAGCTACATAAATTTGATTAATAAATCATGAAAAAAGTTTCTTTTATTTATTTTTGAGGGAGGGATGAAGGAAAGATTGGCAGTAACTAAGATGCCAGTTTTGTTTTTTAAAATAAGTTTGGGCAATTTCATAGATTCCTGATTTCAATATGATTTTTCTTTTAGGTAAATATATATTTTTAAATATTGTGTATCTTTATTTTGGTATGCTATGTGTTTTCTTATAACAAAATGCAGGGAACATCTCTCTGCTCAGTGAAGCTGAAATGGTTTGAATAAAGTTTTGCTTTGGAGCATAAATTAGATAGTTGCTTCTCAGTCAGAAATGCATAGCAAGCAACAGAAAAAGGAGATCCTGGGTTGCACATTTTCTTGGCCACACTTGCCGAAAAATTACACTATTTTGTTTTGTTTTTAAACATACAGTACTTGAATATTTTTTCTTAGTTTAAAAAAAAACTTGAGCTGGTGGGAAAATAAAGCTGTCTTCAAAGAATCTCAGCTTTGTTGTCCGAACACTTCATATAGCCTTCCCCTATACTTGGTGTTTTCCTGATATATTGTACTGCAGTTCTCATCAAAAACCACGTTTACTGGAGGTGATGGGCTCGAAGTTCAATCCCATATTGGGAGGGTAGAGAAAAATATGTAATAACCTAATATGAAGCCAGGAGCACACCAAAAGCCTCCTCAGGAAGCATCCAAAGTAATTCTTCCCTTTGGAAGAAAAGTAATCCATCCAAGATTTGGTTCCTCAGGATAAGAAAAAATTGAAATTAGAAAAGCAGTCAAAGAGCAGCTGCTGGTGAAAGGTGATTACAGCTTATTTCAAGGCCATTTCCTGCATGCCAGCGATAGGACAGTAAACAAACGCCTCTTCAGAAGGACGAAAAACCAGGCAGGAGCTGATGTGTGGAAGGAAAGGGTCAACACAGGGTCTTCTTCTGCCTGGCAAGAGGAAGCGCTCGATCACGGGGCCCTGGGAATCCAGAGCAGGCGTGCCTGTGAGAGGCTGTGCTCAGCCACTTGCCGTTCTGAAGTTTTCTTCTTGTTTAGTGTCCTTCCCACCATCTATCTGAGAGCTTCTTTGCTCCTTTTTGCATTCCTTCAGATAGCAATAGCACTTAGACTTATATAATGCCTTCACAGTGCTTTTACAGCCCTCTCTAAGGAACCTACAGAGTCAGCCTATTGCCCCCAAACAATCTGGGTTCTCATTTTACCCACCTCGGAAGGGTGGAAAGCTGAGTCAGCCTGGAGCCAGTGAGAATCGAACTGCCGAAGAACAGTCAGCAGTCAGCAGAATTAGCTTACAAGTACTGCATTCTAACCACTGTGCCGCCATGGTCTTCACCATGGATGGTTGTGCTTTGTGCCCCTACTTTTCGTCAAGGTGGGATTCACATTCCTAAGTCTATTGTGCTGTTTAGGGGATCCAGCTGTGACTTGACCCCTTCCCCTCTTGTCTGTTGAAATCCCATGGAGGCTAACCACAGGACCATCCAAAGGTGGTAGTAATAGCAATAGCACTTAGACTTATATACCACTTCACAGTGCTTTACAGCTCTCTCTAAGTGGTTTACAAAGTCAGCATATTGGGTCCTCATTTTACTGATGGATGGAAGGCTGAGTCAACCTTGAACCAGTAGTGAAATGCTACCGGTTCGGCCGAACTGGTAGCTCCAACAATCAGCTGAGAGGAGAAAGAAGAGAAGGGAGGAGAAGTGGGGATAAGAGCTGAGAGGATAAAGAAGAGAAAAGCCCACCCACCCCTGGGCTTTTCTCTTCTTTATCCTCTCAGCTGTTTGGCGCAGCAGAGCCTCAGCTGGTGTTTGGAAAGCTGTGAGTGCCCATTAGGCGCACGCGCGAAGTGCTCGATCACCGAACTGTTAGGAAAATTGGTAGAATCCCACCACTACCTTGAACCAGTGTGAATCAAACTATTGGCAGTGGGCAGTGAATTAGCCTGCAGTACTGCATTCTGACCAGTGCGCCATCATGGCTCTTTGCTTCCTCTCTTCTCTTTCTCTGAGTTCCCATCATGATATAATCTGTTTTGCCTTTGTAGATTGTTTTCCTTCCAAACCTCTGATGAAGAGTTTACTTGGTCCTGAGTTTTATCTCAGGGCTGCGGTCAGAACATATGAAGAAGCTGTAAAAGCTAAGCAGGCATTCTGAAATAGTAGTAGGCACAATGCTAAAAAGCATTTAAAAATAGTAAACTTGCATGGAACAAATCCCTTCATGTATTATGATTTTGAAGAGACCAAGCAAGAAAAGGGAATTTGAAACAGTTAGGCCTCTTATGAGTCTTCCATGAATGTTCTTCATTATATATTTCTATGGTGTCCTCTTGGTCATTTGGCATTGGGGGAGGGGGTGTCCATCTCATTGCCAGCTTGAAGATTTTATTGTTCTCTGGGTTTTAGAGTGCAGGGTGGCAAGGACAATTGGGACTGGGCTGGGGTGGCTGTGGCTTCCCCACTTTATGGAAAACAGCCCCAGAGCCATGTGGTTCTGGGATTACACATAGGTCTGTGATGGCAAACCTATGGCACACATGAGATGTGAGGTATCATGGGAGATAGACCCTCAAGTTCACCCCTTATCCCCACTTCTCCCCTTTCAGATCTTGGACTCCTGAGAGGAGACTCCTATTTCTTTTTGTGTCCAAACATGCCTGAAGAAGTACTTGCTGCACTCTTTTATTTCCTGCCTGTCTTTCAGATTGGTAAGATTGGTTCTGCAAGATCTCATGGTCTCCCGAGACTTCAGGGTCATTCCATCCCTTCCAAAAGGATTGTGTAAGAGACAATGGACTTTTTTCTTACCATGGAAAAGTCCCTCCCTCTCTTTTCTCCCTCCCACCCCCCAGTTTTTGGCTTGTGGGCTTAGCATAATGCTCTCTTAAGAAGCAGTGAAAGGGGAGAGGCCGAGAGCTGCTTTTCAAAGCCAAGTGTGGGCAGCAGGAACCTTTCCCCCTTCCTTTGCAGTGAATGTAGAACAGAAGCCTTTTCCACTGTAGCTGTAGAATAGAAGTTACTTTAGCAAGAACAAGGGAACTGTGACCTCAGCTAGCACCAATTATTCCTTAGAAAATCTTTAGAGACCCTATTCATCCTTGGCCTTTGCCGCAACACAGATTGCCTGCTGTTGTCCTGGGAATGAGCTGAGCTCATTAGGAGCCAAACAATGTCACAAAATGCTTCAGGCTTTCTGATTAATGTCCACCGCTGTCATCATCATAAAATCCCTCCACTGTCTCTTGTGCCTCCAAGAGATTGCTTTAACAAAACACTGTATGTTTTGATAATCTCAGAATCAGAGGTTTGCTGATTTCTATCGGTTTGATAACTCATTTTTAATGCTTTTGTTTGCTTGCTTGTTTGCTTTTTTTTTTGTAAAATGAAAGAAAAAAGAAAAGCAAATGTAACAAAACAAAATAGCACATGGATCAAATATGGTATATTTCAATTACTATATATAGCCATATAGTATAGATTACTGCTCTTCTGTTTTAGTATTTGTGGAAGATATGGCATGGAATGGATAAATACATGCAGAGAAGTGAAGTGGAGGTGTAATTATGAGTGAAAGGGGTTACCATCCAAGGAAATTCCCTGACTTGCCAAAGAAACCAATTTCTGGAGCAGCCAAGGATTGATTCCACCATGATAGTGGTAAGATAAGATCAATAAAATAGAGCTAGTTCTTCTGGATTTGCTTATTATATGAACTACCTTCCAAAGCTGACATCAGTTTTGTGAGTTTGAAATCTTTACTAATCCAGTGTTTTCTTGAGGTAAGGATGGCTAAAGTGAGAAGACAATACTTTTATATTATAGCATCAATGCTAGAATATATATTAGAATATACCCTATCTTGCTGGCCTTCCATAAGGCAGTTAAGATAGAATTATTCCTGAACAACTTTTGTAACAATCATCTCACTGTTACATTATTTAATCTCAGTTGCGTTTTGTTGTTGAACTGTTCGTTTGTTTGTTCATTCATTCATTCATTCATTCAGTTTCTATAGCCACCCATTTCAACTAATGACTCTGGCCATCTCTGTGGTGCTTTCATTTATTATGAATTGGTGGCATATAAGTGAAATTGATGGCATATACATTTCAGAATAAATGTGTCAAAAGTATGAATGGTTGCAATATAATTTGTGAATGCATATGAAAGTAGGAGTCTGAAGCCTCTTGATAATTTTATGTTATTCTCCAGGGAATGATGATAAAGAACAAATCAGGGATGAGTTTGGAGAGAATTGTACAATATTGTGAATGAATGAGGGAAAATTTATCCCATTATGTGACATGAAAGGATATATGGGGATGACGTAGGAGAACTAGAAAGAGTGATTCAGAAACTCAAGAATGAATAGAGATACCTAGCACATATCTGCTTAGAAAAGGTGATTGTTTAGAATCACATTGTTTTGTGGTTTGTTCGGAATGCATGCTTTGAGTGTGAATCTGTGTGCACACATGGAGGAAGAATGATATAAAAATAATAAAATTAAAAGAATTAGTATAGGATACAAGTGTAATGAGAGATTTTGAATGTTAGATGGACTATTATTTGGGAGTAGAAAAAGTGAATCATTGGGATAAAAAAGTATACATGAAAGAAAATGAAAAAGTAAATGAAATTATAGTGAAATTATAAATGTTAACAGTCTACCAGAACAAATGCAAAAGTCAAATATTGTGAATATGTTGAAAAATTGTAGGAGTACAAATGACATACCAGGGAAATGTTATGATAGTAAAATAGAGTATAAAGGGTTAACTGTATGACTTTATTATTTGTGTGAATTGTGCATCTGTGTCTGACAATTGGAAGAATGCTGTTACTGTTCTCCTATCCAAAAGGAAAGGTAGCACGTATGAATGCAAGTATTGCCAGAGACTGGCTTTCCTAAATATATCTGTGAAACTGCCAAAATTCTGATTGAAAGGGTGGAAGAGGTGACAGTGTATAAAGTTCTGGAAATGCTGATGGATGGATGGCAGAGTAGATTTTTGCTCTTCTGCAGGTCATTGAGAAAGATTTGTTTTTGTTAAATTTATGACAATAAGAATAATGCTGAAGTGGGAAATGTTTTTTGCAAATACAAGGTTCAAGATATGATGCCCTATAAATACGTTGGGAATCCATTTGTGTGATTTCTTGGTACCGTGGCTGTAGAGGGTAATGCCAACACATCTGGACAGCACTAAATTGGAGAAGGCTGTTCTGAACAGTTGGAATTGTTAGATGCAGCAACAGGCTATCCTGGGAAATAGTGTTGTTTCCTTTGTTGGGAAATTTTGAAGCCAGAGTGGGATTGCTGTTTCTTGGGGTTGCAATAGTTGTTGAAAGATTTTCCAGCTCTGATTTGATTATGTCTTTTAAAGTATTCTCTGGAGTCGGTCAATCTCCCTCTTGTGCTATTGGAGATTTCAGAAGAAGTTAGTGCAGCATTTTCTCCCAATTCAACACAACAGTATGCCCATATTGCCAGTGGCTAAAAGATATTCATGGCACACGTTCAGCAATCAGGCAGAAAATCCATAAAAATTAAATTATCCTTTGAGCAATGTTTGGCTTTGCAAAAGATGCCGTGCTATGAATTGTATTGTTGTTTGGACAGAAAGTATTCCTTCAATCGATGGTATTTTAATAGGTTTTCTTGTCAGGTTCAGCTTTCCAAACACTGACAAAATAGGAAGACATATGTAGCCTCTTCAGAGTAGCAAATCATGACTTCATAACAATGACTGTTACTACATTACGGCCCTGTTCATTCATACAACATAGTTAACTAGGTCTTGGGGCTGAGGGGTAAAGCAGGAGTCAGGACTCCAGAACCAAGTTATCTGAGGCAGTCATCTAACCTTGAGAGATTAGTTTAAGCTTCAAGAAGGTCTGGACTTGTTTGAGCTAAATTAACTCCCCCATGTTCTTTCCAATTACTTATCCAAAGAGTAACTGATCCTTCTGATAACCATGAGTGAGATGAAATTCTGTCAAGGTCCTGCAAAGATGTAGTTTCCTAGGCTCTCTGTCTCAATGGACATTTGGATTTACTCACAAAAACATCTCTGCAGTCCTTCAGGGAGAGTAAAATAGATATAAATGGGTGTTGGAAGGTTGGTACAATTATCATTCCTCGATTTTTATAACGTCTTTAAAGTCTGAAAGATCCCCTTCCTGCTTATAGTAAAGAGACTCAAGGCAAGGCTATCTTGAGGTTCTTTCTCATCTCTTTCTGGGCTAATCCATACAAAGAACAACAGCAGAATTAGGGTCTGGCTAGTCTAAAGAAAAGAAGAATTAGGAGTGACATGATAGCAGTATTTCAGTATTTGAGGGAAAGAAGAGGGGGTCAAATTATTTTCCAAAGCATCAGAGGGCAGGACAAGAAATAATGATTGGAAACTGATCAAGGAGAGAAGCAACCTGGAATTAAGGAGAAACTTCCGAACAGCGAGGACAATTAACCAGTGGAACAGCTGGTCTTCAGAAATCGTGGGTGCTCCATCACTGGAAGTTTTTAAGAAGAGACTGGATGGTCACTTGTCTGAAATGGTATAGGATCTCCTGCTTGAGCAAGATTCCTTCCAGCTCTATTCTATTCTAATTCTTATTCTTATTCTAATCCAATCTTTTCATAATAGCTACTCTGGCATTTTTTTTCCTGAAGTTTACATTCATACTTGTCTACAATCTCCTCCCACTAAAGGATGCCTGGAAAGACTCTAGTAGAAAAACACCACAAAGATACATCTCACACTGATTAATATGATGTCATTTATTATGTTAGTGAATAGATGCAATCTGATCCTTCCACATAACAGAAGAGAGGGCCCAACCCTCTGCAGAGAAAAATTGGGAGAAATGGACAATAACAATTGCTGCCTTAAAATTGCCTCTATGTCACAATTGATGCTGGAACAGTTGTCTTTTTGACATTTATTTTCCTTCTAAAAAATCCAGATAGTTCTTGTTTAACAGTGATTCATTCAGCAACAGAATGTTATGACATCACTAACCAAAAGGTCCTCATATTTGCAGCATCCCTATGATCACATGTTTGTGATTCAGGTGCCTAGTGACTGGTTTGTAATTATGACATCACAACATCCTGCGGTCACGTAATCACCATTTTCACCTTTCCCTGCTTTCTCTCACAAACAAAGCCAATGGGAAAGCCATCAGGAGGTTGCAAATGGTGATCACATTACTGTGGAATGCTGCAACCACATAGAATTCATCTGACAATGGCAGCTGGGACTACCAGCCCTGCCATCATGCCTTATGATTACATTGCTTAGCAACAGAGTCCTTGGTCCCAATTACCATCTGCAAGCTAGGAGTACCTGTACTTTTAATGGGAGCTCTAAGCATCTTTTTGCTTGGATTCACTTTTCGCAGTCAAAATTGCAAAGGGGAAATTCTGGCAAGATGCAAGCCATCGCTTCCAAGCATTTTTAGAAAGAATTCTTGACTTCAGTTGCATCTTTGGCTTACAGGGCAACTACCGCCTCTGCAATTATGGGGTGACAGCATACTGTAGGTAGCCCAGTCCTTTGTATACGCACAGACAGCTTCTGCTATAACCTAGAGCAGAAGTTTCCAAACTTGACAACTGTTATGTATGCAGGTTTGAAATCATTGGTTTAGTTTGAATTGTTCTTGTAAAGTGTTGGAAATGATTGGTTTAAAAAGTGCGGGAAAAACCCTGCACTCTGATTGGCTGTCAGCTGCGGCTGCTGGCTATAAGTAGCAGCCGCAGCAAAGCCAGTCGGGTCCGTTCTGAGCTGTAGTCACTAATAAACTTAAGAGCTGAGCACTCCGCGTCTGCCTCTTCATGCAAACTTAACAACAACTTTAAGACTTGTGGACTTCAACTCCCAGAATTCTTCAGGCAGCATAGCTGGCTGGAGAATTCTGGGATTTGAAGTCCACAAGTCTTAAAGTTGCCAAGTTTGGGGACCCCTGACCTAGAGGTATTTACTGACTCAAAGAATCGCCTTGAACCACGAGATGGATGACAGATAAGTTAGATAAATAAAATGCAAATTAAATTTCTGCTCAAAACATACAGAAAAACGAAGGCATAAGACCTAAATTTTTCAAAAATCAAAGGTCGAGAGGTAACTACCGTAACAGGTTGAGGAAGAATCCATGAGTACAGTAAAGTAGTTCAGCCAGATAATTCAAGGAGAGGACAGACAGAGTTATGGGTTCCTGCTTAACTTGGGCTCTGGGTCAAGTGACCCAGCCTGTACCAATATCTCTTTGAGTGCCCCTTTTCCCAAAGCACCCTCTTCTGTTAATTCCTGAAGTGCAGGCTGAGAATCTGTTTGACTGAACTTATTAACATAGTTTTACAACTATAATTGAAATGGGACCACTTTATGTCAATATTGGCAGCAAACTTTCCTATGCTCCCCAGAAGGGTAATAGGATTCAAGAGCAATGGGGAGAAGGGAGACTGGATTTTAAAAAACAAATTCTCAAAGATCACATGGTCCTAATCAATTGTTGATTATACATGATTGACAGGACAGTTAACAATTCTGTTTCTAATGTTTCTTCTGAGCCTAATCACTATCTCTGGCTTTCAATTAACACAGCTTTTTTCCAGTCTGTGTCCCCAGATATGATTGTACTAAGGATTATGGGAATGAGAGAGTGGACCACCCAGGAGAAAGCAAGTTGGGGGAAAGTATTTTCATAGAAAGCAACATAAACAACTACTGAATAATTATAGCATCTCAAAAACTGCTCTTCGAAGAAGAGGGATGAATTTAAGGATCTTATTTTTCACCCTATTTTATTGAATATATCACAGTTGTCTGAATGTATAGATCTGTAATATATATACATACTGCAAATCATGGGACAAAGCACCCAGGTTTAAGGTTTGTACTGTTTTGTGTATTTCCTCCTAGGTGGCCTGCAGACATGCCACTTGCTAACACGATGACGGGGAGCGTTGTCCCCAATGCGGAGAGCAAGCCTGAAATCATTCTTTGCAAAAAAATTGAGAGGTAAATATTCTTAATATTCTATTTGTGCTGATTTCAAAATGAGGGAAGGGTAGGCAGGAATTTAGGAAATCCTAGCTTAATGCCCAGTCACTTAACAACTGTTTGAAGTTATGACAGACTCCCTGATAGTGACTTACAAGCTTTCTTCAAATTTATGACTGACACAACAATCACACACACACACACACCCTGCGGTCGTGTAGTCATGTTTTGGGCGCTTGACAAGTGGCTTACATCTGCAACCATTTATATTACCTCATGGTCACATGATAGCATCTTATAATGTTTTTTTTTCTAGGGGAAAAATGACCATTTGAGAAAATGGATTCCCTTTAATTATCGTGGTTTGCTTAATGACTGCAGGGACTCATGGTACAGCCATTGTAAAAATGGTCATAAAACTGAGTCAGGTCACATGACCCACTTAATGACCATCATGACTTACAACTAAAGTTCCAAGCTTGATTGTGGTTCTAAGTCAAAGGGCTACTTACTTCCTCCCTCCTCCTCCTCTTGTTCAAAGATACTTAGCAAAGTTTTAACTTTGCCAGAAGCATGCATAGATAATTGAATAGATTCCTGCAATTTACAAGTGCATTCTGTTGGTCTCACTTTCACTAAGGCAGCTAGTGGGGGGGTATTTTATTGTTTTGCCTGGGGGTATGGGATATCTAATCTCCATATTTATTTCTGTTTTACTGTCATTAGTCATGGCTTTAGAAGCTTAACCAGGACATATAATAGAGGAGAAGAGGGAAAATTTAAAAGAGACAATCACATTTATTCATAATTTCTTTTTTAACCAAGAGCCTGATCTGGATTTTGGGAGCTTTGCTAGAAATACAAGTCCTAGTATTTCAGTACTGGACAAACAAATGCCTGTCTCAGGCCTTTTATTATATTAATATGTTTTAATTACATGTGCTAAATTTATCTTTTTCTGTTACTCTGACTGCAGCTTTTATTGTTTATATTTAGATATGAAACAAACCCTTTATACACTGTAAGCTGTGAAAATAATCACTTTGCGTATAATTTTGTATGCTATGAATAGCACATAAATCCTAAAAATGTAACAATAAGTAATCAATTGCAATTTAAAATCCCTCTGTTTAATATTCCCTCCTTCCAATATCATATTAACTTGAGGATAAGATTTTAAGAAATTCTCAACACTGTCCAAAGATGCTTTTTTCAAGAGGTAACTGGACTTTCTTGGTTTTTCTTTGAAAACGTTTCGCTTCTCATCCAAAGAAGCTCTGACTGGATGGTGGCAAATGGAAGGATCCATCAGAGTTGAAGAAGCTTCTTGGATGAGAAGTGAAACGTCTTCAAAGAAAAACAAGAAAGTCCTGTTGCCTCTGGAAAAAGAGCACCTTTGGGACAACAATGACTTGGACAACTGAGAATCTCCATAGACTCTCGGAACTGTATTCCTCTCTGGAGCGGCATATCATTAGTTTAGCTTCAGATAATAACTGTTAAGTAGAAAGGTTTTCAGTCTAGCTTAAACATACATTTGAATGAAGACATGAGTAGTGTCCATACAAATATTTTCTTAAGATGGATAACCCATCTAGGACCTCAAAACTAGGATCTTACTGTGATGAGCTGGGGCGTGGCACAAAAGCAACAAAGTCACAAAAGTCGGTAAAGTCCCTTTAATTCCTCCAACTTGGCCCTCAATGTCCAGTTATCATCGGCTGGAGAAAAAACTCCCCCAAGAACTGTTTTTAAAGGGAAAAAATTCAGTCTGACCCCAAAGTACATATAAATTATAAATCAAAATCAACACAAACCACGCTGCAGCAATCAAGGAGACAGGGCAGGATAAGGAATTGCAGAATTCAAAAGATAACGAAACACACACAGTTAGGAAGACACCAGAACCCAGATAAGATTTGACAAATAAAGATAATGCACGCTTTGCTTCCAGCAAAGTGCGGTGCGCAAAAAAACTTTATATCCTGTTTTCCCAGCTGCAGCTAATGAAGGGAATCGGGGCCTTTTTCTCGCCCGTAACCCACGTTGCTCCCTTATCCGTTCCTCCCTGCGTGCCCTAGGATGAAGAGGGGGTGGGCCTGGGTCTTACTCTGAATGCCCAGCCGGATTGTGCCCTTCCCCAAGTTTCCTCCATAGCCACCAGAGCCACACTTCCACTCCCTGTCAGCTGTTCAACCTCCCCCTCGGAATCAAATTCCAACAGGGGCATGATACTTACCTAGGATGGCTTTTAAGAAGGGAGGGATTTTGAATACTTTCCAGACACACTCAGGTTAATCTGCTAATACAGGGAAGGGGGAAAATACCAAATAGTTTTATGTCGACAAATGAGAAATGTGTTTATTTTGGCATAAGCTTTGGTGTGCTCAAATAAATGGATTTATGCAAGAAAAAATGTGTTTTGCTTTAAGGTGTTACTGGACACTTTGGTAAATAAATGAGGTGTGCTAGATGTTAATGTTTTATTGAAAAGATAGAAAAGCACTCCTCTTTGTAGATACATTTAGATTAGTGGGAAGACAGTAAAAAAAATTGCAGAAAAAACTGTTTAATAATTCTGCACTCCTGTATCTTTTAAGTTAAAGTGGTATGCATTTAATATTCAACTAAGTATTAAATCCAGCTCATGACATTGTACTGAACAATGAATGCCAACCTGTACAATTCTTCTGACCCTTACCTTTTTTGCCTGGGATCAGGTTTGCAAGTCTAAATAATCCAGCTGCAAAAACAGAATTTTGGAGTGGGCTTTCAAAGCATAATTGGACGAAGAGTGTTGCCTTCCCACCCAAGCTACTGCCGAAAGCAGAACTAGATTCCGCGGCAGAGAGGCCACTGAAAACCATAGAGAAATTGATGCTGGATTCCAGACTGGACTGTTTTCAGCAGAATATGCTAAATCCCAAGATGATCATCGGAGATCCCTCAGTAGATCTCAAAGTGCGGGAAAGCGGCAGGATTCTAAGGAAGCAAATAGGTGGCTGTCAGAATCTTCGGTCTGTTGGGAAGGTCAGCTTGAAAAACAAGCCTTTAAGTATCAAGGACAAGATTTCAGAATGGGAAGGAAAAAAGGAGATTCCAGCTGCAATGTCCCTGTGGAAGGAGGAGGACCAAAGTGTTAAAGAGGAACCCAATCCAGTTTTGGGTGTGATGGAGAAGATGGCTAGGAATAGTGTTGCAATGAGAGAAGTGGATAATAAGAGGATCCCAAATTACAAGGGGCCAAGCAAGGAGGATGAGAAGCATGTTGGAACTTTTAAAAATGCTGGGCAGCGTGTTGCAAGGAAAGTTGATGTGAAATCAAGGGAGGAAGAATGTAATTTCAATGTGGGTAAATGTACTGAGTTGAAGGACAGTAAGAAGGAAGTCCAGAAGGAGAACCTATCTGTCTTGAGTCAGGTCAAGAAGCTGGAACAAGCCTTGAAGTGTGGGTCAGCTGAAGCCCAACCCCAGCTACCAGGTACTTACTATTCTCCACAGTGTCTGCAAGAGAAGCCCGGTGAGGATCAGGAGCCATCCGATGGCCAGGAAAGTACCAACCGCCTAGAAGTAAGTAAGTGGCTCCTTGGCTTGGATACTGAAGCCAGAGAGCCCATCTTTGGGACTTTGGAAGAGGTGAAAGCATCTTGTGTGAAATGCAGATCTCGCAATGAAGAAAATGTGTACATGGAGCCTGGCTTGCCAGAGAAGAAACCTTTTATCAATCCTCTTCCTAAGCCTCGACGGACTTTCAAACATGAAGGTGAAGAGGGGTGGATTCTGCCTGCTCAGAATAAGAGACTCCTACCCCCTCTCCCTTCTATTCCACCCCCTCCTCTGCCTTCCTCGCCTCCCCCGTCAGCCATTAGTAGAAGGCTGCGGAATGGAAAGCTTAAGGCTAACGCAGATCACAGGTACTACTATATATGGATTATATCTCTTTCTCTTACAGTGTGGGTTTTTTTTAATGAACAGTTTAGTCTTTTATGTATTCTGCTGAATAAAATGGGGGTGTACTTCTATTAAATTTACTTATATCATGCTAGTGGGACTAAGAGAATGAACCAAAAACTTCATGAACAGATAGATTTGGAAGAGGGATTTGGAAGGAGTGAAAGGTAGAGATTCATGCAGATATTCTGGGAATCGATCCAAGTCTAAAGAACGGGAGAAAGGGGGAGGGAATCTCAAAAGCAGCCAGAAATTTTCAGATAGCCAGAGACAAAGTTAAAGCCCTATGTAAGAATCTCTTGACATATTGGAGAAAGGAAGGCCATAGCCTGGGGGGTTTGAGATCTGAAGCAAAACTTTTTGAGGGCTGCTTAGTGTGACATAAAGCTATAAAAATACACATTTTTTTTCTCCAGTAATACTTAGAGTGATTTGCTTTATTGTGTTGTTTTGAGATATCCACCTTTTTCCCCCACCACCTCTTCTGCTCTTTCTAAATAAATGCCCTAGGAAGTCCTATGAATTTGAAGATTTGTTGCAGTCCTCTTCTGAGAATGGCCGAGTGGATTGGTACGCTCAAAGCAAGATGGCTCTAACTCGCACTTTATCAGAGGAAAACGTCTATGAAGATATTCTAGGTAAGCATTCTGGAGGTGAAAAGAAACTATTGTGACCTCAGTGCTTGTAAGTTACCCTGTGGATGTGTGAATATTTAGTGCCAAGTGTACGTGGCGTTTTTCAAACCAAAGGTTTTAGTGTGGAGTAATATGGAATAGTTTCCTAGAAGATAAGAGGTAAAAAATTACAATAGTTCTCTGTAAGAATAAGGATGGGAAACCAACAGTTTTCCTGGTATTGTTGAATTCTTAATTTCTGCAAACGTGAGTGTTGCCATGCTATTTGGGTCTGATCAGAATTCAGCATCTAGAAAGCTGGGAGTTACTAGTTTCCATCTCCTTGGTGCATGTATATACATAATTTTTGAGGTTGTAACGGATTTGTATGGCATGCAAAATCTTCTTATTTGTAGGAATTATATACAGTGCATGACAGAAATGTAACCATGGCAAGTCAATAGAAAACTGTAGATGAAACCAACACAAGCTAATACGAGAAAAGGACAAAATACATTATTTCAGTGTTGTTTGTATATGTCAAAGCAAGGCAGACATTAGCATGTATATATATATATATATATTGCTTCCTTGAGTAAAACCTGATCCAAATGTGATGCATCATTTTGCTAGTATGTAGTAATTAATGAGTTCTAAACAAATTGTTAATATTCACCTTAAACTAAAGTAATAACCACAATCCAACATAGAATAAAATGTGAAAATCAATAGGCAAGATGCATATTTTACTGATTCTCATAATATTAAATAGAGATTTTTTTAAAAAATATTCTTTGATGAATAAGTTGGAATAGACTGATTTGCTTGTAGCAGTAAAGCCCAAAATAAACAAATAGCATTATCTAACTTCTTTGTTGAATTGTACCTATGAGAAGTTGTACATTTTCAGCTTAGAACACACCTTCAGCACACTCTCCTACTTTCAACATGCTCCAGCAGTTTATTTTTAACCTTTTCTTCCAAAGCTATCCTTCAATTTTCCTTTCCTTTTCCCTTCATGCCATCCAGTCATGATGTTGGCATTGGCTACTGATGCTCAGGTATGACCACCACTTAAAAAAATGAATAAAGAACAATTGTTGGATCCTGGTTTAAAAGTTCATTTTAGACCAGTCAGTTCTCTTTTAGCCTAATGTTCCTCAGAGATTTTTTTTTGGAGGGGGTGGTGGATAACATTGGAAGAGGGATTCTTGTAGCTCAGATTTCAACAGCCTTGCCCTTTGTATGTTTTCGTGTATCTCTCAGTGAATAGAAGCTGACATTGCTTTCTCATGGTGTAGCGTTAAAGCCAACTTTCTGTGAAGTTAGATGCAGCTGTTTACACATTCAGAATAAGAAAAATACTGTAATGAATGTGGTATAAAAGTTTGAATAGCTTTCTGGTTGATAGATTGATTTGCAGATCATCGAGTTGAGTTTATAGTTCAGTGTACAGGTAGTCCTTGATTTACAATAGTTTGTTTAGTGACCGTTCAAAGTTACAATGGCACTGAAAAAAGTGACTTATGAGCATTTTTTCACATGACCATTGCAGCATCCCCATGGTCACGTGATCAAAATTCAGACGCTTGGCAACTAACTCATAGTTATGTCAGTTGCAGTGTCCTGAGGTCATGTGTTCACCTTTTGCCACCTTTTGACAAGCTAAGTCAATGGGAAAGCCGAATTCACTCAACAACGGTGTTACTAAGTGATTCACTTAACAACTGTGGCAAGAAAGGTCATAAAATAGGGAAAATTCACTTAACTGCCTCGCTTAGCAACAAAAGTTTTGGGCTCAATTGTAGTTGTAAGTTGAGGATTCTTGTATATGCCAGTGGTAGTTTATGAATGATATGGAACCTCATTCATTCAATGACATCCACAAATGTCGTTTCCAAATCCTTAGGAAAAAGTTGTATTTTGTTTTATGTGCATTTATTGCCTTGGTTTTCAATTCCAGATTTACCAGCAAAAGAAAACCCCTATGAAGATATCGAGACAAATAGTCATTGCCTAGGGAAGAAATGTGGCCTGAACTTTCCAGCATCTCCTTCTTCTATTCCTGGCACACCCACAAAGGTAACCTGGTCTAATCTGAACAGCCAGTGCCCCCAAGCTATACATTTTGACTGTTATTATGGATATACAGTGGTCAGAAAATTGATACCTTCAGGGAAGAAAATGACTAATCCTTTGTTCAGCTTGGTTTCCCATCTTGGATTAACTCCCTAAGGGAGTTGACTATTTTTCCACTAACTGAATTTTGTGACTTTAAAGAAATAAAACTAAGCTTTCTGAATCACAATGGGTTCACAATTTCTGGACTTAGAAATAGGACACTCTGGACGTATTCTTTGCTGTAGATATTTGTTGATAGTTCTTGCCAATTCATAACCATAAAGAAATTCTGTAAGACCATATGCCACTTTTCTAGGGCTGGCTGCCCAGTGGAAATTTGGAAAGAACAGGAGACCTTGTTACCTGTGAAATCATTCTTTCTGACTATGAGCTGCTGAGGTTTGGCCTTGGTCTTGTTGAATATGCAAGGGGCCGGAAGTCAGTCTTGCAGCCTCAGGAGCAGGGGTCTCCAACCTTGGCAAGACTTGTGGACTTCAACTCTCAGAATTTTTCAGCCAGCTTTGCTGAAGAATTCTGGGAGTTGAAGTCCACAAGTCTTAAAGTTGCCAAGGTTGGAGACCCCTACTCTGGAGGACTATAGGTAGCCTTCTGTTAATCTGTTGACCTCATAAGAAGAGGTGGAATTCATTTCTCAATCCTTTTTTATAGAGATTAAGACTGAGAATAGGGAGACGGCTGGGTAGCCAACCCATTCTCAACTTTAATACCACTTGCCTTCCAAATAGTCTAAAATTCAGGTGACGAAGCAGGACATCAAAATATGATGGTTGAACAGCTGGATTTTAGTGTGAAATTTTAGGCTATATTTATGAGAAGAATTGAGAGCAATTCTTCTGTTTCCAGTTCAAACTCAAGCCACTTTTGGAAATCCTGATTTTTTCCCTTCACATTTTGGGATCTGTATCTTGGATATGGCTTGTGTGGCCTGGAATTTCACACCTCCATTCTTTGAATAGTTTTGGGGATTTTCAGTACTTGGTGGTAGGAGAAATACTGTCCTCTTCACTACCACCCCTATTCATATTCGGGGTAGTGGAGGAGAGGTAAGAATGAAGTTAGAACAGAAGTTGAAATTTCCTATATAAAAATAAGATGACTGGCCATCTATAAAGCAAAAAACAGAGAATGTTGATTAATATGGAAAGCACAAGGAGCACCATTAATGAAGAAGTGTGCATTTAAACAGAAATGCTCTTGCAAATATTTATGCAGGACTCTGCATATATATATATATATGTGTGTGTGTGTATTTGATAACCTACCGGGAATTTTTAGGTGTTCATAGGTTAAGTTGCTGTATAGAGACAGAACACTCTGGTGTTACTACTGACTACTAATCCCTAATTGTTCTCCAGATAATATAGGAATGAGGATGTACAGGGGAGTTTTGTGCAGAGAGGGAATTTGTGGAGGGAGTTCATTGTAGCAGCTGCAAACTGTACTTTTGATATTTAGTCTGGAGATAAGATTCAGTGTAGCTGGGAGCTGATATTATCTTCCAAGTGATGGGGGATTATTTTTGTTTTGTTTTGTTTCCTACCTTAATGCATGCCACTTTATTTTTAATGCCATTAACAGAATGAGAATGTGGTCTGAGGGGCCTTTGGTGCTCTCTGAGCTTGGTTGTTTTCTTGCAGATGTTTAATTACACAAACTAGGTAGCATCATCAGAGCTCATGATGTTACCTAGTTTGGGTAATGAAACATCTGCAAGAAAACAACCAAGCTCAGAGCACCAAGCAACCCTGAGCTAGAAATACAGTCCTTAGAATGTGGTCTGTTGGAGAGAGTGATGACAGTGATGAAATTACTGAAGGCATTAGCTAAGTACCTTTATTGGGGCAGCTTCACTTCAAATTCTAGCCATTTAGATCTAAGGCTGGTGATATACAAATGAAGAATCTGTTGTGCAAAGGAGTTTCAATCAGAATAGAGCAAGAAGGGACCTTGGGGGTTTTCTAGTCCAGCCCCCTGCTCAAGCAGGAACCCTTTCAGACAAGTGGCTGTCCAATCTCTTCTTTAAAAACCCAAATGATGAAGCACCCACAACATCTGAAGGCCAGCTATTCCACTGGTTAATTGTCCCCACTGTTCGGAAGTTTCTCCCTTAATTCTAGGTCACTGCTCTCCTTGATTAGTTTCCATCCATTGTTTCTTGTCCTGCCCTCTGGTTTATTTGGTTTAAATAGAAGTTTGCCATTAAGCACTAAATTGTACTAGAAACTATAGTGAGTACAAAAGCCATAGTCACCTAGTGTATTGTAAGTAAAATTCTGTTTGAAGCTGGAGTGAGGAGAAAGATTGAGAACTTGGGCCAACATTTCTGTTCTGAATAGACTGGAACAAATTTAGCAGTTCCAGTATTACTAATCCTTGAGTTCATTTGTATGTATTTTGTGGACAAGTATTTGAAGAAGGGAAAATAGAGACAATTCCTCACACTCTTCATTGTAGGTGCTTCCATCAAATAATAACTTGGATTTATTTTTAAAAAGCATCTAGAACTACAACTGGATCATTACAGGGATATTTTTTTTATCTCACAAAGGTGGAAAAAGGGTTTTATTTATTGCTTGCATTCTGTTGCAAAAGGCAAACAGGAACCAGCAAATTAGTAATCTGATTCATTATATAGTTAGCACTTAATAAGTTTTCTACTACTGCTCATTGAAGAGGGAAGAATGTCATTCAACAGTGAAGGTATTTCAGCATGTTGGTCTTTTGAGCATTAAAAAAGAAAGTTTACAATTGCTATAGTTGCAATCAATACCTGGAGTTGATTTTGCTTTATTTGCTTTTGTTGTTTCACAACAACTTTATTTCAGCTTTTCCAGGAGCCAGAATTTGAAATTGGTGTCCTTGTGCCCAAAGCTAAGATTTGACCAACTGTGTCCTAAAAAAACTCATGAACAAGTGCCAGACCATTCTGTTGTTCTACTGGATAAAATCACTAACTAAATAACAGGGTCAGGGAATGCATGGTCCATAAACATGCAATTGTATGGTTGCTTAAACTTGCTTCTGAAGCCACTGGTGATGAGTATTGGCTGACAGACTATTGGACCATGTAAACATCTGGGTCTGATGTGGTGCAACAGCTCCTTATTTTTCCAATCCAAGTGTCTGTGGTTGCTTCGCTGGTTAGCTTTGTTGGCTCAGTTCCATAAAGCTCCTGAAAGCTAGTTGTGTGAGCAGTAAGAGCTGTTTCTGTCATGCTAATGAGACTTCTCAGCAAATTTGTGAAAAATATATCGTTTTTTTTTCCTATTGACCTGCTAGAGAATCCCGTGACAAAAAGTCTAAGCAAGTGTTAAAGCTTTTTAATTAAAGCCAAGAATTCTTGCAACTAATGTTTAATGCTTCTTATTTTGAATTTTTTTTAATTGTAGAGAAATGCAGTGTCTGATGCTCCCCATTTGCCCCATTGTGGCCTGTCTCCTTAGGTCCTCTCTAAGCCCATCTTCTTTAGGCAGAACTCAGAACGCAGAAGTTTCAAACTATTAGACATACGGAAACCAAACCGGGATGGAACTTATTCTCCTTCCAAAATCAGCCCCCCTTCCACTCCTAGCAGTCCTGATGATACTTTCTTCTCCTTGGGTGATTCTCAAAATGGCAAGAAAAGAAGAAAAATTTCCAAGGTATTTTTTTCTTTAAAGATTTTTTTTGCTGACTTAGAAAGGACTGTGAAAGATTAGAAGCAGTGTTCAAAAATTGCCTTTTTAAGTCTTGTCTAGGGAATTAAGTATTAATTTCATGTTTGCGATCCTGAAAATTATATGAATCTTAATAGGTGAGCCCTTTTAAAAGTAAGTACCATATTTTTCACACTATAAGATGCACCTGACCTTATGGCATGCCTAGGTTTAGAAGAGGAAAACAAGAAAAAAAAATCAGGCAGAGCCTGAGAGGACCACAGATAGGTGTCCTCTTATGTGCCAGCTCTGCCCATTGACTCCTGCACTGTGTAAGAGACAGAAAAGGCGGGCAATGACAAAGACAGAAAAGGCGGGTTCAGCACTGTAAAAGGACCCTGCCGCCACAGCCCAACTGCTATTCACCAAAGGATGGGCACCGACATTTCCATCCACTTTTTTGGTGGGGGAGTGTGTCTTATGGAGCAAAAAATATGGTATATACATTACTCTCCAAAATTGAGCTATGTAGATCAGGGGTCTTCAAACTTGACAGCTTTAAGACTTGTGGACTTCAACTCCCATAATTCCTGCTCCAGTCATGTTAGCTCAGGAATTCTGGGAGTTGAAGTCCACAAATCTTAAACTTGCCAAGTTTGAAGACCCTTGATGTAGATAGTAAATGATTAAAATTAATAAACAGTAACATTAATCATCATCTGAAGGTTATGTGGCGAGAAACAAGGCTTTCTTTTCCTATAAAAATGGGGCAAAATTCACTTAACAAACATTTCACTTACCAACAGAAAGTTTGGGCTCAGTTGTGGTTGTAAGTTGAAGACTAGCTGTACTCTGGTGATTTAGGGAGGCATCTGTCTAAGATGCTTCTGAATATTATCTAAACATTTCAGACTTAGGGAAAAGTTTTATTCCTTGTCACCTTGGCGACAGAGTTTGTCTATCAACTTCAACTTCCTTAGTCTCTAGTTATATATGTTGAGGACTACCTATAAATTGCCTTGGTGGGTAAAATGATGTGGGCATCATTTAAAAAAGAAACTGGATTTGTGGAAAGATGAAAGCATTTACTTTGTCTTCTTTACGTTAAGCAGCTGGTGTTAAAAATCAATGCCATTTATGAGGCTCGAAGAGGGAAGAAACGAGTCAAGAGACTGTCACAATCTACAGAGTCTACCTCAGGGAGAGGTAAGGAAACACTGTTGCTGGACCAATGGATTTGTGGGCAGCTTTTGTGCCTACTCAGTATTGTCCAATATTAAAGGGATTTCCTTAATAATAGCCAGTTATAAAGGACATGATGCTTCTGCCTCAGTTGCCTCTTTTCTATATTGAGCCGTGGTGGTGCAGTGGTCAGAATGCAGTACTGCAGGCTACTTCTGCTGACTGCCGGCTGCCAGGAGTTTGCAGTTCGAGTCTCACTGGCTCAAGGTTGACTCACCCTTCCATCCTTCTAAAGTCAGTAAAATGAGGATCCAGATTGTTGGAGGGCAATATGCTGACTCTGTAAACCACTTAGAGAGGACTGTAAAGCACTATGAAGCAGTATATAAGTCTAAGTGCTATTGCTATTTAGTGCTACTCACCCTATATCCTAGTACTATTAAATGGTATATTTGAGTTGTCAGACTTCAGACTTAACTGTTCTATTTGATCTTTTACCATAGGATCCATCATTCATTTACCAAAGCAAGGTGCAAAAAAACATAGCTTTTTGGATGCTCCCTGAGCATCTTTCAGTTAGAACTGAGCTTATTGTCCTTTTGTACAAGATTCCTCCCTCCATTTTCCAATCTTTCTTCATTTACGCAACTTAATTTTGGTGATGTTTGGAGTTATTTACTGCAGTTTTCTAGAAATTTCTTAGTAGTTCCTGAATTATCTTCTGGCTGCCCCAACTAGGCATCCTATATTTTGGGGGCATAAGAGAACTTGTGAGAACTGATTTTGTGATCCATTCAAGATTTTGTTTGCTATTCAGAAAACAATATTTTTTTTAAAAAAAGTGATGTTTACCGTTCTTTTCTATTTCCTCCTAGTTACAGATGAAAATAGTGAATCAGACAGTGATACAGAAGAAAAACAAAGAGGTATCAATTGAGAGAAAATTATTGATTTTTGGCTTGAAAGTTGTGGATTTTCCCTCTATTTTTTTCCTGCCCAAAATAACACGATATGTTTTATGCCTGTAGAGGCCTTCAATTAATGCAAAAGTGAATTATCGATTATTTGTATGGATTTTATATTGTTAGCCGCCCTGAGTCCTTAGGGAGAGAGGGTGGCATACAAGTCTAATAAAATAAATAAAAAATAAGTATCGATTATTTGTCTGTTATGATGGCTACATGAACATTCATATCCCTAAAAAAAGTTCATTATCCAACGTACAACCCAATCCTTAAAATGTGTATGTAGAAGTCAATATTTAATGAGTTTTATATCCTAATGCAGTTTTTCCAGACCTGGAGCATTTCAGATGGTGTCAGACCACAAGTCCTACAATTCCCAGTCAGTTTAGACAATACCCATGGTAGCTGGGAATTCTGGGTTTGTAGTCCAAACATAAGTTCCAGCTTAGGGAAAATGCTCAAGTGAATGTGTTTAGGACTATAGATTTTATAGGTAAAAATAAGGTTCTGTGTTAAAGTGTTTCAATTGTGTGGATGAACTGCAATTGTAATCAGTTGTGAAGTTTGAAATCCTTATATTTAGTAATTGATATATGCTAGCACCCTAGAACATATCACTTATTTTCTAGACTATGTTCTTTGTACTGAAGATCGTTCAAGTCTGGCCATTTCAAGATGATCCAGCAGATTTCCAACCCTTGGGCTATGTGCTCTCTCTTCTCATTTTATACAAAAAAATTGTCATATCCACCAACTAACAACACTGCATTTTTATCTTGATTTTTTCTGTATAATATTTCAGAATGTTTTGATATCCTGGTTACAAACACAACATAATTCCAGAATATTTAGGTTGATCTTTCTGAACTCTGGTGCCCTTCAGTTGGGTGGATTTTAGCACTTATGATTATCATCCTACAAGGTCCTTCCTTGGGAATGCTTCATATTGATGTTCACACAACTGGAGGATGACCAGGTTAAGAAAGGCTGGATGAGTTCATGGTGAATATGTAGTTTAAAGTAAGACAGAACTTCTTATTGCTGGGGGAACCGCACCCAAAACAGTTGTGTTGATTTTGTTGGCTTACCTTTTATGTAGCTCACAGTCAACGCCTTGTTCATGTGAAATCTCGCCTGAAGCAAGCCCCCAAGTATCACACCTTGGAGAGAGATCTGATCGAGTATCAAGAGAGGCAGCTCTTTGAATATTTTGTTGTAGTGTCATTACACAAGAAACAAGCTTGCGCGCCATATGTCCCTGAAGTTACCCAACAGTTTCCATTAAAGGTAGGACATACGATGGAGATAGCCGATTCAGAGACAAGCAAAGGAAGGATTGCTCTGCTCTGTTGGCTTAAAATTCTAGAAGCTGAAACTCCGCACATCTGGAGGATACCAGATTAGGGAGGTTGACCTACCCAGAGGTGGGCAACCAAGGGTCCACAACATTTTTAGGGAGAGTGATAGTCACCAAAGACAGGGCAGTGAAGCAACTGAATGGGCTACAACTTTCCAATTTATCCCTGTGTTTTAAGGTGAAGTTTTTTGCTGTCTACTTTCTTAAAACAATGCTGAGTCTATTTCTGGATTTCAATTACAGGTTTTATGTCTCTTTCCTGAGGCTGATGCAAATCTGTGCTGCTGATTTAAGCAGTTGTAATCAGAACAAACACTGGGAACTATATGCAGCCTATGACTTTATACTGCTCAATCCCTACCAGATCTGAGACAGTTTGCTTTGTCTGTTGATAACCCTTAACAGAGTGAAATTCTAAAAATAAGGACATCAGCATTGGTGTAGTAAGTAGCTAAAAGATAGAGGAAATCTGCAAGATAAGGGAGTTCTCAAGATTTCACTGTAAATGGGAGGGAGAGGAGAGGGAGGCTGGTTGGCTGAGTGACATATATGTACATTTGTTAGACAAAGATCAGGTGAGCTAGGCAAACAGCTATGTTAATACCCTCCAGACCAGTGGTGTCAGACTCAAGGCCCCGGGGCCGAATCCATCCTGCGGGCTGCTTGGATCTGGCCCACAGGGAGGCCCTGGAAACAGCAAAGGACCAGCCCTCAGTGCCTCTGCCAATGAAAATGGAGCTGGGGAGGCTGCATGCGACCCTCTTGAGCTCCGTTTTCACTGGCAGAGGGCTATAGAAGGCCATTGTAGATGAAACGGAGCACGGGAGCCAGTTTTCACTGGCAGGGCACTCGGGCCACCACAGGTGCCGACACAAGTGATGTCGAGCTGGCCACACCCACCATGGCCATGCTCCCTACCCCCCCATCCCCAAGGTCAAGCACAACCCTGATGCAGCCCTCAATGAAATCGAGTTTGACACCCCTGCTCCAGACAGATGTGTATTCTCTGTTACCACTTCTCCATTTATTTAAGGAAGCAAGGTAGATGGAGAGGGGAGGGGGAAAAATTCATGCAATTTTACTTCTACCTAAATAATTAAAAACATCTCCTCCTCCCTTTCTTCTGCTAGCTTGAACGCTCCTTCAAATTCATGAGGGAGGCAGAGGACCAGCTGAAGGCTATTCCGCAGTTTTGCTTCCCTGATGCAAAAGACTGGACTCCTGTTTCTCAGTTTAGCAGGCACGTTAAAGGATGGCCCCTTTCTTCCCCTTCTTGCCAGCTCCTAACCTGCCATTACGCATCATGCTAGCTTTTATTTGTACCAGATTGCTTTTTATGATAACAGTCGAAATCAATTCAGCGGGAACAAGTGAAGAACAAAGACAAAACTAGTGGTCAGAAATATTTAGGGAATCAATGCATTTGTTCAGTCATCCAATCAATTCTTATTTGGTCTTTGACCAAAGCAAGGTGGAACATGAAAGCTACAGAATTAGTCACAAAATTAGCAGTTGTAATTTTAAAATAGTCCTTATTTATAATCTGTACAATGAACTACAGTATTAAATAATTATAACTGCATACATATAACTAAACATTGCCAAGAAAATTGCATGGACTTGTCCATGTAGTTGCCAGCAGTCAAGATTGATTTGAAAGCACACATGACCACCAACAAAGGAATAGTGGTTCAGAGGTTAAAGGAACTGGGTGAGAAACCAGGAGACCATGAGTTCTAATCCTACCTTAGGCCCAGAAGCCAGCTAGATGTCTTTGGGATAGTCACTATGTCTCAGCTCTAAAAAGAAGGCAATGTGTGTAATATATAGTTATCAAAACACTTTAAAGGTATGGCTTTTAAAAACAAATACATCTGGCCATCACCACCCCAAATCTGGGTTCATTAAGTGACCATTCAGAGTTACAGGAGCACTGCAGAAATTGTACTTACACCCAGTTCCCAAAGTAATGGCTGTTGCAGCAGCTCTGTGGCCATGGGATCAAAATTTGGGTGCTTGGCATTGGTACAGATAAGGACAACTTAATCTGGTCTCATTCATGGCCTGGAAATGAGATGGAAGCAAAAACAGCCAGCTAGAGATGCCCAAAACAGAGATGGGCAGTATCAAATTTTAATAAATAAATAACATAGTGAAATGACAGAAAAATAATATCGTCAGGTCAATTTTATGCTGTGACTAAGTGCTAGTAGGGAAAGGCAGATTCGTAGGGATGCACAGTGGAATTAATCTTGAGTTCCTGGAAAAAAAGCAGAATGTAATCATAGTAAAGAAATAATAAAAATGAAAGAATCCCTAAAACAAAAATCACTATTTTGACTCAAAATATACCCATTTACAAATAGAGGGCCATGTAATTATCTTGATCCTATTTAGAAGAAACAAAGGGATGAATGAATGATGATTATTTTCCTTCATCTTAACCATATGAGATCTTAATTAGGCTGATAGCATATATATCCTGCATGTTTGTTGTGAAGTATAGGGGCAGCATAGAAATTTATATTGTTCTATTTAGGCTCGTGAAAAAGAAAAACATGTATGTATACTTAAAAAAAATACACAAGTTCTTTTTAATATCTATATGCGTATTTTCTAGAACTGAAGGTGACCTTTTCATTGAAAAAAGTTTCTTTAAAACTTTCTCTTTTTCAGTGAGACATTTTCATTTGTCTTGACGAGTGAAGATGGCAGCCGAAGATTTGGATACTGCAGAAGAATACTGGTAACTATCTAGTTTCGTCTTCAGAAATCAAGTAGGATGGTCTCACAGGCCTCCTTTGTAGCGAGGGAAGAAAAGGCTTTGACCCACCCTTTGTGGTTATTGTTGCTGAATCATAATTTTCTTTTTGTAGTGAAATCCAAGCTTTCTTTTCTATCTTCTGTCACTGTTATGGAATATCTGAAATCATGTAGCTAGAAAAATAATGGTATTTTTGTTTTTGTTTTAATGAAATGCAGTACTATATTCTGTAATTTAGTCAATCTTTTGTAATTTGTTGCTTTTTAGAGAAATTAGCCTTGGATTAGGATTATGGGAAACAATCTAGCACAAAAGGATAACTAAGTCAGGAAATAGGTGCCTCAGAAGTGTACAGATCAGGGCTGTCAAACTCACGGCCCACAGGCCAGATGTGTCACATTCTGGCCACGCCCAGTTTAGGGAAGAGGGCGAAAGTCGCGATACGTCACGTGACAATGCCATGATGACGCGAGTTTGACACCCCTAGTACAGATAGTCCTTGCCTTGTAAGCATTTGTTTAGTAATGGTTCGAAGTTACAACGGCACTCAAAAAAGTGACTTATGATGGTTTGTCTTACTTATGACTGTTGTAGCATATCTATGGTCATGTGATCAAAATTTGGTTGCTTGGCATTTGGCCCATAGTTAATGCCCTATCCTGGGGGTCGTATGATCACCATTTTGTAACATTTCCAGCTGGCTTCGGATAATCCAAGTTAGTGGGGGAAGCCAGATTCATTTAACCACTGTAGTTTTAAAACATCATAAAATAAGGCATGACTCACTTAACAACTGCAGTTAGCAATGGAAATTTTGGGCTCAATTGTGGTCCTAAATTGTGGACTATCTGTGGTAATATGTTAGATTGGAAGAACTGCTTTGTGCATGGAATAGAAAGTTATTGTGATTTTGGTTTCTTCTTGTTCATCACTGTCTGTTTATGTATATCTGTGTTGTGTCTGTCTCTCTTGAAAGCCCAGTGGGAAAGGGAAACGTCTTCCAGAAGTTTACTGCATTGTGAGCCGCTTGGGGTGTTTCAACCTCTTCTCAAAGGTGAGGGAGAAGGACCATGCAAACTGCCCCCAAAGCGAGTAGGGATGGAGGAGGAAGGAAATCCTTCTCTGGCCAGTTCCAGTCCATACTGGCCACTGGAAGTTCAACTCAAACCAAGCGTGAAAACCTGGTCCCAACTGATAATTCAGTACAGTTGTTTGCTGTTGTCAGATAAGAATATCACCCAAGTGCTTTTAATTGTTTCTGCTTTGGAGCATGTTAAATGCATTTTTCTTCTTTTGCCACAGAAAGTAAATAACTACAAGAGATATGTGATTAGCATTTCCTTCTGTTTGTTTGGTTTTTTTTTTAAAGAAAGAACCCAAACCAGAACTCTTCTTATTTGGAATAATTGGAGATCACTATCCAAAAAAGATAAAATACATTATTTTACATATACTGACAACAGCCAGGATAGCATATGCCCAAATGTGGAAAAGACCTACTATTCCAACCGAAAACTTAGTCCTACAAAAAATTATAGAATGTGCGGAAATGGACATGCTTACCCTAAAAATGAAAGAAAAGGAGGATTCCAATTATTATTCGATTTGGCATAAATGGTACAAATGGTTAGAAAATAGAGATAAGAAACAAGAAGTGAAGATTAACTAGACGAGACCTTAAAAGAATAATGTGTAGATATGTAAATATGTAAAATATACAAATAGATAAATTAGTATACATAGAGATAACAGTTATTGGTTGATATATGTAAAATATTGTAGAAACTATAAAATAATAATGTTGTGTAGATGTCAAACTGCTGTGGAAACTGTGAATATGGTTTGTATTGGTGGAAAATGCAATAAAAATTAAATTTAAAAAAGAAAAAGAAAGAAAATAGTCACCTAGAGCAGGGATCTCCAACCTTGACAACTTTAAACCTGGTGGACTTCAAGTTGAAGTCCGCCAGGCTTAAAGTTGCCAAGGTTAGAGACTCCTGACCTAGATAAGAGAGGCAGTTTGGATCAGAAAAGTATTGTCTGAGAGATGGAGACCATAATCTCCTCATTTTTTATTTGTACAATTTCCAATTTTTAAAATGGCTCCCAGACCTGCTCGGTACTTCCCTTAGATAGCTAAATAAGTTTCAAATAGCAGTCTGGGAAGGAGACATATTGTCTGAGGGTACATTTTCTGGACAGAAACGCATAGTATTGTCTTTCCCATACCTACCCGCCAGCTATCCATTTAACTTGAAGAAGCAGCAGTAACACAACAACAGCACTAGGCATCCAAATGAAAGAGGGGCCCTTCCTGCCAGTAACTGTTCCATGAAAGTGGGATTCTGATGCTTGATTGTTTTGTGTGGCATCAAACAATGATATGACAAACAATGAAAGAGGAGCAAGAGGAGCAAAAAGAGTAGGTCCCTGAAGTATGGTCTTCTCGCTTCTATTTCTTCCTTCTCTGTTCTTCAGATCTTGGATGAGGTTGAGAAAAGACGTGGCATCTCTCCTGCCTTAGTCCAGCCGCTCATGAGGAGTGTCATGGAAGCCCCTTTTCCAGCTCTGGGTCGGACTATCTCCATCAAGAACTTCCTGCCTGGTTCTGGAACAGAAGTAAGGTTTGGCTAGGGAATTCTGGGAGTTGAAGTCCGCTGAGGACAAAAGCCACCGATCTACATCAATCCACCCTTCAAAAGTAGATAAAGTAGCTAAACTTGCGTGCTTGCAAGTTCCCATGTATATGTTTTCCTTTGAGTCCTTCGATTAACTGCTTTCTGCAGATTTTTTTCCCCAAAAAGAAAAAAAGAAGACTTGCTGCATAGCAAATTGAATCTTGCAGACACATTTAAAAATTGAAAATAGTGTTTTTCTTTCAAGTCTGATTGTACAGAGGAAAAAAGGCAAGGTAAATGGGCGGGAGACATGGGCGGGAGACATGTAGAGATCATAATTAGGAATCAGCACATTTGTAACCTTCCTGGGAGAAGATTCCAACATAGAGATGGAATGGGGGAGAGGCTTTTGAATAAGGCCAATTTACAAAACAAATTTCCAAGTGTGGCCCATTGGTCTGAAAAGCCTGCAATTGGTTTTCTCAGAGTCTTAGTCTCCCTATTTACACATTTAATAATAGGGCTTATAGGTTGCTCAGGTCAGAACTGACTTTGAGTTGATTTTACATCTTGCACATCTCCTGCATTCTTTGTTTCAGGTTATAGAGCTGTGTCGACCACTTGATTCAAGACTTGAACATGTTGATTTTGAGTCCTTGTTCTCCTCGCTTAGCATCCGGCACTTAAGCAGAGTCTTTGCTTCCTTGCTGTTGGAGAGACGGGTGATATTTATAGCAGACAAACTCAGGTAACCATCTGCCTTCTATTTCTCTGCCTTACCTGGTGGACAAACTATTATGCAACCTATCTGTTCTTAAAGCCAGTTTTCAACGGCTGCCTAAATCCTAGAGTAGTGGCTGTGTCTCTTTTCCTAACTTCAAAAGGCAGAAATGTATCTTCTGCACAATTAGAGTTCTAGAGCTGAGACATCTGCGATGTATATTTCTCCTTTCTTGGCTTCCACTGAAGTTGGCTTCAAAAGTTAATGCTTTCCATGTAAAAAAATGCAGTTATCCCTAAATAATAGGAGTGTCTGGCTCATCTTAGTTGATCTGCAGCTATGGATATCGCTTGGGACAGTGAGGAGTGGCTGCTTCAGTCAGTCTAGATTCCTGGGGACAAATTTGTGCAAGACGTAATGATAGCTGGGCTTTGTGGACGAACTCCAGAGCTGAATAGCTCAGAAAAGACCCATATGAATAGCAGAATATATCAGAGGATGGAGACAACAGGAGCAGCTGGGCCTCCGTATTCTTTCTGTTTCATGGTTAAGAACTTCTAGTTATGACCTAGACGGATGATCATATATGTTGTTATAGATGCTTGCTCTTTTGCCTGGATAAATAAACAAAAAGGCATGGCTTTCTAAAGTCAGATACACCGCATGTCCTGTAACATAAAATCATGAAGTCCATGGCTTAATTTTATCTGATTATACTGTTGGGTTCATTTGGAGGAAAATGTTGCTCTTGGGAACTCACAATAAATGCATGTCCAGGAAGTGTTAAAATGTATGGTTTAATATTATTTATAACAAAAGGACTTAAGATAAACAGGAGTGTTGATACATTAAGTTGTTTACATTGGAACGGATATCATTTTGAACTTCTAAAGGATCCAGATGATGCAGCTGCTGAACAGCTAAATGGAAGTGTTTGCAGGATTGCTTTTCCATCTTTTTTGTTCTAAGGATTTGTGTGACTTAAGTATTTGTAACTTTAAAAGTACTTGAGTGTATGTTTATGTGTTCTGCCCTATTTCAAAGTGGGTTCTCATCATTTTGAAGCAGTAAACACATATCAATGGTACTGAAATCTGTTAATAAGCAGAAAGTAGCTTTCACTTTAAAAAAAAAAACCAAAATCCTGATCATTGTCAAAATTCTCTGTTCTAAAGCCTAATTATTGTAGTTTCCAGCTATTCAAAGATAACCAGATTCTTGATTCGTTCCCAGTCAGTTGTACATAATTTGCATGGCTATACAGAACACATAAGTATTCTCTCCCTACCTTTACTGTAATTTCCTAGTTACTACTAGCCTTATATACACTGCAATAGTTAAAATATGCTCACAATGGGCTTTGAATGAAAATAAGCAAAGGTTTAGGTGGCTTTGGGGCCCTTAATAAGCTTAAATGACAAAGTTAAAAGGGTTAGGAAGGCTAACAGCATTTTGCCAAGCAAAATCTATTGGCCGCGAAGCCTCAGGGTGCCTATATATTTGTGTACCCCTTAATGCCAGACCTATGCCATGTGCTTTGTCCTTATGCCTATAAGGTTTTGGGTTCTTCTGTGAGCAGACAGTTTGCAAACCTTCTGATCCCCCTGCATAGATAGCCTTTGTTTTTCACTCACCAATTATTTGGACAAAAACTTCTTCCTCCCACACCTTGGGAAAAAGGGGGCCCAGATCTCTTTAAGATTTTCTGCAGCTGGTGCCTGGACCTCATCCATTTTTTAAAGTTGGAGGATGGGGAGAGCAGATTTTTTCCTCCCAACCAGAAAAGGCAAAATTTAACAGATGAGTAATGATGCTTATTCAACTTTCAGCAGCCTGCCTGTTTTCACAATTCCCAGTAAGTCCCGCTGCATCTACGGGACTAGGAGAAAGAATGGTGCCAAAAAAAGAGAGGAAAAAATCATTCATTCATTGTGTTATTGTTTTTTAAAATGGACAAGAGCAGACCAAATGGATGTAGTATTGCATTGAACTTCTTAATATTTTTTTATTATAAATGAACTATCTCTATTATAAGTCAATTATAGGAGGGCAGGCAGTCTGCTGCCTTCTAGATATTTTGGATTTTAACTCTTAGCTAGTGGAAAAGTATAGGTAATCCTTGATTTACAACTGTTCATTTAACGACCATTCGAAGTTACAACAGTACTGAAAAAAAGTGACTTATGACCATTTTTCAATGTTGACCATTGCAACATCCCCATGGTCACATAATCAAAATTCAGACACTATGCAACTAACTCATATTTATGATGGTTACAGTGCCCCAAGGCCATGTGATCACCTTTTGCAACCTTAACTGCAGCAATTCACTTAATAACTGTGGCAAGAAAGGTCATAAAATAGGGCAAATTCACGTAACAAGTGTCTTGCTTAGCAACAGACATTTTGACTGTAAATTAAGGGCTACCTGTTTAGTCAAGGTTTGAGGGAGCTGAAGTTCCAAATACCTAAAAGGTATCAGGTTACCCTGCTTTTAAGTGTCTTAAGATTAGAAAACAGTAGAAGTGTTTGCAAAATTGTAAATAATGTGTTTAGAATCTGGGTTTTATATATACTTCAAAAACAATTTGAAGGAAGTACTTTAAACCTTCCGCAAGTATTGTAACTCTCTGCAATAGAGCTCCCGCTTTTTTTTCACAAGCTTTTTTGTGAACTCAAAAAAAAGTTAGAGCTGCTTTAAAAGGCAAGTTGAAAATGTGCTACTTTGATTATTGTTTGTGAAAACAGCAGCATTCTAGCTAAAAAAAGTTACTTTGCTTACATCGGGGTGTCAAACTCACGGCATCACGGCAGCATCACGTGACATATCGGAACTTTTTTCCCTTTTGTGAAAATGGGCGTGGCCAGCGCATCCAACCCACAGGCCAGGAGTTTGACAGCCCTGGCTTAAATGAATAAGTATACACAAATAAAGTATACACAACTTTAGTTAGAGTAATTGTGCAGATTTTCTTGATCTTGAGTAATAGGTGTAACATTTGGCACAATCATGAAAACTAACAGCCATGGAATTATTATTTCTGTGATTCCAAGGAAACATGTACACTTGAGGCCAGAACTTGATTTTATTTATTTAGGGAGCGTTTTAAAGTTCAATCTTAATTTATTTGGTTCTAAAATTTGAAAATATGCTCAAATTCTCTTACCGGGAATGTTTGATTTTTAACATGGGAAGGATTTAAAAAATATGTTCTGTGTTGGAATCGAAATATTTTTATTTCAAGTTTTTCTTCTGGCAAATTAAGGTGTCTACATTGAGAAGTTTAAGCAAAAACTGTGGAGGACCAATCAAAGGATGAGTTATATTCATAGAGCCATGGAGATTTGCATGTTCCAGTTGGAATTCAGAAGAGGAGATGTTTACTCGGATACTGTATATACAAATCGCATCATTCCATTACACAGATCATTGTTACTTGGACACGAACCAAGTGATGATATCATAGTCACTACTTTAGTTTGTCGGAAACATACAATATTTTATTAAGTGGGTGGAGAAATCATTTTCTCTTGCAACCTGTCACTCTGCATTTTTCATCTTTTTTTTCCCTTCGACTGTATCGTATTTGGCAACTGCGGTCATCCTTAGAAGGTGTAGGATTACTCCAGAATAATCATAAAAGAGGTTCTACTTGCCTTAGGGATCTTTTCTCTGAATTTTGTGTTGTTTTCATCTTCTTTTATAAATGTGCAATGGTATTATGGTACACAGCTTTGGAATAGGACTGAAGGAGAAATCCTCAAGTATAATACATAAACAATAAAGTTCGCTTGGGAAAATGGGAATTATTTTATGTTTCTGAAGGGAGATTTAATTTCTATGTAGTTTCTCATTTGGTTTCCCTCTTCCCTCACTTTCTTTGTTAAAAACCAGACCTGAAGCAGCTGTTTGAGATTGTTCAATGGTTTGGAATGTTTCAAGTAATTCAATAGAAGGTATTTAATGTGTACATGCTGATTTAAAAAAAAAACTTAGGAGAGTTTGGGTTTATCATAGTCTTATTCCAGCTGGTCATATTCATATAGGTCTAACTTGTTCACTGATAACTATTTACTAACTACATATACTTTAGGCATCTCAGGAGTGAGCTTACATTTGGGGTAGTGGATTTAGGATCTTGTCAAATGTCAATCATTCTATTGGTTGTTTATTTTAACTATAAGGGAGGGGTAGTATGGAAAGGAGAACATTGACTTTGGAAAAATGTCTTGAGCCAGTTTTGGTACATGTGGTTTCTTCCATCTTTCTGTAGCTTCCGTGAAAGGAAGAGGCTTTGGCCAGTCTTGAGTGTACACGTTGGGGAGCATTTTTGAACAAAGCCCAAACCAGGTTTAATAAGCACATGTATTCATAAATAAATTACTGAGTTGCCTTTTGATCCAAATAAGATCATTTTGTAGGCAATTTCACAATAGAAAACTTTAAAACAATGTAAAAACCTAGGATACCAACCAAAGCAAAACAATAGGAAAAATTTCCCTTGAAGCAAAGAGAATACAGTTGAAGTTATTTAAAAGGCATGCAGAATAGGAAAAAAAAGTTTTAACAGCCCATCTACAACTGAACAAAGATGCCAATTTAAGCTACGTGCAGAAAGTGCATATCTTGTTATTTTTCTTTCCCTTCTCAAAATCCTTTCTGTTGTTATGAACCTTGAGAGTGGAAAGGGGGGGAAAGCTTATTTCTTCCTCCCTCCCCCCACCTTCCCATAATAACTCTAGTAATTGATCTTGTCATCTAAAAGAAACTTGGATGTGCATGTTTCCATTAAAAAAAAACCAAACTATTACATTAATTTGAACTGCTCAACTCTTTTGCACCAAGTTTATCATTGAGATAGAAAGAATCCAGTAATTGGTAATTCAAAAGAACTCTGGAAGCCAAAGTGCCTTTCTATTTTCTTTCTTTTCTTTTTTAGAATTTATTTATTCCTAGAGTGAAAATGACAGATTTTTACTGTCATTTACAAAGAGAAGCCAGCAGCTTGTTTAGGTTCTGGTGGTTTCGTTTTAATGTCATTCCATATTTTAATTAATTATACCGTATATATAAACTTGGATGGGGATATATCCCACAAAACCATTTGAAATTATTGCTTTAATACAGCTGTGATATTTAATCTTTTATTGCATTATTTGAAAGTTTTTTTTTAAAGTTGTTTAAAAAGCTTCTGAAAGCTTGCAGTGGCAGGATCCCAAGA